>JAIFGZ020000589.1:600000-1080403 GCA_019925245.2 Oryza australiensis | reverse complement strand
CCGTGTGCACTTTGCATATATTGACATCACCTCTGTCCACTATCTCGCGGATGAGATGATATCGCCAAAGTATGTGTTTGGACTTCGATGTGACCTCGGCTCCTTGGATTGCGCAATGGCTCCACTATTATCACAATAGAGAGACATTGGACCACGTACTAGTCATCACACCAAGCTCAGAAATGAATTTCTTGATCCAAACAGCCTCATTTGCAACTTCTGAAGCAGCAATGTATTTGGCCTCCGTAGTAGAATCAGCAACAGTATCCTGATTGGAACTCTTCCAGCTGACTGTGCCTCCGTTCAGGCAGAACACAAACCCAGATTGCGATCTATAATCCTCCTTGTCTGTTTGGAAGCTAGCATCGGTGTAACCACTTATAACGAGCTCTTCTTCACCTCCATAGACTAGGAACATATCCTTAGTTCTTCTCAAGTACTTAAGGATATTCTTTACAACAAATTCCAGATGACCTTCACCTGGATTTGATCGCATTCGCTCGTAGCACTCAAAGCGTACGAGACATCTCGGGACGTGTACAAAGCATGGCATACATGATGGATCCAATTGCCGAAGCATATGGAATTATACCCATCTTATTCCGCTCATCATGTGTCTGAGGACACTAATTCTTGCTAAAATTAATGTCATGTGACATGGGCAAAAAACCTTTCTTGGAATCATGCATGTTGAACCTTTTCAACACCTTGTCAATGTATGTACTTTGGCTTAATCCAATTAGCCTCTTGGATCTATCTCTATAGATCCGAATGCCCAATATGTATGCTGCCTCCCCTAAGTCTTTCATGGAAAAACTATTTTTCAACGAAGACTTGACGGATTCTAGCATAGGGATATCATTTCCAATCAACAATATGTCATCCACATATATGATTAGAAATATAATTGCGCTCCCACTGACCTTTTTGTAAACACAGGCCTCCTCTTTATTTTTGATGAAACCAAACCCTTTGATTACTTCATCAAAACGAATATTCCAACTCCGAGATGCTTGCTGCAATCCATAAATGGAGTTTTGTAGCTTGCATATCTTTCCAGGGGATTGTGGATCGACAAAACCCTCAGGTTGTATCATGTATACATCCTCGCTTAGGTTTCCATTTAGGAAAGCCGTTTTGACATCCATCTGCCTGTCGAAACTTGGTTTCGGCAATATATTTTTCTGGGGTCGCAATCAAGATCGCCAAGCACAATGGGTTAAAAGAAGAAGAAGATTTAGACAGGTTCAGGCCCTCTCGTGAGGTAATACCCTACTCCTGTTTCGGTGGATTCGATCCGCCGAGTGTCTTTATTGATCTCGTGATCTAAAGCTCTTGCTTATGAAGTTGTATCTCGATCTAGTGTTGGAATCTCTCGATCTCCTATCGGAATATCCCTCAAGGGACGCCCCTTACCCCCTTATATAGTCTTGGGAGGAAGGGTTTACAAGTCGGAAACCCTATCTTATTCTAAGACGGTTTCCTCAATCTTACCAAACCATGACTATAGGCCGATTGCCTTATCTCTATCGGCAACCGTAACACCTAAGTCAAGTTCGGCTACGAGATATAGCAGCGCAATCTATCCCTACCTCCAATCGGATAAGCTTGCCATGTGGATACCCGATTGCCACAATCTCCACAAGAGCCCCGAGTCCTTTTCGCCGACGAGACAACTCAGCTTCAGACCAAAGCAAGCACTCAACTAAAAAAATCTCTTTGACCGAGTGCTTTTGGCGCCGAGTGATTCGATCATCTCTCGCCTCGAATCTTCCCGAGTGGCTCCAAAGACTCGTGAAGGGCTGGAAAAAATATACATAAAAATTCTCAAAAAATAAATATCTAGGTGCATCTCCTGATGCACCTAATTATAGGTGTAGCCCCCGACTATGTGGTTAGTCAAAAATAGACTAAGCATATAGTCAAGAACTATAAAAAATTATTCTCATGTAGATGCCTAGCTCATGCTAAAGCAATCATAGAAATCTCATTACTCAGCAAGTTCATACTCAACCGAGTGAATTTGCCCGAGTCATCTCAGAACAAATAATTCAATCATCCCTCATGGGTAAAAAGCACTCGGTAAACTCTTGCTCAACCGAGTGGATTCGCCCGAGTAATCCCGGAATAAATATTTCACTCATCCCTCATGGGAAAACAAGTTCTTTCAATCATATGAAACATATGACCAAGTTATTAAATAGCTTTTGCCATAATACTCGGTCTCAATCTTATAAAGATCTTCACCAAGGTGAAAAATAAACAAAGATCGGCAAGATTACCCGACCAAATGCCGAAAAACCAAACAGCCCTTGTTCACCAAGGTGGCTATAAAAACTCTGCTGTTGGTCACCTTCCAAATTGCATCGTGCCAACTTCTCATGAAGTTAAGCAAACCGCGGTATGGAAGGATCTTTTAAGGTATAGGGCACTCTGGACACACGCATATTGCTAGGGCAAATCTGCTTAAGCTCATCCGCTTAAGTCCCTAAGGACACGTATCGGACCACACCTTAGCCGGGCCGTAGATTTTCTTATGGGCTCGGCCCACTCACCGAAAACCTAGCGCAACCCTCAAATCTTTCTTTATAAAGACACGAGGTCGTCCCCGCCTCTTCATCTTCCAAAATTCCCCTTCTCGCAATACGCTCATCGGTTCATTACGGAGAACCCTAGGCTTGCGCGCTTTTCGTCTATCCGCCAAGAAGCTTGCTTGCCGCGACAACTAGCTTCGCAGCCAAAACTCCCACATCCATCGCCCAAGATCTAACCTTTCTCCCGGATCCGCTCCCCAACAACCTCGCTCTCATGGCGGAAGAGAAGAGGATTCCGTTCGACCAATGGGCCACCTCGGACGTGAGGGAATACACCCTCAAGGAGATGGTGAAGCACGGCGTGCTTCCGCCCAAGGAACTTGTGGGATGGCGCTCGGCGGCGGGGAGGACTTCCCGACCCCAAACACCGGTGAGCTCGTTGTCTTTACCTCCTTTTTCTATTGCGGATTCAGTCTTCCCACCTCCGAATTCTTTCGGGGCTTTTGGACTACTATGGCCTTCACATCTACCATCCGAACCCCAACTCGATGCTTCACATTGCATTCTTTATTCATGTGTGTGAAGCCTTCCTTGGCATTCTTCCTCATTTCAATCTGCTCCGTCGTATGTTCTACTCGAAACCCCATCCGAACAAGGGTCAACCTTGTGTCGTTGGTGGGCAGCTTTCACCTTCGCGGATCTCTCCGCAAAGACTACTTCTCTCTCCCCTTGAAATCCTCGAACAAAGGCCGGCACGCGAACCGGTTCTACATCGCAATCTTGAACCCACCTTCCCGCCTTTGTCGGTCTTCCTCCCGTCCCCAAGCCATCTTGGAGCACCGTCCCCGTAGCCCATGAATGGGATGAAGCCAACGATCTGTCGCGAAGATCCCGGCGATGAAGAAGAGGAACCTTCGCGGGGAACAAATCATTCGGCACTTCATCGGGTGCCGACGGCGCCGATCAAGGAGCGGTCGAAGCCGCCTACGAGTATGAAGGCGGTACGGACCCCAATCGGGAAGACCCGGATCCGCTCACATACGAAATCCCGAAGATTCGTATGTACAAACTCTTCTCATCCGGGATTTCGCGAGCGGGCCCTCATACTGCGATCCTTCCATTCAGCATCCATCGACCTCCTCCTTCGGTAAGCTGATTGGATGCTTCATAGTATCTTTCGATCTTGACGTCTTGTCGTTTAATGTTGCACTTTCCCTTTTCTTCAGGAAAAGCCTCTATCACCTCCAAGCCATATAAGGTGGCTCATGATGACGCGCCGTGTCGCCCTGCCAAGAAGCCGACTGGCGGGATCAATATCCAAGCTGATCCAGTCGGGAAGCGGGCGGCGCCGAGTGAAGACTCGAACAAGCGCGCAAGTAAAAGGCGGCTGATCATCGAGGACTCGGATGACGACGTCCCGGCTCCTCCGGTCGAGACCCCGCCTCTAAGGCGATCACCGCGGACGGCGCCGAAGATCCGCCGATCCTCCAGGTATGCTTCTGAAACCAAAGCCCTGAGCTCTTTCGCAGAAAGCTTTTCTTTATCTTTGCTGTGTTCACTTGTGCAGGAAGCCCCAGGATATAGATCCTGTCGGAGGGGATGAAGGGCCGACCCCGGCCGCTGCTCCCGAAGTGCCAAGGCCGTCAGAGCCAAAACCCCGGAGCCCGCAACCAAGTGCGAGCGTTCCGGAGAAGCATCCTTCTCCTCAGAAGGAGAGCGCCCCTAGGGAGGAGCCCCCGACTGCCAGCCGGGATATCCCGACTGGAAACCAGTCGGCTGCCGGGGAACCCACGGCTGCGGCCCGAGCGCCCCCGACTGAGGGTCACTCGGCACAGAGCCCGAAGAAGAAGAAGGGCCCGGCTGCTCCACCTAGGCAGGCAGCCACCGAAACCGGTGAGACTTGCTTCGGAACTTTCCTTTGTTCTTTCAATTTTGAATCCTTCATGTCTTCATTGGTCTTTCTTGTTTGCCGCCACGGTAAAAGAGATCCCTGTGCTACGCCGCTCGAGACCCGGGTTCCTCCAATCGAATCGAGTGGCGGGACTCGGAAGGCGAGAGACAGTGGCATCATCCTCGACCGGCAGGCTGAAAAGGATGAAAGGGATGCCCTCGTCGAGAGCCTGAATGAGGCGACCCGACTGCTCAACGTAAGCCTTCATCTTTCTTTTTGATTATATCTTCGTTATTCTTCAGTCGATCATTCTTCTGCTTTCGCATGCAGAAAGAATATTGCCGCTCAATGGCAAAATCCGAGGTGCTGGAAAAGCTGGTGCCTCACTTAAACTCCTTGGAGGACGTTCAGCGACAGCTGAAGGTCACTCGGGAGGAGGCCGCTTCGAGGAGGCTGCTTTAAGGAGGGAGATCTCGGAGCTTCGGGAGGCGAACCTCGACCTCCGCGGATCAATCGGAAGTAAGCCCGCCTCTCCCAGCTTCATCATGATTCTTTCGTTGATCTTGTCAATTGATCATCCTCTTTCGTTGTAGAAAATTCTTCGGAGGTCCACTCGCTTCAAGTCCAACTGGAAGCGGTCAGCCTCGACAAGGCCGAGATGGAGGCCGAATTTGAAGGTAACCTTCTTTGAAGTCAAATCCCGTGTGCTGCTTCATTTCCGAGTGCCTTGACTGATCTAGGACTCCTTGCGCTTATAAGGTGAAGACCCGAGCCCAATACGACGTCTTGCTTGGGCGGATTAAGTCCAGCGACGAGATACGGGAGGAGGTCGCTAACGCCGCCACGCCGATCTTGACCTCCTTGTTTGATCAAGGAGTTGGGGCCAGCTCGCCGGAGCCAATCGAGATCTTTGACAAACTCCGGATGGCTCCCGAGCGATTTGAAGAACATCACCGAAGCGGCCAACATGGGGGCTGGTCCGGCTCTTACACGTACTGTCCCTCTACCCCGAGTGGATATTCATTCAATCGGGAGGGCTTCGCTGAGGGGACAACAGACGAGCAGGCCTTAGATATGCTCAGCGAGGCGCAAGAGGCGGCGAAGAAGATCTCTTTAGATGTAGTAAACAATTTTAAACTCTGAACTGTATTTTGACTTTTCTTTGTAGATATCATGTAACCGTGAAACTCGACATGGAATCTTTGTGACTATTTTTAGTTTATTTATGTCCATGCCTTGATTCGAGCCTTTGCGTGAAATTTCTTAAGTAGTTTTCGTCTGGCTGTCATCAAGCCTAGGCTCGATTAGGTCATCGGAAAACTCTCAGTCCTTAGACACTGAGCTCGAGTCGAAGGACATTAAACAATGATAAACCAAATTGTGCACAAAAATTTGATGAGGAAAATTCGAGCTTTATTGATATGTGTATCAGCCCCCGACTGCTAGCTCAAGAAGTCATCTTGCTTGAGGTTGGTAGTCAAGGAAAACATGAGGCCTTAGCCAAATTAGGCGTAAAACCGCCGAAGATGCTCGATGTTCCAGGAGTTCTCCACCATGGACCCGTCTTCGCGCTTTAGCCGGTAAGCACCGGGCCGAGTCACTTCGGCGATTATATAGGGTCCTTCCCATAAGGGAGATAACTTGTGTCGGTCTTTGGTGGTCTGGATCTTGCGTAGGACCAGGTCGCCAACAATGAAAGCTCGTGCTCGCACGTTGCGACTGTGGTATCTTCTGAGCCCTTGAAGGTATTTGGCCGACTGGATGAGGGCTGCCTCGCGGGCCTCTTCCAATCGGGTGAGGTCATCCACTCGGTCGATGTCGTAGCGTTCATCGCTGAAGCTGCGGACCCGGAGGGACTCAAACTCCATCTCGTTTGGCAACATGGCTTCTGCGCCATAGACCAGAAAGAAAGGAGTTTGGCCGGTGGCCCGACTGGGTGTAGTTCGCAGCGACCATAGAACCGAGGGAAGTTCTTGGACCCACTTGCCAGCGTAAGGGCTTAGCCGGTCGAAGACGCGAGCCTTGATGCCTTGAAGGACCATGCCGTTTGCTCGCTCGACTTGCCCATTGCTTTTGGGGTGAGCTACTGATGCGTAGCAGATCTTGATTCCGAAGTCTTCGCAGAATTCCTTGAAGATGCCTCCTGTGAATTGAGTCCCATTATCGGTTATGATTCTGTTTGGGACGCCGAAGCGGTGCACGATGTTGAGGAAAAAATCCCGTGCTTTGTCGGCAGTGATTGTGGCAACCGGCTTGGCTTCAATCCACTTGGAGAACTTGTCGATTGCGACGAAGAGGTGTGTGAAACCTCCTGGAGCTTTCTTGAAGGGGCCAACCATGTCCAGCCCCCATACCACGAATGGCCAGGAAAGTGGGATTGTTTGAAGCTCCCGGGCCGGGACATGGCTTTGTCGGGCAAAGAACTGGTAGCCTTCGCAGGTTCTTACGACTTTATCCGCGTCGGAGACCGCGGTAAGCCGAAAAATCCTTGTCCGTAAGCTTTGCCGACTAGAGTGCGTGCCGCCGCGTGGCTTCCGCATATGCCCGAGTGGATATCTTGGAGTAATTGTTTCCTTCTTCGGGTGTGATGCACCTCATTAGAATTCCGAGGGGCTTCTCTTGTATAAATCGAGTCGACCATGACGTACGCTTGGCAACGACACCGGACGCGTTCGCTTCATCCGGTCATCCGGCAGCTCTTGCTTGAGTTAAGAATTTGATGAGCGGCGTCCTCCGCCGGTATCGATCATGGTGACTTCGTTCGTGGTTTGCTCGTTGGGAGCTGTCTTTGCCGTGACGGTTGGCTCGTAGAGATGTTCGACAAAGACATCTGTCGGAGCAGCTTCGCGCTTAGATCCGAACTGTGCTAGCTCATCGGCGGCTTCGTTGTTATGTCTCAGACATGTGAGAGTTCTAGCCCATCAAACTTGTCCTCAAGCTTGCGGACCTCTTGTCGGTAGGCCTCCATAGTGTCATTTAAGCGGAGACCGCTTTCATCACTTGATTGACGACCAGGGGAGTCGCCTTTCACAATAAGTCGACGAATCTCGAGTGAGACTGCGAGGCGCAGTCCATGTAAGAGAGCTTCGTATTCGGCGACGTTGTGTGAGGCGGAGAAGTGGAGGTGAAGGGAATATCTTAGCCTTTCCCCAGTCGGGGAGATAAGCACAACTCCTGCTCCCAAGCCAGTGATCCTCTTGGAACCGTCGAAGTGCATGGTCCAGTGTTGGAGGTCTTCCCGAGGTACGTGTTCTTGCTGTTCGTCCACTCGGCCAGAAGTCCGCTAAGGCTTGTGACTTAATGGACGTCCGGGCTTAAAAGTTAAGTCCAGCGGCATCGCCAGTGGCCCACTTGGCGATGCGCCCGGTTGCCTCGCGGTTGTGGACGACGTCGCCGAGTGGAAAAGAGGTGATGACGGTGACCGAGTGACCCGAAAGTAGTGTGCCAATTTCCTCGCGGTTATTAGAACACCATAAAGCAATTTTTGTACACGGGGTATCGGATTTTGGCTCCTGCCAAAACTTCGCTGACAAAGTAAATTGGTCTTTGAATCTTCGGGCCCGTCCTTCTTCTTCTCGTTCAACCACAAGGACCGTGCCGACCACTTGGTGAGTGGCCGAGACGTACAGCAAGAGGGGTTCCTGGGCCGAGGTGAAGCCGACGGGTGGCGTGGTAAGGAATTCTTTGAAATCTTCAAAGGCCTTGTCAGCTTCTGTGGTCCACTGGAAGTCGTCTGTCTTCTTCAGCAGCCTGAAGAAGGGCATGCCTCGCTCGCCGAGTCGGGATATGAAACGGCTAAGTGCCGCCATGCAGCCGTGAGCTTTTGGACGTCTTTCGATTACTCGGGGGCTTCATGTTTAAGATGGCGTTGATCTTCTCTGGGTTTGCTTCAATACCGCGGTGTGATACCATGAAGCCGAGCAGCTTGCCGATGGGACGCCGAAGGTGCACTTTTCGGGTTCAACTTCATTCGAAGGCCCGGATGTTTGCAAAGGTTTCTTCTAAGTCGGCGATCGGGTCTTTTTCGCTTGGTCTTGATGACAACATCGTCGACATAAGCTTCAACGTTTTTGCCGATCTGCGTTTGGAAGCATCTTTGGATCATGCGTTGGTATGTAGCTCCGGCGTTCTTCAGCCGAAAGGCATGGTGATGTAGCAAGTAGGCCCCGAACGGCGTGATGAAAGATGTCTTTAAGCAATGGATTCTTTCGCACGATCCGGTGATAGCTCGAGTAACAATCCAAGAAACTCGGGAGTTCGCAGCCGGCCGTTGAGTCGACGACTTGGTCGATGCGAGGCAGCCCGAACGGATCTTTGGGGCAGGCCTTGTTGAGGTCGGTGTAATCGACACACATGCGCCATTGCCCCGTCTTTTCATGGACCAGACTGGATTGGCTAACCGGTCGGGATGAAGGACTTCTTTAATGAAGCTGCAGCCAAGAGCTTTGCGAGTTCTTCTTTGATCGCGTCTTTTCGATCCCGTGCGAACCTGCGTAATCGTTGTTTTATTGGTTTGGCGTCATCTTTGACGTTCAAAGAGTGCTCGATCACCTCCCTAGGAATTCAGGCATATCGATGGTTTCCAAGCAAAAACATCTTTATTATTTTGGAGGAAGGTGACGAGCGCGCTTTCCTATTTAGGATCTAGGTCGGCGCCGATTACGGCGCTTTTGGAGGGATCGACGAATCAAGGGAGATCTTCTTGGTCTTGGCGTCGCCGGATCCCGATTTGGCTATCTTCTTCGCGGGACTTCGCCCTCTACCGAAGTTGATGCAGCCAATCGGACTTCTTGTTGGCCACGTAATCTCTCGCGAGATTGGGCCATGTCGCAGCTCTCCTTGTCGCAGTGAAGGCTTGCTTCACGTCGCTGCGAAGAGTGATGACGCCGTTGGGACCCGGCATCTTCATGCGAGAGGTAAGTGTAGTGGGGATTGCCATGAACTTGGCAAGCGCAGCCTTCCGATGATGGCATGATACGCCGTTTCGAAGTCGGCCACCTCGAAGGTGACGTTCTCCGTTCGGAAATTCTCTCGGGCTCCGAAGGTGACTGGAAGGGAGATATGCCCGAGTGGTGTTGAAGATAGCCCCGGGGTAACTCCGTGGAAGGGGGCTGAGCTTGCCTTGAGTTCGGCCCTCGGGATCTGCATTTCATCCATGGTCTTGGCAAACAGGATGTTGAGGGCGCTGCCCCCATCGATGAGGACATGCTTAAGCCTGATGTTGCGGACCACGGGGTCCAGGACGAGTGGATATCGTCCCGGGTGGACCACTCGGTCAGGATGATCCGAGCGGTCAAAGGTGATGGCCACCTCCGACCATCGCAGATATTGAGGGACTTCAGGTTGAGCCGCGTTGACATCCCGGTCAGTTAGCTTTTGTTTCCTCTTGGATTCATAAGCTAACGGGCCCCCGAAGATGTGGTTGAGCTCCCCCACTGGATCTTGAAAAGGTTCGGCATTTTCAACCGCGTTGTTCTTCTTGGCGCCGGATGGACCAGCCTCGTCAGTCGGCTTCTTGTTGAGCTGCGCCGCGTACTGTTCAGCGAACTGCTTGTAGATAAAGCAGTCCTTCGCCGCGTGCTTGTGATTCGGATGGTGGGTGCATTGGGCGTTCATGATGGCGTCGTAGGCGGCGACTGGGACGGCGTTGAGTATTGGAGGTTGCGGCCACCGGGTCTTCAGATCGGCGCTTGCGATCTTTCGGGCCCCGGTTGCTGTTGTTGCCGCCATCCTTCTTAGGATTTCGGCTTCCTCCTGCTTGCTTGTCCTCTCTTCTGTCAGGCCGGTCTTGACGGGCGGCTTTGATGGCGTCGTTTGATTTGGCGTATGAATTCGCCGTCTCAAACATCCGCTTCACCGTCTTCGGTGGCTTTCGTCCGAACTTGCCGATAAGCGGCTCATCACGGACTCCCTTCGGAAGGCGGCGATGATGATGTCATCGGTGATGTTCGGGATCTTGTTGCGCTTCTCGAGAAGCGACGAATATAATCCTTCGAGGCTCGTCCGGCTTCGGATGACATTGTAAAGGTCGAAGTGCGTGCCGGGCCTCTCGAAGGTGCCTTGGAAGTTGGCGATGAAGTGGTCCCTCGCTCGCTCCACGAGCCGATTGAGCCTCTTGGCAGGTGGTGAGCCAATTCGCGAGTTTGCGAGGGCCACGGGCGGTAGTTGGCCATGGCTTTGTTGTCGCCACCGCAGCTCGGATGGGAAGAGTATATACGCTAACCAAGATTCGGGTCGGTTTTGCCATCGTACCTTTCTATCCCTGTTGGCTTAAAGCCACTCGGCCAATGCACTCGGCGGAGCTCCCGAGTGAAGGCCGGTACTCCATCGTCGCCGCTATCGGGTGATCCCCTCCGATCTTCCCGAGTGCGACGGTCACGCTCTTGGTAGCGGCGGTCGAGGACTTCCCGCATCACTCGGCGGGGTCTTCGTTGGCTGGTTGGGTAGCCGGAACTGTTGCGGCGGACTCGGTGGTGGACGGGTGGACGTCCATGTCGTTTGCGGCGGGAGTCGACCGTCGCTCTTGGTGCCTCGGCGTGGACTCGGGAGGTGGGCCTCTTGGCCTAGTTGACGACCGAGCCGGCTCGGGCCTCCTGTAGTCTCCTGACCTGAGGGGTGGGAGCCGGCTCTTGTCTGGCGTTTCGGCCACGGATTCGCCGGCCTTCGCCGAAGTGGTGGGAGGTCCGTTGGCCATGGCGGCAACGATGGTCTTGATCTTATCAAGTATAGGAGTCACGTTGGCCGAGCCGTCTCCATGACGGTATCCAAGAGCGTGAGTGCTGCGGCAGCGTTCGCGTGGCGTCTGGAAGACATTGGTGTTGCGAACCCGTGTTTGGAGGATGGCCTCTGGGCGGATCGTCCGCCGCACGCAGATCCGCTTCCTTTTGTCGGCCTCGTCTTTGCGGTGTTTGTCTTCTTCGGCTGTCTTGCGCTCAAGCTCCACTCTAGCTCGCTCTTCTTCGGCAAGCCTTCTGGCCATGGCTGAGTCGGACTCATCCGGCTCGGCCATGAGGACGTCGAAGCACTTCGGCTCGCAGTCCATGGGGCAGTCGGAGTTGTCGGCTTCGTCAGAAGGGATGCCGTAGAGATTGTCGAAGCCGGCGGAGCTGAGGTATCCGTTGAGCTCTGAAGATGACCAGGAGCCAAAGGACGGGAGGATGACAGCGACCTCCCTTGATCCTGGGAAATCCGGATCTGGATCGATCCAGTCCGAGTCGAAGCTTGGGGGATCAGGCTCCTCCGAGTGGATCGCCGCCAACTCGGGGGAGAGTAGTTGACTGTAGATCTTGGCGACGTTTGGTAACCCAAACGGCACCGAGAGGTCTTCAGCTGAGTAGATTGCTTCCGTCGGGGAGGCAAGAAGATTGGCGCAGATCTCGGCGGAATCCGGTAATCCGAATGGCGCCGAGTGAAGTCCGTCGTCGGAGAAGGTGGAATGCATCTTGGTCTTCAAGATGTTGTCGAAGATCTCGGCGCTGTTGGGGAGCCCGAACGGCGCCGAGTAGGTCTTTCCCTTCGACTGGTTCGAATCCGAGTCGAAGGAGGATTCGCCGATGAAGTTGGCGGCGAAGTCGCCGAGTCTTGAAGGAGATCTCATCACGCTTGTCGGCGAGATTGTTGAAGAAGTCTCGACGCGCGGCCCCCTACCTGGCGCGCCAACTGTCGAAACTTGGTTTCGGCAATATATTTTTCTGGGGTCGCAGTCAAGATCGCCAAGCACAATGGGTTAAAAGAAGAAGAAGATTTAGACAGGTTCAGGCCCTCTCGTGAGGTAATACCCTACTCCTGTTTCGGTGGATTCGATCCGCCGAGTGTCTTTATTGATCTCGTGATCTAAAGCTCTTGCTTATGAAGTTGTATCTCAGATCTAGTGTTGGAATCTCTGATCTCCTATCGGAATATCCCTCAAGGGACGCCCCTTACCCCCCTTATATAGTCTTGGGAGGAAGGGTTTACAAGTCGGAAACCCTATCTTATTCTAAGACGGTTTCCTCAATCTTACCAAACCATGACTATAGGCCGATTGCCTTATCTCTATCGGCAACCGTAACACCTAAGTCAAGTTCGGCTTACAGATATAGCAGGCGCAATCTATCCCTACCTCCAGTCGGATAAGCTTGCCATGTGGATACCCGATTGCCACAATCTCCACACTGCCATATCTCATAATCGAAATATGCAGCAATCGCTAGGATAATCTGAATAGATTTAAGCATTGCGACGGGCGAGAAATTTTCATCATAATCAACTCCTTGAATCTGTTTAAAACCTTTCGTCACCAACCGCGCCTTATAGATGTGAACATTTCCATCCATATTGGCCTTTTTCTTAAAAAACCCATGTACACTCAATGGTTTTGATACCATCGGTAGATCAGCCAAGTTCCAAACTTGATTGTCATACATGGATTCTATTTCGGATTTCATGGCTCCTAGCCACTTTTTGGAATTGGGTCCCACCATCGCTTCCTCATAGGTCTTAGGCTCATCGTTGTCCAACAACAATATATCACGTTGTTCCACACTGTGTACCGTCGCGCACGACGTGATCTTTCAGACCTCCGTGGGGCTGGTGTATCTACAACTGGTGGTGCAACACTTTGCTCCTCCTGTTGTGGTTCTGTGGTCGCTGAAACATTTTTTGGTGTTTCTTGAACTTCTTCAAGATGCACCCTGCTCCCACTAACCCTTCTTGAAAGAAACTCTTTCTCCGGAAAACACCGTGTTGGGCGACAAACACTTTGCCTTGTTCCCTATTATAAAAGTAATATCCCTTAGTTTCCTTAGGATATCCCACAAAGAAGCACTTGTCGATTTCGGTGTGAGCTTGTCGATCAGTAAACGTTTTACATAAGCTTCGCATCCCTAAATTTTGAGAAAAGACAAACTAGGGGGTTGCCTGTCCATATCTCATATGGTGTCTTTTCAACGATTTAGATGGAACTCTATTTAGCGTGAGCGCAATGTTTCAAGAGCATATCTCTAGAAAGATAATGGAAGATCACTTTGGCTCATCATGGACCGCACCATGTCCAACAAGGTGTGATTTCTCCGTTCGGACACTCCATTCCATTATGGAGTTCGGCGAAGTCAACGTGGAACAATTCCACAATCTTTCGACGATTACCAAACTCTTGGCTGAAGTATTCCCTCCACGATCCGATCGTAGAAACTTGATTGTTTTCCCTAAATGATTATGTACTTCATTCTGGAATTCATTGATCTTTTCAAAGGATTCCGACTTACGCCTCATTAAGTAGATATAACCATATCTACTAAAGTCATCGGTAAAGGTAATGAAGTACGATAACCACCTCGGCCGTTGAGCTCATTGGTCCATATACATCGATGTATGAGTGCCAACAAGTCACTTGCTCTCTCACTGTGTCCCGTGAAAGGTGCCTTTGTCATCTTACCAAGTAAACAAGACTCACATGTCTCAAATGATTCAAAATCAAAAGAGTGAAGCAATCCATCCTTATGGAGCTTCTCCATGCGTTTCGATTTATATGGCCTAAGCGACAGTGCCGGACAAACGTGGGGTTTGTATCATTAGAGAGTTGCCTTTCGTATTAATGTTATAGATGGGAGACGCTTCAAGATTCAAAACGTATAATCCATTCACCAATGAAGCATGAAAATAGAACATATCTCGAGATATGTTGAACAACCATTGTCCATTGATCTAAAATCATATCCTTCCGCTTGCAAATATGAAGCGGAAATAACGTTTTGACATAGTGTTGGAACACAATAACAATTATTTAATTCCAAAACTAATCCCGAAGGTAGATGAAGTGGTACTCTGTGCGATAGCAAATGTAGCAACGCTTGCTCCATTGTCGACGTGTAGGTTCACCTTGCCCCTTCTTAAGCCTCTACTTCTTCTCATTCCCGCAACGATTTGCAAATATGAGCTACGATCCGGTATCAAATACGCAAGAGTCGTAGGTCAAGTAGCAAGATTAATGACTATAACATTAATACCGGCGTAAGTCCCACTTTGCTTCTTTTTGAGATCCTCCATGTACTTCTTGCAGTTCCTTTTCCAAAGGGCTTGTCTCCTTGCAATAGAAGCAAACGGCATCCGATACCTCCGACCCCTTTTTGCCCTTCTTCGCATTAGAGGCACTCGCGATCTCATCGGGAGTTAACTTCCTCTTGGTGCAAAGTTTCTTGACAGTGGTTTGCTCTTAGCCGTCGCATCATCATCACATGATGACCGTTTTTGGATACTCTCCTCACTGTCTTTAGCATCCCATGCAATTCGGCCAAGGTTTTATCCATATTGTTTATGTGATAATTTAATATGAATGGCTCGAAGCTCGGAGGGAGCGACGGAGAATCACGTCGTAGCCAACTCTTGGCTAAGAGGGAAACCTAGTTTCTCAAGACTCTCGATATAGCCAATCATCTTTATCACATGCGAACGACGGGATTCCCTCAACAAGCTCCGCACGCAAACAAAGACTTCGAGGTGTTGAACCTCTCGGCCCGAGCTTTGTTCTCAAACATGCCACACAGCTCTGAATAATAGTGTGAGCATCGCTGCTCTCATATTGTTTCTAAAGCTCAGGGGCCATTGTAGCAAGCATGAGACAACTTATATCTAGGGCATCATTAGTGTGCTTCTCATAAGCCCTCCGTGCAGTTGCAGTGGCGTTATTAGGCAAATCATCCGGATAAGGTACTTCAAGAACGTACTCCTTACGCTCTTTCTTGAGAACAATTCTCAAGTTGTGATACCAATCCATAAAGTTTGTTCTGTTTAATTTTTCTTTCTCGAGAATAGATCGCAAATTAAGAGCACTAGGTGTAGTATTAGCTACCATTTATTCTACAACAGAAAAAGCAAAGTTTAGCACAATGTTTATGTTATGTCTTTGTTAAACAATTTAACATAAGACTCCCATTACGTATTTTCCACCTTCCCTCTAGGTTACGTATCGGGTCAAGATCCACATGTTAATTAATTTATAGTGAGCTTTGGCATCACCGCTAGAATATTAATAATATCGGTAAGCAACACCTTGCTAATCTATGTGACTCTTGTTGTTTGTGTGGCATCTCTATGCCCCGGCGCCAACCTATGCCCCAAGGCCCAAAACTGTTTTGATAGTCTTGTTAAGTCAACCAAATGTTCTGCGCGTACATGTCGATATATACCGCCTCGTGTTATGATAGAGAATGACACTCGCTTTGAGACCCACCATTGACGAGCATAACAGACGGGTGCAACATTTGGAAGGGCATCATTACTACTTAATTTTGCCGAGAGATGCTATCCTATTAAACAAACATATCACATATATGAAAGCAGGTAGAATAGTAATTAAATAAATAGTATGACCCCCTTCACATGGTGATCTCCATCTCCATGCTGGCACAGAGGATCTCCATCTTCGGCACCATCTTCCAATGTGCATGATGCTTGAATTCTTCAAACTAAGCTACTACTATAGAAGCTCTAATTAAAGATTACATCGACTTGTAGGTCGTGAAAGAATATTATAAGCATTGCACGTATGAAAGAATATTACAGGGATTGCACATATGAAAGAATATTACACACATCACATGCATCTCATACATACAATAGGGCCATACCATCTCAAAGCATTCTCTACAAAAATAAGTTAGGCGTAGAACGTTTTCTACCTATCACAGAGATATGGCATCGAGATGACCTGTAAGGGGGTACGCACACGGCGGTCCCACGGGCTTCCGTGTAGTGCCCGGAACACCACACGAAATTCATATCTCCAATCTATGAAATCGCTTACGGAAACCATATCGGCATAATCACATTATGCCGTCCCGATATACTATCAAGGGAGATGGTTTGCGTAGGCTCGAGGCAGCAAACAAGGTCGGACTACGAGACAGCTTCAGCATAATCACACTATGTCGTTCCAGTACACTATCAAGGAACGCTATCTTGAACCCAACTCAAACCGAGTTCTATGGATATTGCTTCGACGTAATCACATTACGCCGTTCCGATACACTATCAAGAAACACAATTACCATCTACTCTCCTCTACAGATCCCGTAAAAACCGATTGATCTAATAAACCCGTGTGCTAAACTTGTTCCAGATCATATCTAAAACCCGAACTAAGCAAGATTAGCTCTGATACCACTGAAGGGTTACGTGGAGGCTACGCTAGCCGAAAACAAAACTTTTCTACCGCACAAACCAGAAACACTTGCAAGTAAGGGCTGATAGATCGTTACCGATTGGAGTAGAGTGCAGCGGACTAGCCAATCAGGGCTATCCGATCTGGAAAAGTGCTAGCCAATGACAACCAATTCCCGGGGACAGCCGATTCACCAATCAGCCGATTTGCCGATGCTGTAGCCGATCCGAGTAATCTGACCGTGTTCTCGCGCCTCGCTTCGATGCGCTCGACCTCAGCCGATTCCACCAAAAGCCGATCGATCTACCGCAGTCGCGCTTGCGTCGCCGGTCTGCCGTAGTCGCCTCGCTCCTATTGCAACCGATTCGTAGCCGATCAACAGCGCCGCAACGTAGCAGCGCCTCTACAGGTATCCACACGTCCGGGGACAGAACGCCGAACACCCGTGTGCTAGCACGCGATGCAAGGCTAGGGTTTGGCTTGAAAGTGGGGAGGGTTTCCGTCGAGATTGTCGGCGCAATGCAATTCGATACAGCAACTCTCCACCCCTCGCCCCTTTATATAGAGTTGGCCGACTGGGACTAGTGGCCGATCAGGACACTATTTTGAATCGGATCTCATCCGTATCTCATAGAGTTGGCCGCCCATACGTCGTAAGCCCATAGGACTCTATCCGATCGGATCCCTATCCGATCGAGCCGTCTCCGAGTCCAACTCGAATATCTATTCTATCCCCTTAAGCGTGCGACCCTGTAGGTTCAGGTATACTTGGTTTCGGCTCAAGTCTAACTCAGCCGATTTGTCAATAGCGGCGCCTAGCAGCACATATTGACACCATAGCATACAAGAATATAATATCGGCTCTGAACCTGTAATGTGTACACAAATCCCTTTGCCTCACCATACCAATTAAGCTATAGGCAAGATCTGTGCCATCCTTCAATAGCTTAACCATTCACTCGAACCGTATTGGATTATCTGTCTCTTGATTGACTCTTCAATCAATTTAGCATGGCCATGCATTTCTATAATCCATTACCTCGAGTGGCCCAGAGATATCTCTCCAAAGGAGGGGCAAATTCCATCTTGATCACTCACATCCCACTCCATGTTTCATACCAAACCCGGAAACTACTTTTATAACTACCCAGTTACGGAATAGCGTTTGGTAGTCACAAAGTAGGCTACTACACATGTTTGAATCCATGATGATCTCAGGTCTAAGGACTTTGCACCAACACTACTTGAGACCAACTAATGGCACATTAATTCCTGTACTGTCTCATGGTGGGTCTATCCAACAATGTGTTCTCTAACACATGTGTTCATGTTTATTGATTTGGTATCTCGATACCCATGATCTATGAGACATGATCATCAATCAATAAACATGCCGATCTTAGAGTCATATTTGTTCCAATAATATGACATGTGATCTGGGATCATTTAGAAATAGATTCATGCATAAAGAGTCTCATAAATAAGTCACGTACTTATTGATCAATACAAGATATCTATTTCATGGAACTGAATACCACTTTATTCATTTATACATAAAAATTGACCACGATATCCAACATCTCCATATTGCTGCTAGGGCATATCACTAACAGTACCGAGACAGTATAAATCACTTAAGTCTAAATGTGCTCCAATATGCAGTTTATATATACATTTCAATCATAGCCGATGTGATAGATTTAATGTGTATCAGCTAGTATCTCCGATACAACTTTATACGAAGATATCGCTACTAGCTAAATATATTAAACAAGGATCGATCATATACTAAGATAACTTAAGAGATCGATTACAAGCTTAATATATTTAATTATAGAAAGATCTTAATATAAAGGGCAACATTAACATATCAAGTAAATATAAAACATACTAGACAGTTAAAGCAGATAAGAACAGCTGAAACTCCGATACTATCTCTAATAATGATCATAAAACAAGATAGATCTGCTATGATTCTAAAGACAACTTAACAGATTGAACCTAACCGATGCAGCATTAAGTTCCAAAAGAAGCATATGATCTATACAAGCCAATGAACACCTTTCAAGATGGTAGATATACTATATAATCTAGATTAACATTGAAATCTAAACTTACCAACTATCGTCTAGCGACTGATGCTAGCCGATTAGGGTTTAGACCATAATATAGATCTAAATTATATAGCATATATGATAACTGTGCATAATACGAAGGCAGGATTAGAGTATCATGATGATGAAAGCACTAATCCCGATAACGCAAACCGCTGTGACAAGAATTACCTTTTCGCTGGAGATCAAACGATCCAGCTCAACTAGAAGCAAGAACTCGTCGAAAACTATTAATGAAAAGGTGGTGATGCACTGGGATTGCATTGATTGTGATTGATATCTGATTACAGGGTCATATTAAAATTTTCTTGGGCACGGGAGATGATCTTTGACTTTAATTTTCATGTCCACATATTATTACCCTAAGTTAGCCGTAGGCTTGATCTGTGAATCTAAATCTTTTCAATTATGCTCATGAGACCTACAATGAAATGCGAGTTCAAAGTCCAAAAGCACAAAAGAATTAATGTCAAAACATGTTTTATCCTTATGCATGTGCACATGTATGTTTCTGTGGAGATTATGGCAATTGGGTATCCACATGGCAAGTTTATCCGACTGGAGGTAGGGATAGATTGCGCCTACCAAATATGTAAACCAAAAATGACTTGGGTATTACGTTGCCGATTGAGATAAGGCAACGGCCTATAGTCACGGTTTGGTAAGATTGAGGAGACCTACTTAGAGTAAGATGGGGTTTCCGATCTGTAAGCCCGCCTCCAAAGACTATATAAGGGGGGTGAGGGGCGTCCCTTGAGGGATATCAGATGCTTCATGAGCTATTAGCTTTCAGCCTTAGATCTTGAGATCAATATACACTCGACGGATCGAATCCCCGAAACAGGAGTAGGGTATTACCTCACGAGAGGGTTTGAACCTATCTAAATCCTTGTTTTCCACATAACCCATTGTGCTTTGCGATCTTGACTGCACCCCCAAAATTCTATTGCCGAAACCGAGTTTCGACAGTTGGCGCACCAGGTAGGGGACCGCGCGTCAAGACTTCTTCGACAATCTCGCTGACAAGCGCGATGGGATCTTCTTCAGGATTCGACGACTTCGCCGCCAATGACTTCGACAAGTTCTCCTCCTACGACTCGGATTCGAACCAGTCGGGGGGAGAAACCCACTCGACGCCGTTCGGGCTCCCGAACAACGCCGAGATCTACGACGAAATCTTGGAGTCCAAGATGCAGTCCATCCACTCCGACGAAATAACTCACTCGGCACCGTTCGTACTACCGAATGCCGCCGAGATCTGCGGCGATCTTCTCATCTCCCCGCCGGAGCCAATCCACTCCGAAGAAGACCTCTCGACACCGTTTGGATTACCAGACACTGTTGAGATCTACTGCAAGCTCTCCACTCCGAATCAAGATTGACCCACTCGGAGAGATCCACGTCCTCAAGCTCCGACTCGAACTGGAATGATCCAGATCCGAACTACGCGGGCTCAAGGAAGATCGCCGTCATCCTTCAACCATTTGGCTCATGCTCATCCTCAGAGCTCAACGAATATCTCAGCTCTTCAGGCTTTGACGACCTTTATGGCATCCCCTCGGACGAAGCCGACGACTCCGACTACGACAAGGACTACGAGCCGAAGTGCTTTGACGTCCTCATGGCTGAGGTGGCCGAGACCGACTCAGCCATGGCTCGCAGGCTTGCGGAAGAAGAACGAGCCAGAATTGAGCAAGAGCACAAGCTGGCCGAAGAGGAGAAGAAACGCAAAGAGGAACCCGATAGAAGGAAGCATGATCTAAGGGCAGCCGGACGATCCGCTCAAGAGGCTATACTTCAAACGCGGGTCCGCAACACCAATATCTTCCAGACGCCACAGCAGAATGCCGTCGCTGCCCTCACTCTCCTGGACACCGTTATTGAGACGGCTCCCCCGGACGTAACCCCGATCCTAGACAAGATCAAGACCATCGTTGCGGCTACGGCCAACGGTCATCCCTCCACCTCGCAAGACAAAGGCCGACGCATCCGTGGCGTAAACACTGAGGCGGCTCCCGCCGCCGAAGTCAAGGGATTACAAGAGGCCGGAGCCAGACGAGTCGACAACCAGGCCAAGAGGCCCACACCACCAGTCCACGCACAAGCATCAGGAGCAAACGGCAGACTCTCATGAAAAGCAACATGGACGTCCACCCGTCCACCACCGCGTCCGCCGCAACAACAGCTCCAGCTACCGAAGCAGCCTACCGAGGACCCCGCCGAGTGATCTACGGGAAGTCCTTGATCGTCGCTACCAAGAACGGGATCAACGCACCCGTAAAGATCGAAGGGGATCACCCGACAGTAATGACGACGGAGTACCAGCTTTCACTCGGGAGCTTCGCCGAGTGCATTGGCCGAATGGGTTCAAGCCGACTAGAATCGAGAAGTACGATGGCAAGACCGATCCCGAGTCGTGGCCGACCGTGTACACTCTCGCCATCCGTGCAGCAGAGGCGACAACAAGGCCATGGCCAATTACCTGCCTGTGGCCCTCGCCAACTCAGCCAGGAACTGGCTCACGAGCCTGCCAAGAGGCTCAGTCGGCTCGTGTAGTGAGCTGAGGGACCACTTCATTGCCAACTTCCAGGGCACCTTCGAGAGGCCTGGAACCCACTTTGATCTCTACAACGTCATTCAGAAGACGGACGAACCTCTGAAGGACTACATCCGGCGCTTCTCCGGAAAGCGCAACAAGATCCCCAACATCACCGATGATATCATCATCACCGCCTTCCAGAAGGGAGTCCATGATGAGCTGTTGATCAGGAAGTTTGGGCGCAAGCCACCGAAGACGGTGAAGCAGATGTTTCAGACGGCAAATTTTTACGCCAAATCCAACGATGCCATCAAAGCGGCACGCCAAGACCGGCCCGACAGGAGGGATGACAAGCAGGCGAGAGGAAGCCGGAATCCTAAGAAGGATAATGGCAACAACAACCAGTGCCAGAAGGACCGCAAGCGCCGATCCGAAGATCTAGTTGCCGCAACTTCCAACTCCCAACGCCGCCCCCGAGTCGCGGCCTACGACGCCATCATGAACGCTCAGTGCACACATCATCCCAATCACAAGCACGCGGCTAAGGACTGGTTTATTTATAAACAGTTCGCCGAGCAATACGCGGCACAGCTCAACAAGAAGCCGACTAAGGAAGCCGGCCCATCGGGTGCCAAGAAGAACAACACAGCTGAGAATGCTGAGCCCTTTCAAGACCCCGTGGGCGAGCTGAATCACATCTTCGGGGGCCCGCTAGCCTATGAATCCAAGAGGAAACAGAAGCTAACTGACCGAGAGGTCAACGCGGCGCAACCCGAGGTCCCACAGTACCTACGATGGTCGGAGGTGGCCATCACTTTTGACCACTCGGATCATCCCGACCGAGTGGTTCACCCGGGGCGCTATCCACTCGTCTTGGACCCGGTGGTCCACAACATCAAGCTCAAGCGCGTTCTCATCGATGGGTGCTGCGCCCTCAACATTTTGTTTGCCAAGACCTTGGACGAGATGTAGATCCCAAGGGCCAAACTAAAGGCAAGCTTAGCCCCCTTCCATGGAGTTATTCCGGGGCTGTCATCTACACCACTCGGGCACATCGCCCTTCCGGTCACCTTCGGAGTTCGAGAGAATTTCTGGATGGAGAACGTTACTTTCGAGGTGGCCGACTTTGAAACGGCCTACCACGCCATCATCGAAAGGCCTGCACTCGCCAAGTTCATGGCGATACCCCATTACACCTACCTCTGCATGAAGATGCCGGGTCCCAACGGTGTCATCACTCTTCGCAGTGACGTGAAGCAAGCCTTCACCTGTGACAAGGAGAGCTGCAACATGGCCCAATCTCGCGAGAGATCACGTGGCCAGCAAGAAATCCGATTGGCCGCATCGACTTCGGCAGAGGGTGAAATCCCCACGAAGAAGATAGCCAAATCAGGAACCAGAGACGCCAAGACCAAGAAGATCTCCCTTGATCCATCGGATCCCTCGAAAACTGCTGTAATCGGCGCCGAACTAGATCCCAAATAGGGAGGTGATCGAGCACTCTTCACACGTCAAAGATGACGCAAAACCAATCAAACAGCGATTACGCAGGTTCGCGCAGGATAAAAAAGATGCCATCAAAGAAGAGCTCGCAAAGCTCTTAGCCGCGGTTTTATCGAGAAGTTCTCGCATCCCGACCGGTTGGCCAACCCGGTTTTGGTCCGTAAAAAGACGGGGCAATGGCGCATGTGCGTTGACTACACCGACCTCAACAAAGCCTGCCCCAAAGATCCATTCGGGCTGCCTCGCATCGACCAAGTCGTAGATTCAACGCCGGCTGCCAACTCCGAGCTTTTGGATCTACTCGGGCTACCACCAGATCAGCTTGAAAGAATCCGACTGCCTGAAGACATCGTTCATCACGCCGTTTGGAGTCTACTGCTACATCACCATGTCCTTCGGCCTGAAGAACGCCGGGGACACATACCAACGCATGATCCAGAGGTGTTTTCAGACGCAGATTGGGAAGAATGTCAAAGCTTACGTCGACGATGTCGTCATCAAGACCAAGCAGAAAGAGGACCAGATTGCCAACCTAGAAGAAACCTTCGCAAATATTCGGGCCTTCAGAATGAAGTTAAACCCGGAGAGTGCACTTTCGGCGTTACATCAGGCAAACTGCTCGGCTTCATGGTGTCACATCACGGCATTGAAGCCAATCCAGAAAAGATCAACGCTATCTTGAACATGAAGCCCCCAAGTAACAAGAAGGATGTCCAGAAGCTCACTGGCTGCATGGCGGCGCTAAGCCGATTCATCTCTCGACTGGGCAAACGAGACATGCCCTTCTTCAGATTACTAAAGAAAACGGACGACTTCCAATGGACCACGGAGCCCACAAGGCCTTTGAAGATTTTAAAGAGTTCTTCACGACGCCGCCCGTCCTTGCCTCACCTCAGCCCCAGGAGCCCCTGCTACTCTACGTTTCAGCCACTCACCAAGTGGTTAGTATGGTCCTCGTGGTCGAGCGCAAAGAAGAAGGGCGGGTCCAGAAGATTCAGAGGCCGATCTACTTTGTTAGCGAAGTGCTGGCAGGAGCCAAAATTCGCAACCCTCAGGTACAAAAATTGCTATATGGTGTTTTGATAACCGCAAGGAAATTGGCGCACTATTTTCAGGGTCACTCGGTCACCGTCGTCACTTCCTTTCCATTCGGTGATGACATCCACAACCGGGAGGTGACTGGGCGCATCGCGAACTGGGCCCAGGAGCTGATGCCACTGGACTTAACTTTTAAGGTGAGGACGTCTGTAAAGTCACAAGCCCTGGTGGACTTCTTGGCCGAGTGGACCGAACAGCAAGAAGATGTACCTCGGGAAGACCTTCAATATTGGACCATGCACTTCGACGGATCCAAGAGGATCACCGGCTTGGGAGCAGGAGTTGTGCTGATCTCCCCGACTGGGGAAAGGCTAAGATACGTCCTACACCTCCACTTCTTCGCCTCACATAACGTCGCCGAGTACGAAGCCCTGCTACATGGACTGTGTCTCGTAGTTTCACTCGGGATACGTCGGCTTGTCGTGAAAGGAGATTCCCAGCTGGTCGTGAACCAAGTCATGAAAGACTAGTCCTGTCTAAACGACACTATGGAGGCCTACCGACAGGAAGTTCGCAAACTTGAAGTCAAGTTTGACGGACTCGAGCAATCACACGTCCTAAGACACAACAACGAAGCAGCTGACGAGTTGGCGTAGTTCGGATCCAAACGTGAAGCCGCCCCAACAGAGGTTTTTGTCGAACACCTCCATGAGCCAACAGTTGCGGCAAAACCAACTCCTAACGAACAAGCTGCAAACAAAGTCGCCATGATTGACGCCGACTGGAGGACACCACTCATCAAATTTTTAACACAGCAAGAGCTGCCGGAAGACCGGGATGAGGCAGAACGTGTCCGACGTCGTTGCCAAGCTTACGTCATGGTTGACTCCGATTTATACAAGAGAAGTCCCTCCGGAGTCCTGATGAGATGCATCACACCCGAGGAAGGACGACAGCTACTCCATGACATCCACTCGGGCATATGCAGAAGCCACGCGGCAGCACGCACCTTGGTAGGCAAAGCCTACAGACAAGGTTCTTTCTGGCTTACCGCGGTCTCAGACGCGAATAAAGTGGTGCGAAGCTATGAAGGTTGCCAATTTTTCGGTAAATTGGCAGTAAAGCATAGTTTTCTTCACCAACTTATGCATATTCAGTTTATCATTGTTTAATGTTCCTTGATTCGAGTTCAATGTTTAAGGACTGAGAATTTTTTGATGACCTAATCAAGCTTAGGCTTGGTGACAGTCGGACGAAAATTAAGAAATTTTACATGAGAACTCGGATCAAGGCATTAACATAAATAAGCCAAATATCTACAAGTTTACATCAGAAAGTTGCATATAATGTTTACAGGACAAATCAAGGCCAGAAGTGGTTCACTACATCGGCGGCCACCTTTTTGGCCGATTCCTGTGCCTCACTAATCAAATCGAGGGCCTGCTCATCTGAAGTTCCCTCAGCGAAGCCCTCCCCGACTGAATCGACGTCCACTCGAGGGTAGAGTGACTTCGCCTGAGCAAGGGCGAAGCCCGCTCCCATGACAGCCGCCTCGGAAATGTTGGTCAAATACTGGTCAGGGGCTCGCCTAAGCTTGTCAAAGACTTCAACTGGGTCCAATGAGCTGGTCCCGACTCCATGATGGAACAAAGACAGCAGGATCAGCGTTGCTGCGTTAGCAACATCCTCTCGGACCTTTCCAGCTTGATTGACCCTCTCAAGCAAAACATCGTATTGAGCTCGGATCTTGACTTTGTAAGTTGCCAAAGACACATGATTACACAGAGCGTTCAAAGACAAAGCAGTACAAAGAATGTTACTTTGAAGAATCTTACCTTCAAACTCGGCCTCCAGTTCGGCCTTGCTGAGGCTGACTGCTTCCAGCTGGGTTTGAAGTAAGTGGACCTCCGATGAATTCTCTACAACAGAGAGGTTACCAGCAACCGAAATCAACGCAGAAGTCATAAAGATACTGAGAGGGTTAAGCTTACTCCCGACTGAACCCCGGAGGTCGAGGTTTTCTTCCCAGAGTTCGGCTACTTCCCTCCTCAGGGCTGCCTCCCTCGACGCGGCCTCTTCTCGAGTGGTCTCCAACTTTTGTTGGACGTCCTCCAGGGAGTCTAGATGTGGGACCAACTTCTCGAGCACTTCGGACTTGGCCATCGATCGACAGTACTCTTTCTGCACGCAAGACCTGAAGTTGGCCGACTAAAAAGGAATAACGAAGCTGCAACGGAAAAAGATCAGGACTTACGTTGAGTAGCCGAGTCGCCTCATTCAGGCTGTTGACAAGGGAATCCCTTTCCTCGCTTTCCGCTTGCTTATCTAAGATGATTCCCCGCCACTCGATCTTGATCGGGGGAACCCAGGTTTCAGAAGACTGCAACCTGGGGATTTCTTCTACTGTGGCTGGATAGATCAGGAGGAACAGATGAAGATACGAAAGAGTTAAACTGGATATTAAAGAGAAACATCGATTCAAGATTTACCAGTTTCGATGGCCGAACCCTTAACTGGTGTAGTCCGGCTGCTCTCTTCCTTCTGACTTTTCACCGACGGGTCTTTAGTCGGAGCCCTTTGGGCTGCAGCCGGGGGCTTCTCCGCGGTCGACTGGTTTCCAGTCGGGCTATCCCGGCTGGTAGTCGGGGGCTCCCTCCTTGGGATATCTTTGCTGGGAGGCGAGGGCTTTTCACCCGGAGAGCTCTTGCTTGGGAGAGGGCTCCGGGGCTTTGGTTTCGCGGGCTTGGAGACCTCGGACGTGGCAGCTGGCGTTGGCCCTTCACTCTTCCCGGCAGGGTCTATATCTTGGGGCCTCCTGCCAGACGAACGATGAGCGCAGTCAGAATGAAGACAAAGAAATTTTCAACAAAGAGCTTAACTTCAAGCATAAGGCGTATCTGGATGACCGGCGGATCTTCGGCGCCGCTTTTGATGACGGCCTTGGAGTGGTTGCCTCGGCTGGAAGGGCTGGGACGTCATCGTTCGAGTCATCTATAATGAGCCTCCTCTTGCTCCCCTGTTTGCTTATATCTTCACTCGGAGCCGCCCTTTTCCCGGCTGGATCACTTTGGATCTTCACGCCGCCGGCTGGCTTCTTGGTAGGTCGGGTCGGCACGTCATCGTGAGGAATTTTGTATGGCTTCGAAATGATGGAGGCGTTTTCCTGCAAGATAGATTCTTATAACACTGAGAAGTGTGACATCAAGATTACGAGGCAATGGAAGAGGTTAAGTCGGCTTACCGGAGGAGGAGGTCGATACAGACTGAAGGGAAGGATCGACAGCATGAGGCTGCGTTCGACTGCCATTCCAGTCGAGAAGACCTTGTACATTTGGATCTTCAAGATCTCGAAGCTGAGGGAGTCACGGTCTTCCCGATTGGGGTCCCTCTCGCCCTCGTACTCAACGGCTAGCTTCGATCGCTCCTTAATCGGTGCTAGTCGGCTCCTGATGAAGTGCCGAGTGATTTGCTCGCCGCGAAGACCTTTTTGCTTCATCTTCAGGATCTTCGCTACCAACTTGTTGGCTTCATCCCAGTCTTGGGCTACTAGCACAGTGCTCCAAGTAGGCCTGGGCACGAGGGGAAGGCCAACAAAGTTCGGCAGGCTGGGCTCAAGATTGGAAATATAGAACCAGCTTGCATGCCAACCCTTGTTGGAGGATTTCAAAGGGAAAGAGAAATACTCCTTGTGGAGGGATCTGCGGAGTTGGAAACCTGCCCCACCAACGACGCAGGGCTGGTCCTTATTGGGATGCGGCTAAAGGTAAAACATGCGACGGAAGAGCTGGAAGTGGGGGAGAATGCCAAGGAAGGCTTCACATACGTGAATGAAGAGAGCGATGTGTAGCATAGAGTTGGGGTTCAAATGATTGAGACGAAGACCATAATAATCAAGAAGCCCCCTAAAGAACTCGGAGGTGGGGAGGCTGAAGCCACAGTAAAGAAAGAAGTAAAGACGACGAGCTCACCGGTGTTCGGGGGGAAACTCCTCACCCGCCGCGGCGCCACCCACGATCTCCTTGGGAGGGAGCACTCCATGCTTCACCATCTCCTTGAGGGTGGATTCCCTCACATCCAAAGTGGCCCACCGCTCGAAAGGGATTTTCCTCTCATCTCGCCATGAATGTGGTTTGTGTGGGGAGCAGATCTGGCTAAAAGGATGGGGATTTGAGATTGGAGTATGAGAAGATGGATGTGGAGGCTAGCTGTGAGCGAAGCGTAGGCTTCTGGATCGGTGGATTGGGCGCGCGCAAGGGCTTAGGGTTCTCCGCTGCAAGCTGATGAACAGTGTTGCGATTGGGGAATTTCTTTTGGGAAGACGAAGTGGCGGGGATGACCTCGAGGCTTTGTAAAGAGATTTGAGGGTTGCGCTAGGTTTTCTCGTGATTGGGCCGAGTCCATGATAGACCTACGGCCCAGTTAAGGTGTGGCCTGACGCGTGTCCTTAGGGACTTAAGTGGATGAACTTAAGCAGATTTTCCTTGGCAATATGCACGTGTCTGAGTGCCCTGTACCTTTGGAAATCCTTTCATACCGTGGTTTGCTTAACTTCATGAGAAGTTAGCACGATGCAATTTGAAAGGTGACAAACAGTGAAGCTTTTCATAGCTACCTTGATGACAGGGACTGTTTAATTTTTAAGCATTTGATTAAATGATTATGTCAATGCTATTTTTCAACCCTGGTGAAGATCTTTTTAGATTGAGACTAATATTATGGTAGGAGCTATTTAATATTTTGGTCATATTTTTTCAGTCAACTGAAAAACTTGTTTACCCATGAGGGACGATTAAAATATTTGTTCCGAGATGACTCGGGCAGATCCACTCGGATAAGCGCGAGCTTACCGAGTGCTTTCCACCTATGAGGGTTGATTGAGTTATTTGTTCTGAGATGACTCGGGCAAATTCACTCGGATGAGCACGAGCTTGCCGAGTAATGAGATTTTTTATGATTGCTTTAGCATGAGCTAAACATTTATATGAGTATGATTCTTTATTGTTCTTGATTGTATGTTTGGTCTGTTTTTGGCTAATCATATAGTCGGGGGCTACACCTAATTAGGTACATCATGAGATGCACCTAGATATTTATTTTTGAGAATTTTTTGGATATTTTCCAGCCCTTCACAGTCTTTGGAGCCACTCGGGTGATTCAGGCAGAGATGATGGAATCACTCGGCGCCAAAAGCACTCGGCCAAAAAGTTGTTTGGCTGTATACTGTCTTGATTTGATGCTGAGTTGTCTCGTTGACTGAAAAGGACTCGGGGGCTACTGTGGAGATTATGGCAATCGGGTATCCACATGGCAAGTTTATCCGACTAGAGGTAGGGATAGATTGCGCCTACCAAATATGTAAACCAAATATGACTTGGGTGTTACGTTGCCGATTGAGATAAGGCAACGGCCTATAGTGATGGTTTGGTAAGATTGACGAGACCTACTTAGAGTAAGATAGGGTTTCCGATCTATAAGCCCGTCTCCCAAGAATATGTAAGGGGGGTGAGGGGCGTCCCTTGAGGGATATCAGATGCTTCATGAGCTATTAGCTTTCAGCCTTAGATCTTGAGATCAATATACACTCGGCGGATCGAATCCCCGAAACAGGAGTAGGGTATTACCTCACGAGAGGGCCTGAACCTGTCTAAATCCTTGTTTTCCACCTAACCCATTGTGCTTGGCGATCTTGACTGCACCCCCAAAATTCTATTGCCGAAACTGAGTTTCGACAGTTTCTATCCACATTCTAAGTTAGAAATGAAAAAGGTTTTCTTTTGTTCTAAAATTTTTAATCAAGCATTGGGTTGAGGTACTTTCCTAAGTTAGAAAAGAGAATTTTTGGCTCGCAAAAATTGGAAAAGTTAGCTTCCAACTATTTTGGTAAGAAAATATTAAGTCCTAGAATTCGGGTATGTGACAACAACAAATAGCCGATCGACGAGAGAGAATGGACCTTGAAGCCACCATGCAGGCCAATCGGCTATCAATCAGCACAGAGAAAGCCAAATTTGATGAAATTATTGCTAGGCCAAGCTCTACTCGATCCAATATTGATCGGCTTAAGAATCGCAAGACAGAGCTGCTGGCCGAATTGGAGAAGTGCAACGCTGAGTTGGCGTCGGAGGAACAAAAACTTGCTAATTCCCAAGGCAATCGAAGAAAAAAATCCAAATTGAAGACTTCTGTCAAGCACTTGTTAGATCCTAAGAAGTCTCTGAAGGTGATCTCGGGAACCGATGCAACCGATGCCCAAGCAATCAAAGAAGTAGAGCAAATTAGGCAGAGGACCATACCGGCTCTTAACAAACTTGTGTGTGGATGAGCCGATTTGTAATAGGAGCTTAGGAGCCTGGAACTTTGAACTTTTGTGAACCTCTGTAATATAACTTCTGTGAAAAAAAATTTAGTCCACATATTTATTTTGTACGCATGTGTGCCCCCCCTAATTTTACAATGCCAACCAAATATTGACAAAACTATAACTTGAGTAAGGGCGTTATAACTTATATCGGTCATCACACATCGGCATAACTCAACTAATTATGATAAGTGAAAAAGACTACGGGTGATATAACTTATATCGGTCATCTAAAGGCGATGTTAACACATTGGGTATCATGTATCGGCATAACACAGCCGAATCATGAATTGATCCAAACACTCAGATAATATTTCTTCAAGTATTTCCCATTGAGAGCCCTTCCAAAAACTTCTCCATCAAGCCCTTGCAACATATAAGCTCCCTTAGAAACAGACTTCTAGATCAAAAAGGCCCTTCCAAATTAGCTGACCACTTCCTGAATTTATTATCATGAGTTCGGTTGTCGGGTGGGTCGGCAGTCCTCCAAGGGGGGTCCCCGAGGAGGTAGAAGAGAGTTTGGTACAGAAGCTGCCCTCCGATGGATTCGATGGTCGACTCGAATCCTAAGATGAGCCAAGAAATGAGACGCGAGGGAGATCTGCTTGACTCCAGTGCAGGTCCTTCTTGGCTGCCTACAGTGTGTAGAGCGTGCCAGTTGATTTGATCTGCCAATCAGCAAGAAAAACAAGGAAGTGTTCGTTAAGCGTTAGGTTAGATCCCCACGGGATCGGCCAAGGAAATTCATGGATGTATACATATTATTCTAGACCATATTTGTGCCAAGCGACTGGAATGCATCGGACACGTCGAGACGGCCATCAGCCGTCTGATCCAAATATAACGAAGAATAATAGGTACACAGATCAATAGCCTAGCCGATACTGGGAAACTAATGTCGGATCGACGGGTATTCCAACGAGCCTCATGTGAAGATAATATAAAAGATAGTCCTAACACAAATCTAGTAACAACCACGTTAAAAGAAATACTTTGGGGCAAATAAGGTCGGCTGAAACCCCGACACTATCTCCAGATAATGTAAATCCCAGAAGAACAGATCACTGATGGTTCTAAAGATGACTTAATAGTTCAAACTTGATGCAGCATTAAGTATCAAAAGAAACATCCAATCTATTACTACCGACTTACACTCCGCGAGATGGTAGATACTGCGTACGAACCAACCAACCCTCAGACCTATCCCTGTTGACCATATATTCTTGACGAGATAGGCCAACCATAAGATAGATCTAAACATTGACCTGATTCATACGCACTATATGATATATGACGCGGTAAAACCACTAATTTCTAATGTATCATTGCGATGGAAGCATTAGAAACAAATAATCTTACCACTAATGACAAACATTTACCTGAGCTCGAGAATCGAGACGACGCAGCCCAAAGCCAAACAGAGTGTTCGTCTAAAAGGAAAAAGGATGGCGATGCACCGAAGATTAGATTGATTCAATTGTCCTTGATACAGAGGGTCTCGGGTCCTATTTATACCCAAGATACAAATATCTTGCAACAACCCTGGACTCTATCTAAACTACTGTTTAAACATCATATTATCTCTAGCGGGACCCATAACGTGTTACAACTAACAATTTAACAAATCTCAGGATTACAGCTACAATTGCCGTTACAGGACTCTATCCATAAGTGGCAATATCTTTAAACACGCAATTAGCAACCGAATCTCCTATTTATCTTCAAGTTTCTGCACTAAATACGGTTTCATCTCTTCTGAACTCAAAATTGGCTGTCGGCTGCTCCCACTCGATTTATCCTCAGCCGATTAGCCCTGCAGCCGATCGTTCTTTTAGCCGATACGACTCCTGTCTTCAGCCGATCCGATTCCACTTTGCTTTTTAAGACTTAGGAACCCAATTACCAAATTCCAGTGTTAACACATGCCCCCAAGTCCGTAATACAAAGTGTTGCGGATTTGTTCGCCTATTCAAACTCTTGCTCCCTTCTTGGCCTAAACCGTCTCGGCTTCTCCCCAAGTGCTCTTTAAATACCCACCTTCCTTGATCGAATCGCCTACGCCCTCAACGTGCGCTCGGCTTTCTTCCCGGACAAACTTCCTGCCTTTCTCTCTCCCCTCCGGCGACTCCATTGGCGTTCGACATCTTTTCCCACATTCTTCAAACTCGCCTTCATCCCCGAACTTCCCGATGGCCTCCGCCGCTGCATCGAGTACGTCCAACTCGCCGGCCACCACCATCGCGCCGGCCGCAACCGCAGCGCCATCTGCCGCCGCCACCGGGACTGCTCCAGCCGCTGCTACAAACGAGTTTCCTCAGGTATTCTCCCTTGATCTACAATTTTACTTCCAACTCGCTTCTCCAAATATCTTTATACCAATGGTCCGTTCGGTGATTTTTCAGTAGTATTTTGTTTCATACTCTTACCAATTAATACTCTTCTCATCCCGAACCGTAAAACACCATCACCCGTAACTAGTACTTTTCTCCCCTTCTTTGAACTGTAGCACCTGTCTCATCAAATACTCATCCCCAATCCGACACAAGAAGAGAAGTATTTCCTCGGACCTATCGGCAACACAGACCCAACCGATGTAATCGTAGCCGAAACCAACCGCATGCCTTTCGACACCGCCAAACCCTCTCTCTCCCACTGGAACGGAACATTCAAAGCTTGGCCATCCATGGACGCAGCCTGGACTGAATGGTATAAAAGGATACAGTCGGCCAAGTACACCCAATGGGAAGAGAGAAAACTCGCCCAATGCTTGGAATTGTCCATCGCTGGCATGGAGAAAGACGAGCCGCTTCTATCGGCTGCGACATACTTTTGGAACAACAGTTTTAACGCCTTCATCTTTAGGCAAGGGCCGATGACCATTACACTAGCCGATGTATATATGACAACTGGGCTGGACATCGAATCATTGGCTAATCCCTATGTTCTGAACCGAAAAGGCCAACATCAGTTCAAGACCAAAGCTATCGGTGGATGGAGTGGCTTCATCGCCCAAAATATGAAAGATGGAACAGTTGGCCACCGGGGAATACACCGCCTTTCTGATGATGTGGCTGGAAAAGTTTGTATTCTGCGGATCGAGCTGTGGGCCGACCGCTAATTGGCAAATCATGGCCGAAATCCTAGCCGATGGGACGGAATTTGCACTGGGAAAATACCTCCTCAGCTACACATATCAAATGCTACATCAAGCCGCCACGAAAATAGCCACCAACGCCCCAGTCAACACCGGTGGTCCCTGGTGGTTTCTCCAAGTCTGGCTGGTGTTGGCCACCCAGAATGTGGCTGGTCGGCCCCGTCTGATAGACGCCGGATTTCCACGGCTAGAGCCGATTGAAGACGAAGAAGGTAATCAGATTGACACCAGGCGATGCACGAACTACGGAGAAGCAGCCGTCGTGCATGAAGGCTCAAGGCAATCGGCCGAGCTATTGGCCGATTGGTTCACAGCCTTTTACGATGGGCTGTCCCGTGACCATCGCATCTGGTATTTCTATCCAGACCAGGGATCTTTTGAGCTACCGATGGACTTCGATTGGGATGACCTCAACTCAGCCGATAACCCGAGGTGTAGAGAGTTGTTCCTCGCCTCTCTGTCTCCCTGTATCCTGCCGAGCGGGGTTCATCAAGGCCGATCAACAGCTCGGAGCTATGAATTCTACTACCCGGTATCAGCGGCGAGACAGTTCGGTCTTGGGCAACTACCCATCGGCTTCTTTTATGCCGATAAGATTGAAGCTAGAGGGGCGGTCGGCCAAGATTTGATAATGAATTGGCTGCTGAACATAGCCGGTCCCCCCTTCGGCAATGCCAACACAATCACCCTGTCGACGAGGAGAAGCGTTGCTTATGACCGATGGTGGTCTGAACTTAAACGCCACATTTTCCACCAACGGCCATCTTGCTACATCGACGTGCTCCTGCCGGATGAGATCCCCTCGGTATATCCCTGCCGATGATTTCTTTCCCATGATTCATTCATCGGCCGCATCAGCCGATTTAACCTTCATGTTTCGACTTTGTAGGAAATAGAAACGGAGCAGCCGACGGTAAGCGACTCCCGACGCCCCATCGAATATAATTCGTGCATTCGGACGTGGGGGCCTTGCTCCGTCGACTATCGGCTAGGGGGCACCCAAACTCTCATCCTTGTTGCGAGGGCAGGTGCGTCATCCGATCGCGCCGAAAAGAAAAACGGCACCACCTCCGCGTTCGTCGGCTGCGCCTGCCCCCAAAAGGGTGAAAAAGACACAACTGGTCGCCTCGGCCGACAGCCTTCCCCCTCTAGATCCGGCCATTGAGCAATTTCTCGATGCTGCTGTCAATGAAGAGGTGCCAACAGCTGCCCAGGCGACAGCCAAAATCGGGGCTTCGAGTCCCGAGTCGGTAAACGCCCCAACTGACGCTCCGCCAGCCCCAAGCCCACCGACAAGACGTCCTCCTGTAAGTTTTTACTTCGCTAGGCCTAGTTTCGCGATGATCGCTTGCACCTGACTCGTCTGTTCTTCGCAGTTCAAAAAAATTGGCCGGTCGCGCTCCTCGCCCTGCACTGTCGGTAATCATCTCTTATCCCTTTATGTGTGGTAATTAATCAGCTTATCCGCTAATCCTTTCTTCTGCAGCTCCCGCGGTCTCCATCGGCTGCCCCGTAGGCGTTGGGCGAATGTACTACGCCTGCTGGGGGCAGTGACGACAACGTCGACAAAGAGGGCCAGACGGCCATGGGCAATGATCCAGCCAAGCCAACAGTCCTGACGATGGCGCCGACGGTAAGCTAACTGATCTCCGCTACTGGTTTTGTCATGCCCCTGATCCTCTCTCCCATGCAGAACATCGCCGATCTTCTCAACTTTGACTTGTCGCAGTTCGAGGAGCCCGGTGATGCCGGCGAGGAAGCGTTCGCAGCGTCGGCCGAGGGCCTGAGGGCCACTTTAGCCGATATCAGCAACCGGCTGGAAGCCTCATTGGACGCGCTGGTGGTCGACTGCGGCTCGATACGCGCACGGTTCAGAGATATCCAAGACCAGCTGCCGGATGCCGTAGCCGAAGCCATCGTGCCAACGACCTTCATGGAAGCCTATCAGTTAAAATACGGACGAGCCCGGCAGCGAGTCATTGATCGCCGTGAGAGTCAAGTGCGGTCGGCTGCCGTTCAATCGACAAAAGAGGCCATTGAGAACCGGAAGGCCGCCTTCGACCGCCTGAAGATAGAGCCGGCGGCCAAGCTTGAGGAACTTCGTGCCCGCCGGGATCAATTGGTGGCCGACCTCGTTCAAATTACAAACGAAATCGACGTCCACGAGGAGTATATGGCTGATCTACCAGCCAAGGTTGAAGCCGAGCGTCAAAGCATCAGGGCGGCCATGGCGCATTTGCGGGGCTTGGTGCAGAGCGCTCGACCAGTAGCGGGGTCCGAGGCCGACGACATTAGGGCAATCGGTGAGATCGACCAAATTAGGCGGATGGTTCTGTCGGCCATAGCCGATTTTCTGAAGAAATGAGATTGTAAACTGTCCAACCTTGCGAGGTCAACTCGGGCTTGTGACACCACACTTGTGTTGTTGCGATGTAATCGGATAGCCTGTATTATTTGCGCTTGTAGATGCAATCGGCTATGTTCGTAGGTAGGAATGCCCCTTGGCTATGTGCGGTGTCTTGACTTGTTTGGTTCGAAATCACCCCGAGGTGAAGCCCTGACCTTTAGCGTTTATCCTTCGGACATTCGTCTTGCTAGCTATCGGCCGGTAATACCTGGTTACGTTGCCGATCTGTCTTCGTAGGCCGACCCCCTTGAATCTGTGCTTTAGGAACCCGTGAGTCCTGGGCGATGAGTATCTAGGCTTGCGCAGTCGCCGATTATTCAACGATTCCCGACACTTCTAATGATGATCTCTTTGACTCTTGGGTTGACAGCAACCTTTCACATCTAAAAACCGTATCTTTTCTTTCTATAAATGGGTTCCCCCGGTTCTTCCGAATAACTCACCGCCGAAGGCGACGAACCCCCAGTAGTACAACGCCCAGACTTCCAAGTCATCGGCAAGGCTTCTCATGGCTTCTTCGAGCTCGTCAGTGAACCAGGTGGTTTCCCAACACATCTACTCTCGCCATTTCTCCCTTCGAATACTTAGGAACGGATTTCCTCGCAGCCGCCTCACCCGCTTCGGGTGATCCTGGAGATTATGGAGACACCGTACAAATTGTCGGTCAGCCAAGACCGACGAGTGAGGGCGCACCTAAAGCGCTTCAGGGAGTTGGAGGCTCGTCACCCAGCAGCCAGGCCTCCCTTTCATCTTGGTGGCATCCCGGCTGCTGCCCCCATGGCGTCCTCGACGCTCGCGCGCCTCGACCGGCTGGAAGGTAGGCAAGCCCAACTCGCTAACGAGCTACTGACCACGACCACCGACATAAGGGTCACTCGGCTAGAGCACCTGATCCTGGATGCTCTAGAGATGGAGACTGCGGAGCCCATTGAACGAGCCCTGGCGGCCATTAGGTAATACCTGGCGAACATGTAATCAAAGGCGGCTTCACACCGATTCTGAATAAAGTTCGTCTTAATGTTCCTGGTTTCATCTGACTTGGGGTTTTTCAACTTCTCTGGCTTGATTAATCAAAATCAGCTTGATTTTCGATTTTTTTGACTGTTTATTTTTGACTGTTTATTTTTGACTCGCGCATGTGTATGCCCCAAGTTTTGTTGATAGCTTTGATGTCGACAAAATTTGTGAGTCCGATGCGTTCATTCATTCTGATCTCTATCGGGGGGTCCTAAGCCGATCACGGAGCGTATGAGGTAGCGTATGTGAATGCCTAAAGGCGATGCCTTGTAAGGCATCGGCTATCGTGGGTCGGCCTATTGTGACGATAACCGACTCACGCATTGATCCACACGCTCGGGTAGTATTTCTTTAGATATTTTCCATTGAGGGCCCTTCCGAATACCTCCCCGTCTAGCCCTTTTAGCATGTAAGCTCCTTTAGAGATGCATTTGTGGATCTCGAAAGGCCCCTCCCAATTTGGTGACCACTTGCCGAATTTGTCGTCTCTAGACCCGATCGGCAGTATAAGTTTCCAAACGAGTTCGTCTTCCTCAAATGATTTAGGCACAACTTTTTTATTATAATGTCTGGCTACTCGTTCCTTATCTTTTGTTACTTTTTCTAAAGCTTTCATTCTGGATAAAGCGAGATCCTCCGACTCGTCTATCATGAGGTTATAATAATCGTCGGCTGTGAGTTGGTCTTTAGCTGAATGCACCTTGACCGACAACACTTTCCCATGGAAGCACTGCTTCGTGTCCATAGACCAGTTTGTACGGGGGGACTTGGATTGACCCGTGGCATGCCATCCGATACGCCCATAATGATTCGGCCAATCGGGTGTGCCATTGCTTAGGATGCTCAGATATCTTTCTTTTGATCAGCTTGATCAAGCTTTTGTTTGATGCTTCGGCCTGCCCGTTGGCAAACTGGATGAACTCGTCCGAAACAAAGATGGACCCCTGGTCGGTCGTTATTGTTTGCGGAATACCGAATCAATAGATGATGTGTTCTTTGACGAACTCGATTGCGTCTTTAGAATCCACTTTTCTGAGGGGGATCGCTTCCACCCATTTTGTGAAATAATCTATGGCCACTAGGATAAATTTGTGCCCCTTGCTTGAAGGTGGATTGATCTGGCCGATCATATCAATGCCCCATCCCCTGAAGGGCCATGGTTTGATGATTGGGTTCATGGCCGACGCCGGCGCTCGTTGTATCGTGCCGAACTTTTGGCAGTCTTGGCACCCTTTATAGTATTTGAAACAATCTTCTAGCATTGTCAGCCAGAAATACCCGGCTCGACGAAGTAGCCATTTCATTTTGTGTGCCGATTGATGCGTGCCGCAGATTCCTTCGTGTACTTCCCCGATGGCCACTGTGGCTTGATCGGCCCCCAAACACTTGAGTAGTACGCCATCGATCGTCCGATAGTATAGGTCTTCACCGAGCAATATGTACAGTAGCGCTTTGTATCGTAGTTTCCTTGTGGCCGACTAAGAAGGGTCTTTGAGATAATTGTAGACGTCAAACCTCCAATCGTCGGTTGTGATGATGGCCACACCTACGTCGACGTCTCTCAGCATCGGCCGGTAGCCCGATGCCCCTTGAGCTAAATCATTGACCTCCGTATTCTGCTCCCTGGGGATATGCTTCAAAGTGACTAGCCGGAAACCATCCATTAACTCTCGGCATTGTTGATGATGAACCATCAGTGCATCATTTTTGCAGTCATATTCTCCTGATAATTGTGTTGATGATGAGCAACGAGTCTCCCATTATCTCGACCGCGTCAGCTTCCATCTCCTTGAGCAGAGTTAGCCCTTTGAGAACGGCTTCATACTCGGCTTGGTTATTCGTAGCGTGGGGGTTGATGGCGAAAGCGAACTCGAAGCTTGCCCCCCTGGGCGAGATAAGGACTAAGCCGATGCCACAGCCGTTGGTGCACACCGAGCCATCGAAAGTCAAAGTCCAAGGCATAATTTCCACGGAGCCGATCAAATCGTTTCTATGTTCCACAATGAGATCGGCAAAGGCCTGTCCTTTTACTGCTCTTGGAGCCTGATACCTCAGATCGAACTCTGTCAGCACGAAGATCCACTTTTTGATCCTTCCTTTGAGCACTGGAGCCGATAGCATGTACTTGACTACATCGGCTTTGCAAGTTACCGTGCATTCATTGGATAGCAGATAGTGCCTTAACTTTGTACATGAGAAATAGAGGCACAGACATAACTTCTCGACGGTGAATACCGGTCTCTGCATCTAGTAGCCGCCGGCCGAGATAGAAAATGGCCCTTTCTTTGCCGTCGACTTCTTGGATTAGGACAGAGCCGATTGACTTGTCGTCGGCGGACAGGTACAACTTGAATGGCATTCCCTTTTGTGGGGGCATTAGAACTGGAGGGGAGCTTAGATAATCTTTTATGTTGTCTAACGCTCTCTGTTGATCTACCCCCCATGTGAATGTCTGATCGGCCTTAAGCCGAAGCAATGGTGTGAACGGCTCCATTTTTTCTGAGAGGTTAGCTATGAACCGTCTGATGAAGTTTATCTTTCCGATTAATGACTGAAGTTGTCTTTTATCCTTAGGGGGTTTAATTGTCTTGATAGCATTGATGCTCCTTGGCGTGACTTCAATCCCTCTTTCATGGACGAGGAACCCTAAGAATTGCCCGGCCGACACGCCGAACACACATTTAAGCGGATTCATCTTCAAACCATATTTTCTCGTCCACTCAAGCACTTGCCTCAGATCGGCGACATGGCTTTCTATCTCTCTTGACTTGACGACGACGTCGTCAATGTATATCTCTACTAGTGCACCGATCATATCGTGAAAGATGTAATTCATTGCCCTTTGATATGTTGCCCCAGTGTTCTTTAAGCCGAACGTCATCACCACCCACTCGTAGAGGCCGATCGCACCAGGGCATCAAAAAACTGTCTTGTGGATATCCTCTTCGGCCATGAATATCTGGTTATATCCCGCGTTGCCATCCATGAAACTGATGATTTTGTGGCCTGAGGCAGCGTCGACGAGCAGATCGGCTATTGGCATTGGGTATTCGTCTTTTGGGGTCGCCTTGTTCAAGTCTCTGAAGTCGATGCATACCCGAAGTTTGCCGTTCTTCTTCAATACAGGGACGATATTAGAGACCTATTCGGCATATCGGCAAGGCCGAATGAATCCTGCGTCGTATAGCCGAGTGATTTCGGCTTTGATTGCGTCGTACATATCGGCCTTGAACCTCCTGGAGGCTGTTTGAATGGCCGATATCCTGCCTTCATCGGCAGCTGATGGACCACTATCGATCGGTTAAGACGGGCATCTCGAAATATTCCCAAGCGAAGCAATCTTTATATTCTTTTAGTAATTCAATAAGTTGGGATCTACAATGAGGAGATAAATTTTTGCTAGTGTATTTCGGCCTCGGCTTATCACCAGAGCCGATGTTGATTTCCTCTAACTCGTCGGCCGACGTGAAGCCTTGTCCTAACTTGCCATCGTCTTCGTCCGCGGTGGCTACGCCGAGAACATTGGAGCCCTCCACCATGTCTTGTTCAATGCAGCAGCTGCGGCTCGTCGCTTCCGATGGGCTGTATTGTCGAATTGGACACATTTAGAAAATCAGCTTGCCAGATTTTCCCAGATAAACAATCGATGCCTTCGATTTCCCAAAGTGGCAAATCGGCACTGACGACACTAACTGACCTGTCGGCTGGCACGATCTCGATCTTGTTGCCGTCCCACCGGATGAGACTCGGTGCATTGTAGAAGGGATGCGGCGTTAGCGTGATCCGCCCTTCCGAGCAACAGCCGTAAGACCCTTCCCGTCGATGACAAAGAACGTTGTGGGCACAGTTTTGTTGCCGATGGTCAGTTCGACGTTGAGAACGCCTTTGGTCTCCGATGGGTTGCCACCGAAGTCCTTGAGTATCATGTTGGATTTTATCAGGTCTTTAGCCCCTTTTCCAAGTTTTCTGAAAGTCGCGTAAGGCATGAGGTTGACTGCTGCTCCCCCATCGACCAGCATTTTGGAGACCGGCTTACCGTTAACGAATCCTTTAACGTATAGCGGTTTCAGGTGCCGATTTTCGGTTCCTTCGGGCTTGTCGAAGATGTCCTGGTCCAACGAGATTGTTAGTTTTGTTGGGTCATCTTCGACAGCATCCGCGTCGGCCTCGGGGGCGCCGAACTCAGCCAACAACACGAAGACCATGTTTACTGATGTGGTAGCTTTACCCTTCCCTTTGGCTGTCTTTCTGGCTTGGTCGGCTGGGCTTTCCTCGGCTTGTTCTTCATTGGCCGTAGAGTTCTCCCGCTTGGGTACCCACCGTCTCTTGATTTTACCCAGCCGACGGCGTTGCTCGTAGATCATTTGTTGCACCTCATCTTCTCTTCCTTCACGCTTGAGCCGTTGAATTCTCCTCTTCTGGGTCTTCGTAAAGAGATCGGACGGGCACCATTGAGGGTTGGCCGATTCCTCATCGTCGGCTTCTTCGTCATCGCGGTTGTCTCCATCCTGGTTCTCGTCGATGAAGAAGTCTTGATGGATCGGATCGAGCCGATCGTGGATAGGTTGCCGTCTTTGGTTTAGCTGGATGGCTCTGGGGATGAGCCGGACTGGGCTTGCAGATGATGAACTCCCGCGTTCGTCATTGTTATGGTGATCGTTACATGCTGGGCAATCTTCCAATGTTGGTAGCCTCATGCCGGATTCCCAACAATGCCTGAAGAAATCGCAATGCCAATGTGGATCGACATCGTCATGGTTTACCATGTACCGTCGATTCTGAACACTTGGCTTGTGCCGGCGAGGTGCTTCGTCATAAACTTCTTCACGCCGGGACCGGTATTGATGACGGTGTCAGCTTTGTTCATGGATCAGTTGTCGGCCAGCCGATCTGATGACTGGGCGCACCATATTAATTTGTGTGGTGTGGTATCCTGTCTGGTTGTCTCCTGCTTCAGCCTCGATCATCGTATTGGCTAAGCCGTGCGCCATTCTGTCTTGTCGATCAGCTCGCCCGGGGCCGGCATGGACTGTGTTGACCGGGAACGGATTGCCTTCTACTTTCATGGACCGATTTGAGTCGGCGAACTTTAACTTCTCGGCCTCGATGGCCGACTGGATTTGCTGCCTGAAGACTTTGCAATCATTTGTGGCATGAGACGTGGAGTTGTGCCACTTGCAGTACTTCTTCTTTTTCAATTCTTCGGCCGACGGGATCACATGATTTTTGGGCAACTGAATCTGTTTTTCTTTGAGCAGTAAATCAAAGATCTTGTCGGCTTTAGTGATGTCAAAATCGTATTTTTCTTCTTTAGCGTCTTCGTAGCCATTGGCGAGATGATGGCCTTCTTGTTCTTGGCCCATTCGCGCCGCCACTCTGCTTTTCATCGTCGTCGGACCCGTAATCTGAATTGACGATGACCTAGGTTATGCTTTTGACGGCCTTCCGGGTTTCTTGGAAACGCTGTTCGTGGGCCGTCACCTTCTGCGCCAAGTGGGCTAGACTATCGAAGTCCTGCGCAGAGAATCGTTCCCTGATCGGCGCGATCAAACCATGGAAGGCTAAATCGGCCAGCTGAGCGTCTGATAGCACCAGGCTGTAAAATCAGTTTCTCATTTCTTTGAAGCGTTGAATGTAGTCTTGGACCGATTCATTATGTTTCTGCCTGACGCTGGTGAGGTCCGACAACTTCATTTCATGGTTGCTGGAAGAAAAATAGCTGTGAAACTGTTTCTCAAGATCGGCCCAACTCTGGATTGAGTTGTAAGGCAGCGAGGAGAACCAGGTGAAGGCCGATCACGAAAGAGAGAGGGGAAATAACCAAACTCTCAAGGGATCCATGGCCGATGCTTCACCGTATTGTGCCAAGAACCGGCTGACATGTTCATAGGTAGAGACGTTGTCTTGTCCTAAGAATTTGGAGAAGTCCGGAATCTTGTATCGGTTGGGCGGCGGGACCCTTTCGAAATGTTTCGGATAGGGGTACCGATACATATTCCCGAATCGTTTGTTCGAGGCCAAACCGATCCCGCATGACGTGCGATTAGCTTGACCCAGGCTCGGTTATCTTGCTGTATCGGCTCGTATGGGTCATACGGCATGGGTGCTTGCCGATACAGCTGTGGCGGTGTCTGAGGTCTGTAGTGATCCTGACGACCCCCTTGGTATTGGTAGTGATGATCAGCGGGCGGCAGCCGAGGCTCCTGTTGTGGCGTTGGTGGGTCTGGGAACAACTGTCGGCCCCCGACATTCTGCCGCCTGCCAGGATCAATCGGCTCTGGCTACCGATTATTATGGAATACGTTGTCGAGCTGACCTTGAGGCAACAGTTGTTGTCGGTTTAAAATAGTGACCGCTGGTCTTACAGCCGTCTCGCCTGGACTCAAGTGGCCGATTCCTCCTGGCAGGTTGGGTTGCGCTATTAGTGGAAGCGGCCGATCCTGAGTGACTAGTGTCCTGTAACCAGGAAACTGGCCATCCGCGAAATACGTGGGGCCCCGTTGCAGCTGCTCAGCCACCTTGGCATCAACCACGTGAGAAATCATATTATTGAGGGTGTTGACCAGGATGCTGCTTTGGTTGACCAGCACGTGATGAACAGCCGAGTCGATCCGATCTTGTAAGGAGTATACGGCTGGATCATCTTGCACTTGAGTTGGCTCTTCCACCTTCTGCTTGCCTTTCGCATCGCTTGATGAGGATGCCTTGGTATCGTTCAGGCTGAATTTGTACTTTTGGTGCACAGTTCCAGACCTTGTTTGGGCGAAGGATTGAAGGTAATTATTCTGGAGCTCCTCCATTATTTTCTTGTATTTGGCTTGCTGTTCAGCCGATAGTTGTTCCATCTTTACAGATACGACATTTGTCCTGTGTGATGCCAGGGATCTTGGGATCGACCATCTTGCCGACAGAGTCTATTCGGCCGAGTCGAGCCGACAAAGACAGTCCCACTGGGCATGCCAAGAAGCGTGTTGACGAGAAATCTCTCTCATGCGCTGGCCTGGGAGATCTGCTTGACTCTAGTGCAGGTCCTTCTTGGCTGCCTACAGCGTGTAGAGCGTGCCAGTTGATTTGATCTGCCAATCAACAAGAAAAACAAGGAATTGTTCGTTAAGCATTAGGTTAGATCCCCACGGGATCGGCCAAGGAAATTCATGGATGTATACATATTATTCTATACCATATTTGGGCCAAGCGACTGGAATGCATTGGACACGCCGAGACGGCCATCAGCCGTCCGATCCAAATATAACGAAGAATAATAGGTACACAGATCAATAGCCTAGCCGATACTGGGAAACTAACGTCGGATCGGCGGGTATTCCAACGAGCCTCATGTGAAGATAATATAAAAGATAGTCCTAACACAAATCTAGTAACAACCACATTAAAATAAATACTTTGCGGCAAATAAGGTCGACTGAAACCCCGACACTATCTCCAGATAATGTAAATCCCAGAAGAACAGATCACTGATGGTTCTAAAGACGAGTTAATAGTTCAAACTTGATGCAGCATTAAGTATCAAAAGAAACATCCAATCTATTACTACCGGCCTACACTCCGCGAGATGGTAGATACTGCGTATGAACCAACCAACCCTCAGACCTAGCCCTGTTGACCATATATTCTTGACGAGATAGGCCAACCATAAGATAGATCTAAACATTGACCTGATTCATACGCACTATATGATATATGACGCGATAAAACCACTAGTTTCTAATGTATCATTGCGATGGAAGCATTAGAAACAGATAATCTTACCACTAATGACAAACATTTACCTGAGCTTGGGGATCGAGACGATGCAGCCCAAAGCCAAACAGAGTGTTCGTCTAAAAGGAAAAAGGATGGCGATGCGCCGAAGATTAGATTGATTCAATTGTCCTTGATACAGAGGGTCTCGTGTCCTATTTATACCCAAGATACAAATATCTTGCAACAACCCTGGACTCTATCTAAACTACTGTTTAAACATCATATTATCTCTAGGGGGACCCATAACGTGTTACAACTAACAATTTAACAAATCTCAGGATTACAGCTACAATTGCCGTTATAGGACTCTATCCATAGGTGGCAATACCTTTAAACACGCAATTAGCAACCGAATCTACTATTTATCTTCAAGTTTCTGCACTAAACACGGTTTCATCTCTTCTGAACTCAAAATCGGCTGTCGGCTGCTACCACTCGATTTATCCTCAGCCGATTAGCCCTGCAGCTGATCGTTCTTTTAGCCGATACGACTCCTGTCTTCAGCCGATCTGATTCCACTTTGCCTTTTAAGAGTTAGGAACCCAATTACCAAATTCCAGTGTTAACAATGGAGAACAAGATTTACAAGCATGAGAGGGAATGGGAAACTTCGCCTCCCTCTCGGACCCCCGCCCTCCCTTTTATACCTCAAGGGGGCAGGAACAGATGAACTTGGGGGCCAAGAAAGCTAAGACTAAGAGAGACAACAGTGGGATACAAGGAATATCTAATAAAGTACATGTTGGCCTGCTAGGTCCTATACACCGTGGGTATCTTGTGCTCCTGCCTACCCTGGGGCCCTGCTCCTGTGCCGCCAGGTGTTGTCAGACACTGTCGGGCTGTCTCCTCCCTTTTCCTACGTGCCTTCCAAGTTTCTTGCCGAAGATGCTCATGGTCGGGCGACGAGTCAGAGTCGAGTGAAGGGGCAAAGGTTGGACTCGGGGGAAGGCCAGAATGCCCGACTCCTGGGGGGTTGGGCCCTCGGTCACATCCCGAGGATACTCGATTTGACTTCTGTTGGGGTTCAATCCAGGTTTTTGAGGCACCCAGGGGTGACACCTCCCATAGCAGCCCCTGAGCCTAAGGAGGAATGAAGCATCCATCCTTAGGGTCAGAGTTCTTTCAGTGTGTTGTCTTCAAGGGATCCTCGGAGCTTTGAGCTAAGCTTCTGGTAGGTGCACCACCTAGGTGCACCTGCCAGGTGTAGGCCCCGAGCCTAACGGCGAATGGATCATTCGGCCTTAGGGTCAAGCCTTCTTCGAAGGTGTCGATCCCTAGCAGTTATTGTGAATCGAGATTTTGCAGGTGCACCGCCTAGGTGCATCTGGCAGGTGTAGCCCCCGAGCCTAGGATCGGATGGCGCATCCGAGCCTAGTGTCAAATCATAAAGAGCGTTGCACCAATCTCCCGATGATCCGAGCGATGATCGAGGCCCACCAGAAGAGGTTAGCTGAGACGAACAGGCCTACCGTCCGGAGGCGTATTGCAGTCCCTACTTTACCGAGGGGAAGGAAATTTGGCCCTCAGCCCTCGAGTCAGAAAGTTCACTACCGGAAGGCAGTGAGGATGGGTGAGATGTTCGGGGCTACAAGCCCTAGGGCTCGAGGTAGCCCCGACCTCACTTGTGGACTAACTTGGAAGTCCATACTCAAGTCGTCAAGGTCACCGCCCTGGGGCGGCGAAAAATCATAGTCATGCTCGAGACTACTACCTGTGGGCAAACGGTAGTCCTGACCTCGACTGGGGGCTAGCTCGGGAGATGGCCTTGAGTCGACAAAGCCATCGCCCGGAGGCGATGGGTATCAAGGATAAGGTCGAGACTACTGCCCAAGGGCGTATGGTAGCCATGACAACACTTGTTGGCTAGCTCGAAAGTCCACACTCGAGTCGTCATGACCACCGCCCTGGGGCGATGGAGGTCATGGTTAGGGTCGGGACTACTGCCTGAGGGCACGCGGTAGTCCCAACCTCGACCAGGGACTAGCTCAAAAATCCACTCCGAGTCGAAGGAATCCATTACTTTTAAGTAATGGAGAGGAGGTCGAGACCACTGCCCGAAGGCAATCCGTGGTCTCGTTCTCGATCAAGGGCTAGCGGAGACGCCCTTCTCTCGTGGTGTCGGGGTTCCAACCCAGGGGTCAGCGATGGTTTAGCATAGTAAAAGGAGGAGTTACCTGAACCTTGTTGCCAGTCGGTTGCTTAGTCACGAGATACTCTCCGCGAGCGGGGTCCCACCTGTCAATCGTGAACAGGGGTCCTGCTACTCGTCGGGAAACCACAAAAACCGGGGCGATTCAACGGCTAGTCCTGTTCCCACTTCCCACTTTTCTCATTATGTCAGACGTGGCTAACGGTTGGGGTGAGAAGAGGGAACGTCACCAGCGACTTGTTTCGGGAGTCGCAACAGGCGCGCAAAAGATGTCGTTACCCTCCTTGAAAGATGAAAGGTCTAGATTTAACCCCGAGCGACGGGACAATGGGGAGATGAAGGGTTGATAATTCCTCGGGCGCGGTGCACACAACATAAATGGCATTGCACGTCTTCCAAGATTTGCGCTGTCAGCCTTTCCATCATGCCCCCTTATAAACTTTGCGGTCGTCCGACTTCTCCTCTTCCTTATGCTTCCCAAACGCCTAGGAACCCTAAACCTCTCAAGCACCCACAACCTTCTTCTGTCTCCACCTTGCTTCAAACCACAACGTCACCATCCTCACTACCGCTGCGTAGTTTCCTATCGCAAGGGAAGGCGATGAAACCAAAGAAGATTATGAAGAAGATAGGAAAGCCCTCGACGACGACTGGAGACGAGCTCGAGATGAGCTCGCCATTCGTTCCCTCACGCGCGGGGAATGCGATGGTCAAGGAGCTAGTGCGGCTCGGCGTTCTCCCCTGGCATGGCATCTCCTCATGGCGCGCCGCACAGGGAGAGGCGTTCCCAACCTCGAACATCGGTGAGTTGGTTGTTTTTTCTGCATTCTTCCTACGCTGCTTCGGGTGTAGGCCCATCCTTTTTTTCGAGGTCTGCTACAGCACTATGGGATAGAGCTCTACAACCTCAACCCCAACTCCACCCTCCAAATCTCCATCTTCATTCAACTCTGCGAGGCCCACCTCGGGGTAGACCTGCACATCGACCTCTTCCACCACTACTGCTCCTCGGCGATCGGGAGTGGCGGCATCGTCGGCAGGGCCAAAATCCAGCTTCGTGGAGGTATGGGCGAAAGCTACATCCCCGTCGGCGTGACTTCCTCCAACAAGGGGTGGCACATGGAGTGGTTCTACATCACGAACCACGAGCCGACCCATGGCGCGGACATTCATAAGGAGCAAATGCCCAACCCCAACTGGGCGGGCACTTGTCGCTCCAGCGACCAGGATCAGGTCAACGAGCTCGTCGAGCTGATCAAAGACCTGAGGAGGCGAGGTCTAAGCGGCGTCCACATGGTGCGCGACTTTGCAGTCCGTGACATCCGGCTATGCAAGCGTTGTGATCGCACAGCGTACCAGTGCTTGAGCAACACCACCACCTGTCGGGCTTTTTTCAAGGCACGGTAGGTTCTGGAGAAGGGGGCCCGGAGCCTTTCTCGACAGACAACCCTCCTCCGCTGGTAAGATCGACCCCTTTCTTTGTTATTTGGAAGTTTTTGTTTTGCCCGATGTCTCACCTGCCAGGGGTCAAAACTGATATGTCAGGAGGCACACGTGTCTCTGGCCTCGATCCCCAGAGGCCACTCGGTTGATATGCCGAGGGTCCGAAGGCATTTTGTGAGGCCGGAGGGGAGCGGGAGAGGAAAGGAGCTTAGGCTCCAAGATTGGCAGGAGTGATCCAGTGCCATGGCACCAGGAGGTTGTTAGTGATATGCCCTAGAGGCAACATGGAGATGTTGGATATCATGGTCAATGTTTATGTACAAATGAATAAAGTGTTATTCAGTTCCATGAAATAGACATCTTGTATTGATCAATAAGTACATTACTTATTTATGAGACTCTTTATGTATGAATCTATTTCTAAACGATCCCTGATCATATGTCATATTGTTCAAATAAATATGATTCTAAGATCAGCATGTTTATTGATTGATGATCATGTCTCATAGATCATGGTATGGAGAGACCAAATCAATATACATGGACATGTGTTAGAGAACACATTGTTGGATAGACCCACCATGAGACACTACAGGAATTAATGTGCCATTAGTTGGTCTCAGGTAGTGTTGGTACAAAGTTCTTAGACCTGAGATCATCATGGATTCCAACATGTGTAGTAGCCTACTTTGGGACTACCAAACACTATTCCATAACTAGCTAGTTACAAAAGTAGTCTTTAGGTTTGCTATGAAACATGTAGTGGGATGTGAATGATCAAGATAGAATTTGCCCCTCCTTTGGGGAGATATCTCTCTGCCCCTCGAGGTAATGGATTATGGAAGTGCATGGCCACGCTGACTTGATTGAGGAGTCAATCAACAAACATATAATCCAATACGGTTCGAGTGAATGGTTGAGCTATTGAAGGGATGGCACACATCTTGCCAATAGCTTAATTGGTATTGTGAGGCAAAGGGATTTGTGCACACATTACAGGTTCAGAGTCGATATTATATTCATGTATACTATGGTGTCAATATGTGTTGCTAGGCGCCGCGTTGACAGATCACGAGTTGGACTCGAGCCGACGGTCGGCTGAGTTGGACTCGAGCCGACGATCGGCCGAGTTCGACTCGGGCCGAAACTGAGTATACCTGAACCTACAGGGTCGCACACTTAAGGGGATAAGAACAGGCACTCGAGTTGGACTCGGATACGGCTCGATCGGATAGGGATCCCGATTGGATAGAGTCCTATGGGCTTACGAAGTCCAGGGCCAACTCTATGAGATTCGGATGGGATCCATTCAAAATAGAGTCCCGATGGGCCTCTAGGCCCAACCGGCAACTCTATATAAAGCGGTGAGGGGTGGAGAGCTGCTGCATGCAATTGAACCGAATCAATCTGATTTGGCGCAATAGAAGTCGGCGAGATCAATCTCCACGGAAACCCTCCCCACCTTCGAGCCAAACCCTAGCCTTGCATCGCGTGCTAGCACACGGGTGTTCGGCGTTCTGTCCCCGGACGTGTGGATATCGGTAGAGGCGCTGCTACGATGCGGCGCTGTTGATCTGCTATGAATCAGTTGCAATCGGAGCGAGGCGACGGCGATGCAAGCGTGGCTGCTGGGGATCGATCGGCTGAGGTCGAACGCATCTGAGCGAGGCGCGAGAACGCGGTCGGACGACTCAGATCGGTTGCGGCATCGGCAAATTGGCTGATTGGTGAATCGGCTGTCCCTAGGAATCGGCTGTCGGCAAAACGGCTGTCATCGGCCAGCACTCGGATCGGATAGTTCCTGATTGGCTATATCCGCTGCATACTCCAATCGGTAACGATCTATCGACCCTTACTTGCAAGTGTTCCTGGTTTGCGCGGTAGAAAAGTTTTTGTTTTCGGCTAGCGTAGCCTCCGCGTAACCCTTCAGTGGTATCAGAGCTAATCTTGCTTAGTTCGGGTTTTAGATTGGATCTGGAAAAAGTTTTGCACATGGGTTGATTAGATCAATCGGTTTTATGGGATCTGTAGAGGAGAGTAGATGGTAATTGTGTTCCTTGAAAGTGTATCGGAATAGAGTAATGTGATTACGTCGAAGCAATATCCTTAGAACTCGATTTGAGTCGGTATCAGAACGGTATAATGTGATTATACCGAAGCTATCTCGTAGTCCGACCTTGTTTGTTGCCTCGCGCCTACGCAAGCCATCTCCCTTGATAGTGTATCGGGACGGCATAATATGATTATGCCGATATGGTTTCCGTAAGCGATTTCATAGATTGGATTTATGGATTTCGTATGGTACCCCCTTATAGGTCATCTCGATGCCGTATCTCTGCGATAGGTAGAAAACGTTCTACGCCTAACTTGTTTTGCAGAGAATGCTTTGAGATGGTATGGCCCTATTGTATGTTTGAGATGCATGTGATGCGTGTAATATTCTTTCATATGTGCAATCCCTGTAATATTCTTTCATACGTGCAATGCTTGTAATATTCTTTCACGACCTACGAGTCGATGTAATCTTCAATTAGAGCTTCTATAGTAGTAGCTTAGTTTGAAGAAATCAAGCATTCGACACTCGGAAGAACGGTGATGAAGATGGAGATCCTCTACACCGGCATGGAGATGGAGATCACCATATGAAGGGGGCCATACTATTTTATCATATGCTATTCTACCTGCTTTCATATATGTGATATGTTTGTTTGATAGGATAGCATCCCTCGCAAAATTAAGTAGTAATGATGCCCTTCCAAATGTTGCACCCGTCACCGTTATGCTCGTCAATGGTGGGTCTGCCAAAGCAGAGTGCCATTCTCTATCATAACACGAGGGGGTATATGTCGGACATATACATGCAGGAGCATTTGGTTTACTTAACAAGGCTATCAAAACAGTTTTGGGCCTTGGGGCATAGGTTGGCGCCGGGGCATGGAGATGCCACACCAACAACAAGAGTCACATAGAGATGTGATTAGCAAGGAGTTGCTTACCGATGTTATTAATCTTCTAGCAGTGATGCCAAAGCTCACTAGAAATTAATTAACATGTGGATCTTGACCCAATACGTAACCTAGAGGGAAGGTGTAAAATACGTAATGGGAGTCTTATGTTAAATTGTTTAACAAAAGACGAAGCATAAACATTGTGCTAAACTTTGCTTTTTCTGTTGTAGAATAAATGGCGGCTAATACTACACCCAGTACCTTTAATTTGCGATCTATTCTCAAAAAGGAAAAATTAAATGGAACAAACTTTATGGATTGGTATCGCAACTTGAGAATTGTTCTCAAGCAAGAGCGTAAGGAGTATGTTCTTGAAGTACCTTATCCGGAGGATGGTCCTAATAATGCTACGGCTCGCATGGAGGGCTTATGAGAAGCACACTAATGATTCCCTAGACATAAGCTTTGTCTCATGCTAGCTACAATGTCCTCTAAGCTTTAGAAACAATATGAGAGCAGCGATGCTCATACTATTATTCGGGACTGTGTGGCATGTTTGAGAACCAAGCTCGGGCCGAGAGGTTCAACACCTCGAAGTCCTTGTTTGCGTGCAGCTTGTTGAGGGGAATCCCGTCGCCCGCATGTGATAAAGATGATTGGCTAAATCGAGAGTCTTGAGAAACTAGGTTTCCCTCTTAGCCAAGCGATGGCTATAGACGTGATTCTTCGCCGCTCCCTCCGAGCTTCGAGCCATTCATATTAAATTATCACATGAACAATGGATAAGACCTTGGCTGAATTGCATGGGATGCTAAAGACGGCGAGGAGAGTATCCAGAAAACGGTCATCATGTGATGATGATTCAGAAGGCTAAGCACAAACCACTGTCAAGAAACTTTGCACTAAGGGAAGTTAACTCCCGATGAGATCACGAGTGCCTCTAATGCAAAGAAGGGCAAAAGGGGTCGGCGGCATCGATGCCGTTTGCTTCTATTGCAAGGAGACAGCCCGAAAAATGAACTCGCAAGAAAAGCAAAGTACATGGAGGATCTCAAAAAGAAAAGCAAAGTACGACTTACGCTTCGGTATTAATGTTATAGAGATTAATCTTGCTACTTCACCTACCGACTCTTGGGTATTTGAAACCGGATCGTAGCTCGTATTTGTAGATCATTGCGAGAGAATGAGAAGAAGTAGAGGCTTAAGAAGGGCGAGGTGAACTGCGCGTCGGCAATGGAGCAAGCGTTGCTACGTTCTTGTCGGCACGATACCACTACATCTACCTTCGGGATCAGTTTTGGAATTAAATAATTGTTATTGTGTTCCAACACTATGTCAAAACATTATTTCGCTTCATGTTTGCAAGCGGAAGGATATGATTTTAGATCAATGGACTATGGTTGTTCAGTTTATCTCGAGAGATATGTTCTATTTTCATACTCCATTGGTGAATGGATTATACGTTTTGAATCTTGAGGCGTCTCCCATCTATAACATTAATACATAGAGGCAACTCCCAAATGATACAAACTCCAAGTTTATCTGGCATTGTCACTTAGGCCATTAAATCAGAAACGCATGGAGAAGCTCCATAAGGATGGATTGCTTCACTCTTTTGATTTTGAATCATTTGAGACATGTGAGTCTTGTTTACTTGGTAAGATGACAAAGGCACCTTTCACGGGACACAGTGAGAGCAGCAAGTGACTTGTTGGCACTCGTACATACTGATGTATGTGGACCAATGAGCTCAACGGCCAGAGGTGGTTATCATTACTTCATTACCTTTACCAATGACTTTAGTAGATATGGTTATATCTACTTAATGAGGCATAAGTCCGAATCTTTTGAAAAGTTCAAAGAATTCTAGAATGAAGTCTAGAATCCTTTAGGGAAAACAATCAAGTTTCTACAATCGATCGTGGAGGGAATACTTGAGCCAAGAGTATAGTAATCATCGAAAGATTGTGGAATTGTTCCACGGTTGACTCCGCTAGGAACTCCACAATGGAATGGGGTGTCCGAACGGAGAAATCGCACCTTGTTGGACATGGTGCGGTCCATGATGAGCCAAAGTGATCTTCCGTTATCCTTCGGGGATATGCTCTTGAAACAGTGTGTTCACACTAAATAGAGTTCCATCTAAGTCGGTTGAAAAGACACCATATGAGATATGGACAGGGCGACCCCTAGTTTGTCTTTCCTCAAAATTTGGGGATGTGAGGCTTATGTAAAACATTTATAGTCCGACAAGCTCACACCCAAATCGACAAGTGCTTGTTTGTGGGATATCCTAAGAAAACTAAGGGATATTACTTTTATAATTGGGAACAAGGCAAAGTGTTTGTCGCTCGACACGGTGTTTTCTTGGAGAAAGAGTTTCTTTCAAGAAGGGTTAGTGGGAGAGGGGTGCATCTTGAAGAAGTTCAAGAAACACCGAAAAATGTTTCGCAGGCCATAGAACCACAACAGAGGAGCAAAGTGTTGCGCCACCGGTTGTAGATACACCGGCCCCACGGAGGTCTGAAAGATCATGTCGTGCACCTGACAGGTACACAGGTGCGGAACAACGTGATATATTGTTGTTGGACAACGGTGAGCCTAGGACCTATGAGGAACGATGGTGGGACCCGATTCCAACAAGTGGCTTGGAGCCATGAAATCTGAAATAGAATCCAGGTACGACAATCAAGTTTGGAACTTGGTTGATCCACCTGATGGTGTCAAAACCATTGAGTGTAAATGGGTTTTTAAGAAAAAGGCCGACATGGATGGAAATGTTCACATATATAAGGCGCGATTGGTGGCGAAAGGTTTTAAACAGATTCAAGTTGTGGAGATTGTGGCAATCGGGTATCTACTTGGCAAGCTTATCCGACTGGAGGACGGGATAGATTGCGCCTGCCATATCTGTAAACCGAACTTGACTTGGGTATTACGATTGCCAATAGAGATAAGTCAATCGGCCTATAGTCACGGTTTGGTAAGATTGAGGAATCCGTCTTAGAGTAAGAAAGGGTTTCCGACTTGTAAACCTTTCCTCCCAAGACTATATAAGGGGGGTAAGGGGCGTCCCTTGAGGGATATCTTAGACTTGATCAGATTCTAGATCAGAAATTCCGATAGGAGGTTAGCTTTTAGCCTTCATCTTTAGATCACGAGATCAATAAAGACACTCGGCGGATCGAATCCACCGAAACAGGAGTAAGGTATTACCTCACAAGAGGGCCTGAACCTGTCTAAATCTTCTTTTCCTCCTAACCCATTGTGCTTGGCGATCTCGACTGCGACCCCATAAAATATATTGCCGAAACCAAGTTTCGACAGTTGGCGCGCCAGGTAGGGGGCCGCGCGTCGAGACTTCTTCAACAATCTCACCGACAAGCGTGATGGGATCTCCTTCAAGACTCGGCGACTTTGCCGCCAACTTCGTCGACGACTCCTCCTTCGACTCGGATTCGAACCAGTCGAAGGGAAAGACCCACTCGGCGCCGTTCGGGCTCCCCAACAGCGCCGAGATCTTCAACAACATCTTGAAGACCAAGATGCGATCCACCTTCTCCGACGACGGACTTCACTCGGCGCCATTCGGATTACCGGATTCCGCCGAGATCTGCGCCAATCTTCTTGCCTCCCGACGGAAGCAATCTACTCACGAAGACCTTTCGGTGCCGTTTGGGTTACCAAACGTCGCCAAGATCTACGATCAGCGCTCTCCCGAGTTGGCGGCGATCCACTCGGAGGAGCCTAATCCCCAAGCTCCGACTCGACCGGAGCGATCCAGATATGAATTTCCCGGGATCAAGGGAGGTTGCCGTCATCCTCCCGTCCTTCGGCTCCCGCTCATCTTCGAACTCAACGGATACCTCGCTCCGCCGGCTTCGACAATCTCTACGGCATCCCTTCCGACGAAGCCGACAACTCCGACGCCATATGGATCTGCGAGCCGAAGTGCTTGACGTCCTCATGGCCGAGCCGGATGAGTCCGACTCAGCCATGGCCGGAGGCTTGCCGAAGAGGAGCGAGCTAGAGTGGAGCTTGAGCGCAAGACAGAGAGAAGACAAACAACGCAAAGACGAGGCCGACAAAAGGAAGCGGATCTACGTGCGGCGGACGATCGCCCGGAGGCCATCCTCCAAACACGGGTTCGCAACACCAACGTCTTCCGACGCCACGGCGAACGCGCGTCGCCGCACTCACGCTCTTGGACACCGTCATGGAGACGGCTCCGGCCAACGTGACTCCTATACTTGATAAGATCAAGACCATCGTCACTGCCACGGCTAACGGCCCTCCCACCACTTCAACGCGAAGGCTGACTGAATCCGTGGCCGAAACGCCAGACAAGAGCCGGCTCCCACCTCTAAAGTCAGGAGACTACAGGAGGCCCGAGCCGGCTCGGTCGACAACCAGGCCAAGAGGCCCACCTCGCGAGTCCACGCTGAGGCACCAAGAGCAGACGGCCGACTCCCGCGACAAACGACATGGACGTCCACACGTCCACCACCGAGTCCGCCGCAACAGTTCCAGCTACCCAACCAGCCAACAGAAGACCCCGCCGAGTGATCTGCGGGAAGTCCTCGATCGCCGCTACCAAGAGCGCGACCGTCGCACTCAGGAAGATCGGAGGGGATCACGCGATAGCGGCGACGATGGAGTACCAGCCTTCACTCGGGAGCTCCGCCGAGTGCATTGGCCTAGTGGCTTTAAGCCAACAGGGATAGAAAGGTACGATGGCAAAACCGACCTTGAATCTTGGTTAACTGTATATACTCTTGCCATCCGAGCTGCAGGTGGCGACAACAAAGCCATGGCCAACTACCTGCCCGTGGCCCTCGCAAACTCAGCCAGAAATTGGCTCACGAGCCTGCCAAGAGGCTCAATCGGCTCGTGGAGCGAGCTGAGGGACCACTTCATCGCCAACTTCCAAGGCACCTTCGAGAGGCCCGGCACGCACTTCGACCTTTACAACGTCATCCAGAAGCCAGACGAGCCTCTAAAGGACTACATTCGTCGCTTCTCCGAGAAGCGCAACAAGATCCCGAACATCACCGACGCAAGCCACCGAAGACGGTGAAGCAGATGTTTGAGACGGCGAACTCATACGCCAAATCAAACGACGCCATTAAAGCCGCCCGTCAAGACCGGCCCGACAGAAGAGAGGACAAGCAAGCAGGAGGAAGCCGAAATCCTAAGAAGGATGGCGGCAACAACGGCAACCAAGGCCAGAAGGATCGCAAGCGCCGATCTGAAGACCTAGTGGCTGCGACCTCCAATACTCAACGCCGTCCTCGAGTCGCCGCCTACGATGCCATCATGAACGCCCAGTGCACCCACCATCCGAATCATAAGCACGTGGCGAAGGACTGCTTTATCTACAAGCAGTTCGCTGAACAGTACGCGGCGCAGCTCAACAAGAAGCCGACTGACGAGGCTGGCCCGTCCGGTGCCAAGAAGAACAATGCGGCTGAAAATGCCGAACCTTTTCAAGACCCAGTGGGGGAGCTCAACCACATCTTCGGAGGCCCGCTAGCTTATGAATCCAAGAGGAAACAAAAGCTAACGACCGGAGGTCAACGCGGCTCAACCCGAAGTCCTCGCATCTGCGATGGTCGGAAGTGGCCATCACTTTTGACCGCTCGGATCATCCTGACCGAGTGGTCCACCCGGGACGCTATCCACTCGTCCTGGACCCCGTGGTCCGCAACATCAGGCTTAAGAGCATCCTCATCGATGGGGGCAGCGCCCTCAACATCCTGTTTGCCAAGACCATGGATGAAATGCAGATCCCGAGGGCCGAACTCAAAGCAAGCTCAGCCCCCTTCCACGGAGTTATCCCGGGGCTATCTTCAACACCACTCGGGCACATCTCCCTCCCAGTCACCTTCGGAGCCCGAGAAAATTTCCGAACGGAGAACGTCACCTTCGAGGTGGCCGACTTCGAAACAGCATATCATGCCATCATCGGAAGGCCTGCGCTTGCCAAGTTCATGGCGATCCCTCACTACACTTACCTCTGCATGAAGATGCCGGGTCCCAACGGCGTCATCACTCTTCGCAGCGACGTGAAGCAAGCCTTCACCTGCGACAAGGAGAGCTGCGACATGGCCCAATCTCGCGAGAGATTACGTGGCCAACAAGAAGTCCGATTGCTGCATCGACTTCGGCGGAGGCGAAGTCCCCGCGAAGAAGATAGCCAAATCAGGATCCGGCGACGCCAAGACCAAGAAGATTTCCCTTGATTCGTCTGATCCCTCCAAAACTGCTGTAATCGGCGCCGACCTAGATCCTAAATAGGAAAGCGCGCTCGTCACCTTCCTCCAAAATAATAAAGATGTTTTTGCTTGGAAACCATCTGATATGCCTGGAATTCCTAGGGAGGTGATCGAGCACTCTTTGAACGTCAAGGAAGACGCCAAACCAATAAAACAACGATTACGCAGGTTCGCACAGGATCGAAAGGACGCGATCAAAGAGGAACTTACAAAGCTCTTGGCTGCCGGCTTCATTAAAGAAGTCCTTCATCCCGACTGGTTAGCCAACCCAGTCCTGGTCTGCAAGAAGACGGGGCAATGGCGCATGTGCGTTGACTACACCGACCTCAACAAAGCCTGCCCCAAGGATCCGTTCGGGCTACCTCGCATCGACCAAGTCGTCGACTCAACAGCCGGCTCCGAACTCCTGAGCTTCTTGGATTGTTACTCGGGCTATCACCAAATCAGCTTGAAAGAATCCGACTGCTTGAAGACATCTTTCATCACGCCGTTCGGGGCCTACTGCTACATCACCATGCCTTTCAGCCTGAAGAACGCCGGAGCTACATACCAACGTATGATCCAAAGATGCTTCCAGACGCAGATCGGCAAAAACGTTGAAGCTTACGTCGACGATGTTGTCATCAAGACCAAGCAGAAAGAAGACCTGATCGCCGACTTAGAAGAAACCTTCGCAAACATCCGGGCCTTCGAATGAAGTTGAACTGGAGAAGTGCACCTTCGGCGTCCCATCGTGCAAAGCTCGGCTTCATGGTATCACACCGCGGCATTGAAGCAAACCCGGAGAAGATCAACGCAATCTTAAACATGAAACCCCGAGTAACCGGAAGGACGTCCAAAAGCTCACTGGCTGCATGGCGGCACTAAGCCGCTTCATATCCCGACTCGGCGAACGAGGCATGCCCTTCTTCAGTTGTTGAAGAAGACAGACGACTTCCAGTGGACCACGTGCCGACAAGGCCTTCGAAGATTTCAAAGAATTCCTTACCACGCCACCCGTCCTGGCTTCACCTCAGCCCCAGGAACCCCTGTTGCTGTACGTTTCAGCCACTCATCAAGTGGTTAGCACGGTCCTTGTGGTTGAACGAGAAGAAGAAGGACGGGCCCGAAGATTCAAAGGCCAATTTACTTTGTCAAGTATTGGCGGAGCCAAAACCCGATACCCCTGTGTACAAAAATTGCTTTATGGTGTTCTAATAACCGCAAGGAAATTGGCACACTACTTTCGGGTCACTCGGTCACCGTCATCACCTCTTTTCCACTCGGCGACGTCGTCCACAACCGCGAGGCAACCGGGCGCATCGCCAAGTGGGCCCTAGAACTGATGCCGCTGGACTTAACTTTTAAGCCCAGGACGTCCATTAAGTCGCAGGCCTTAGCGGACTTCCTGGCCGAGTGGACTGAACAGCAAGAGCATGTACCTCGAGAAGACCTCCAACACTGGACCATGCACTTCGACGGATCCAAGAGGATCACCGGCTGGGAGCAGGAGTTGTGCTGATCTCCCGACCGGGAAAAGGCTAAGATATGCCCTTCACCTCCACTTCTCCGCCTCACACAACGTCGCCGAATACGAAGCTGTCCTACATGGACTGCGCCTCACAGTCTCACTCGGGATTCGTCGGCTTATTGTGAAAGGCGACTCCCAGCTGGTCGTCAATCAAGTGATGAAGGATTGGTCCTGCTTAAACGACACTATGGAGGCCTACCGACAAGAGGTCCGCAAGCTTGAGGACAAGTTTGATGGGCTAGAACTCTCACATGTCCTGAGACATAACAACGAAGCTGCCGACGAACTAGCGCAGTTCGGATCTAAGCGAGAAGCTGCTCCAACAGACGTCTTCGTCGAGCATCTCTACGAACCAACCGTCATGGCAAAGACAGCTCCCAACGAGCAAACCATGAACGAAGTCATCATGATCGATACCGACCGGAGGACGCCGCTCATCAAATTCTTAACTCAAGCAAGAGCCGCCGGATGACCGGATGAAGCGTAACGCGTCCGGCGTCGTTGCCAAGCGTACGTCATGGTCGACTCCGATTTATACAAGAGAAGCCCCTCCGGAATCCTAATGAGGTGCATCACACCCGAAGAAGGGAAACAATTACTCCAAGATATCCACTCGGGCATATGCGGAAGCCACGCGGCGGCACGCACTCTAGTCGGCAAAGCTTACAGCAAGGATTCTTCGCTTACCGCGGTCTCCGACGCGGATAAAGTCGTAAGAACCTGCGAAGGCTGCCGCTTTTTGCCGTCAAAGCCATGTCCCGGCCCAGAACTTCAAACAATCCCACTTTCCCGGCCGTTCGTGGTATGGGGTGGACATGGTTGGCCCTTTCAAGAAAGCTCCAGGTGGTTTCACACACCTCTTCGTCGCAATCGACAAGTTCTCCAAGTGGATTGAAGCCAAGCCGGTCGCCACAATCACTGCTGACAAAGCACGAGACTTTTTCCTCAACATCGTGCACCGCTTCGGCGTCCCAAACAGAATCATAACTGATAACGGGACTCAATTCACAGGAGGCATCTTCAAGGATTTCTGTGAAGACTTCGGGATCAAGATCTGCTACGCATCAGTAGCCCACCCTAAAAGCAACGGGCAGGTCGAGCGAGCAAACGGCATGGTCCTTCAAGGCATCAAGGCTCGCGTTTTCGACCGGCTAAGCCCTTACGCCGGCAAGTGGGTCCAAGAACTTCCCTCGGTTCTATGGTCGCTGCGAACCACACCCAGTCGGGCCACCGGCCAAACTCCTTTCTTTTTGGTCTATGGCGCAGAAGCCATGTTGCCAAATGAGATGGAATATGAGTCCCTCCGGGTCCGCAGCTTCAACGATGAACGCTACGACATCGACCGAGTGGATGACCTCACCCGATTGGAAGAGGCCCGCGAGGCAGCCCTCATCCAGTCGGCCAAATACCTTCAAGGGCTCAGAAGATACCACAGTCGCAACGTGAGAGCACGAGCTTTCATTGTTGGCGACCTGGTCCTACGCAAGATCCAGACCACCAAAGACCGACACAAGTTATCTCCCTTATGGGAAGGACCGTATATAATCGCCGAAGTGACTCGGCCCGGTGCTTACCGGCTAAAGCGCGAAGACGGGTCCATGGTGGAGAATTCCTGGAACATCGAGCACCTTCGACGTTTTTACGCCTAATTTGGCTAAGGCCTCATGTTTTCCTTGACTGCCAACCTCAAGCAAGATGACTTCTTGAGCTAGCAGTCGGGGGCTGATACACACATCAATAAAGCTCAAATTTTCCTCATCAAATTTTTGTGCACAGTTTGGTTTATCATTGTTTAATGTCCTTCGACTCGAGCTCAGTGTCTAAGGACTGAGAGTTTTCCGATGACCTAATCGAGCCTAGGCTTGATGACAGCCAGACGAAAACTACTTAAGAAATTTCACGCAAAAGCTCGAATCAAGGCATTGACATAAATAAAGTAAAAATAGTCACAAAGATTCCACATCAGAATGTTACGATTACATGACATTCACAAAGCAAAGTCAGAATATAAGTTCAAAGTTTGAAATTGTTTACTACATCTAAAGAAATCTTCTTCGCCGCCTCTTGTGCCTCACTCAGCATATCTAAGGCTTGCTCGTCTGTTGTTCCCTCAGCGAAGCCCTCCCCGACTGAATGGATATCCACTCGGGGGTAGAGGGACTTGGTCTGTGCAAGAGCTAGACCAGCCCCCATGTTGGCCGCTTCGGTGATGTTCTTCAGATACTGTTCGGGAGCCAACCGAAGCTTGTCGAAGATCTCGATTGGCTCCAGCGAGCTGGCCCCAACTCCTTGATCAAACAAGGATGTCAAGATCGGCGTGGCGGCGTTGGCGACCTCTTCCCGTATCTCATCGCTGGATTTGATCCGTCCAAGCAAGACGTCATATTGGGCTCGGGTCTTCATCTTATAAGCTGCAAAAAGTCCCAGATCGTTCAAAGCACTCGGAAATGAAGCAGCACATGAAATTCAACTTCAAAGAAGGTTACCTTCAAATTCGGCCTCCATCTCGGCCTTGTCAAGGCTGACCGCTTCCAGCTGGACTTGAAGCGAGTGGACCTCCGAAGAATTTTCTACAACGAAAGAAGATCATCAATAGCCAAGATCAACACAAGAATCATAATGAAGCTGGGAGAGGCGGGCTTACTTCCGATTGATCCGCGGAGGTCGAGGTTCGCTTCCGAAGCTCGAGATCTCCCTCCTTAAAGCGGCCTCCCTTGATGCGGCCTCCTCCCGAGTGGCCTTCAGCTGTCGCTGAACGTCTTCCAAGGAGTTTAAGTGGGGGACTAGCTTCTCCAGCACTTCGGATTTTGCCATTGAGCGGCAATATTCTTTCTGCATGCGAAAGCAGAAGAATGATCGACTGAAGGGTAACGAAGATATAATCAAAAAGAAAGAAGAAGGCTTACGTTGAGCAGTCGAGTCGCTTCATTTAGGCTCTCGACAAGGGCATCCCTTTCATCTTTTTTGGATTGTCGGTCTAGGATGATGCCCTGTGTCTTGCCTTCCGAGTCCCGCCACTCGATTCTGATCGGGGGAACCCAGGTCTCAGAGGACTGTAACCTGGGGATCTCTTCTATCGTGGCTGGCAAACAAGAAAGACAAATGAAGACATGAAGGATTCAAAATCGAAAGAACGAAGGGATGCTTCGAAGCAAGTCTCACCGGTTTCGGTGGCCGCCGCCTAGGTGGGGCGGCGGACTCTTCTTCTTCTTCGGGCTCTACGCCGAGTGACCCCGGTCCGGGCGCTTGGGCCGCAGCCGTGGGCTGCCCGGCGGCCGGCGGTTTCCGTCGGGATATCCCGACCGGTCGGGGGCTCCTCCCTTGGGGCGCTCTCCTTCGAGGTGAAGGATGTTTCTCCGAACGCTCGCACTCGGTTGCGGGCTCCGGTTTTGGCTCGATGGCCTTGGCACTTCGGGAGCAGCTGCCGGGGTTGGTCCTTCACCCCTCCGGCAGATCTATGTCCCGGGGCCTCTGCGAAAGTGAATACAGCGAAGATAAAGAAAAGTTTTCCGCGAAAGAGTTCAAGACTTCGGTTTCGAGCATACCGGATGACCGTCGGATCTTCGGCGCCGTCCGCGGTGATCGCCTTAGAGGCGGGGTCTCGACCGGAGGAGCGGGACGTCGTCATCCGAATCCTCGATGATCGCCGCCTTTTGCTTGCGCGCTTGTTCGAGTCCTCACTCGCGCGCCCGCTTCCCGACTGGATCGCTTGGATTTTGATCCCGCCGCGGCTTCTTAGCGTGGCGACGCGACGCGTCATCATGAGCCACTTTATATGGTTTGGAAGTGATAGAGGCGTTTTCCTGCAGAAGAGAGAAAGTGCAACATTAAGAAACAAGACGTCAAGATTGAAGATACTATGAAGCATCTAATCGGCTTACCGGAGGAGGAGGTCGGTGGATGCTGAATGGGAGGACTGGCAGAATGAGGGCCCGCTCGACTGAAATCCCAGATGAGAAGAGTTTGTACATCCGAATCTTCAAGATTTCGTATGTGAGTGGATCCGGGTCTTCCCGATTGGGGTCCGTCCCGCCTTCATACTCGAAGGCCGGCTTCGACCGCTCCTTGATCGGCGCCAGTCGGCACCTGATGAAGTGCCGAGTGATTTGTTCCCTGCGAAGATTCCTCTTCTTCATCGCCAGGATCTTCGCGAGCAGATCATTGGCTTCGTCCCAATCTTGGGCTACCGGGACGGTACTCCAGGATGGCTTGGGGACAGGAGGAAGACCAACAAAGGCGGGTAGACTGGGTTCAAGATTATTGATGTAGAACCAGCCCGCGTGCCAGCCTTTGTTGGAAGATTTCAAAGGGAGAGAAAAGTAGTCTTTGCGGAGAGATCCGCGAAGTTGGAAGCCTACCCCGCCAACAACACAAGGTTGGTCCTTGTTTGGATGGGGTTTCAGATAAAACATACGACGGAATAGATTGAAGTGATGGAGAATGCCGAGAAAAGCTTCACACACATGAATAAAGAGGGCTATGTGGAGCATCGAGTTGGGGTTCAGATGGTAGATGTGAAGACCATAGTAGTCCAAGAGCCCCCGAAAGAACTCGGAGGTGGGAAGGCTGAACCCGCAATAGAAAAAGGAAGTGAAGACAACGAGCTCACCAGTGTTTGGGGTCGGGAAGTCCTCCCCCGCCGCCGGGCGCCACCCCACGAGTTCCTTTGGCGGAAGCACGCCGTGCTTCACCATCTCCTTGAGGGTAGATTCCCTCACTTCCGAAGCGGCCCATTGGTCGAAGGGAATCCTTTTTTCCTCCGCCATGAGAATGGGTTGATGGGAAGTGGATCTGGCCGGAAAAAGTTGGATCTTTGGCGATGGAATGTGGGAGAGTTGGCCATGGAGGCTGGTTGTTGCGAGAGATCGAGCTCTTAGACGGACGGATTTGGGAGCGCGCGAGTCTAGGGTTCTCCGCGGTGAGCCGTTGAACAAGCACCGTGAGAAGGGGAATCGTTTGGAAGGCGAAGAGGCGGGGACGACCTCGCGTCTTTAAAGAAAGATTTGAGGGTTGCGCTAGATTTTCGGTGAGTGGGCCGAGCCCATAAGAAAATCTACGGCCCAGCTAAGGTGTGGTCCGATACGTGTCCTTAGGGACTTAAGCGGATGTGCTTAAGCGATTTGCCCCGGCAATATGCGCGTGTCCGAGTGCCCTATACCTTTAAAGATCCTTCCATATCGCGGTTTGCCTGACTTCATGAGAAGCTGGCACGATGCAATTTGGAAGGTGACCAACAGCAGAGTTTTTATAGCCGCCTTGGTGAACAAGGGCTGTTTGGTTTTTCGGCATTTGGTCGGGTAATCTTACCGATGCTGTTTATTTTCCACCTTGGTGAAGATCTTTATAAGATTGAGACCAGTATTATGGCAAAAGCTATTTAATAACTTGGTCATATTTTTCATATGATTGAAAAAACTTGTTTTCCCATGAGGGATGAATGAAATATTTATTCCGGGATTACTCGGGCAAATCCACTCGGATGAGTAAGAGTTTACCGAGTGCTTTTTACCCATGAGGGATGATTGAATTATTTGTTCCGAGATGACTCGGGCAAGTTCACTCGGATAAGTATGAACTTGCCGAGTAATGAGATTTCTATGATTGCTTTAGCATGAGCTAGGCGTCTACATGAGAATGATTTTTTATGGTTCTTGACTATGTGCTTAGCCTATTTTTGACTAACCACATAGTCGGGGGCTACACCTAATTAGGTGCATCAGGAGATGCACCTAGATATTTATTTTTGAGAATTTTTGAGATATTTTCAGCCCTTCACAGTCTTTGGAGCCACTCGGGAAGATTCAGGCAGAGATGATGGAATCACTCGGCGCCAAAAGCACTCGGTCAAAGAGGTTTTTTGGTTGAGTGCTGTTTTGGTCGAAGCCGAGTTGTCTCGTCGACCGAAAAGGACTCGGGGGCTACTGTGGAGATTGTGGCAATTGGGTATCTACTTGGCAAGCTTATCCGACCGGAGGACGGGATAGATTGCGCCTGCCATATCTGTAAACCGAACTTGACTTGGGTATTACGATTGCCAATAGAGATAAGGCAATCGGCCTATAGTCACGGTTTGGTAAGATTGAGGAATCCGTCTTAGAGTAAGAAAGGGTTTCCGACTTGTAAACCTTTCCTCCCAAGACTATATAAGGGGGTAAGGGGCGTCCCTTGAGGGATATCTTAGACTTGATCAGATTCTAGATCAGAAATTCCGATAGGAGGTTAGCTTTTAGCCGTCATCTTTATATCACGAGATCAATAAAGACACTCGGCGGATCGAATCCACCGAAACAGGAGTAAGGTATTACCTCACAAGAGGGCCTGAACCTGTCTAAATCTTCTTTTCCTCCTAACCCATTGTGCTTGGCGATCTCGACTACGACCCCATAAAATATATTGCCGAAACCAAGTTTCGACACAAGTAGTTGATTATGATGAAACCTTCTCGCTCGTCGCAATGCTTAAATCTATTCGGATTATCCTAGCGATTGCTGCATATTTCGATTATGAGATATGGCAGATGGATATCAAAATGGCTTTCCTAAATGAAAACCTAAGCGAGGATGTATACATGATACAACCTAAGGGTTTTGTCGATCCACAATCGCCTGGAAAGATATGCAAGCTATAGAAATCCATTTAGGGATTGAAGCAAGCATCTCGGAGTTGGAATATTTGTTTTCATGAAGTAATGAAAGGGTTTGGTTTCATCAAAAACGAAGAGGATGCCTATGTTTACAAAAAGGTCAGCGGGAGCGCAATTGTATTTCTAATCTTATATGTGGATGACATATTGTTGATTGGAAATGATATCCCTATGCAAGAATCCATCAAGTCTTCATTGAAAAATAGTTTTTCCATGAAAGACATAGGGGAGGCAGCATACATATTGGGAATTCGGATCTATAGAGATAGATCCAAGAGGCTAATTGGATTAAGCCAAAGTACATATATTGACAAGGTGTTGAAAAGGTTCAACATGCACGATTCCAAGAAAGGTTTCTTGCCCATGTCACATGGCATTAATCTTAGCAAGAATCAGTGTCCTCAGACACATGATGAGCGGAATAAGATGGGTATGGTTCCATATGCTTCGCAAATTGGATCCATCATGTATGCCATGCTTTGTACACGTCCAGATGTCTCGTGCGCTTTGAGTGCTACGAGCAGATACCAGTCAGATCCAGGTTAAGGTCACTGGACTACAGTAAAGAGTATCCTTAAGTACTTGAGAAGAACTAAGGATATGTTCCTAGTCTATGGAGGTGAAGAAGAGCTCGTTGTAAGTGGTTACACCGATGCTAGCTTCCAAACAGACACGGATGATTATAGATCACAATCTGGGTTTGTGTTCTGCCTGAACGGAGGCGCAGTCAACTGGAAGAGTTCAAAGCAGGATACTGTTGCTGATTCTACAACGGAGGCCGAGTACATTGCTGCTTCGGAAGCTGCAAAGCAGGATGTTTGGATCAAGAAATTTGTTTCTGAGCTGGGTGTGATGACCAGTGCAACTGGTCCAATGTCTCTCTATTGTGATAATAGTGGAGCCATTGCGTAAGCCAATGAGCCGGGGTCACATCAGAAGTCCAAACACATACTTTGGCGATATCATCTCATCCGCGAGATTGTGGACAGATGCGATGTCAAGATATGCTAAGTGCACACAGATCTCAACATAGCCGATCCGTTGACAAAACCTCTCCCTCAGCCGAAACATGAGGCGCACACAAGAGCAATGGGTATTAGATACTTGCATGATTGACTCTAGTGCAAGTGGGAGACTGTTAGTGATATGCCCTAGAGGCAACATGGAGATGTTGGATATCATGGTCAATGTCTATGAACAAATTAATAAAGTGTTATTCAGTTCCATGAAATAGACATCTTGTATTGATCAATAAGTACGTGACTTATTTATGAGACTCTTTATGTATGAATCTATTTCTAAACAATCCCTGATCATATGTCATATTGCTGGTACAAATATGATTCTAAGATCGGCATGTTTATTGATTGATGATCCTGTCTCATAGATCATGGTATGGAGAGACCAAATCAATATACGTGGACATGTGTTAGAGTACACATTGTTGGATAGACCCACGATGAGACACTTTAGGAATTAATGTGCCATTAGTTGGTCTCAAGTAGTGTTGGTGCAAAGTCCTTAGACCTGAGATCATCATGGATTCCAACATGTGTAGTAGCCCACTTTGGGACTACCAAACGCTATTCCGTAACTGGGTAGTTATAAAGTAGTCTTCGGGTTTGCTATGAAACATGTAGTGGGATGTGAATGATCAAGATGGAATTTGCCCCTCCTTTGGAGAGATATCTCTGGGCCCCTCAAGGTAATGGATTATGGAAGTGCATGGCCATGCTGAGTTGATTGAGGAGTCAACAAACAGACAGATAATCCAATACGGTTCGAGTGAATGGTTAAGCTATTGAAGGGATGGCACACATCTTGCCTATAGCTTAATTGGTATCGTGAGGCAAAGAGATTTGTGTACACATTACAGGTTCAGAGTCGATATTATATTCTTGTATACTATGGTGTCAATATGTGCTGCTAGGCGCCACTGTTGACAGATCGGCTAAGTTGGACTCGAGCCGACGGTCGACTGAGTTGGACTCGAGCCGACGATCGGCTGAGTTCGAATCGGGCCGAAACCGAGTATACCTGAACATACAGGGTCGCACACTTGAGGGGATAAGAACAGACATTCAAGTTCGACTCGGATACGGCTCGATCGGATAGGGATCCGATTGGATAGAGTCCTATGGGCTTACGAAGTCCAGCCGGCCAACTCCATGAGATTCGGATGGGATCCGATTAAAAATAGAGTCGCGATGGGCCTCTAGACCCAACCGGAAACTCTATATAAAGGGGTGAGGGGTGGAGAGCTGCTGCATGCAATTGAACCGAATCAATCTGATTTGGCGCAACATAAGTCGGCGAGATCAATCTCCACGAAAAGCCTCCCCACCTTCGAGCCAAACCCTAGCCTTGCATTGCGTGCTAGCACACGGGTGTTCGGCGTTCTGTCCCCGAACGTGTGGATATTGGTAGAGGTGCTGCTACGTTGCGGCGCTGTTGATCGGCTACGAATCGATTGCAATCAGAGCGAGGCGACTGCGATAGATCGGTGACGCAAGCATGGCTGCGGCGGATCGATCGGCTAAGGTCGACCGCATCGGAGCGAGGCACGAGAACGCGGTCGGACTACTCGGATCAGTTGCGGCATCAACGAATTGGCTGATTGGTGAATCGGCTATCCCCGGGAATCGGCTGTTGGCAAATCGGCTGTCATCGGCCAGCACTGTTCCGGATCGGATTGCTCCTGATTGGCTATTTCCGCTGCATACTCCAATCGGTAAGGATCTATCGACCCATACTTGCAAGTGTGTTCCTGGTTAGCGTGGTAGAAAAGTTTTTGTTTTCGGCTAGCATAGCCTCCGCGTAACCCTTCAGAGGCACCAAGTGGAAACTGGTGCTCGAGTCCTCCTCCGATGAGGATACAACGACTCGTCCGATTCGGACGTGTCGAGGGCGAAGCCGACGCTGCTGCCGAAGAAGACAACGAAGCGGATCAGCTTCAAGTGCAAGGCATAAGTGCAATCCTTGGACCCGAGCGAAGTTGCTCTCTTTCCTTTCTGCGTTAAATGTTTCCTTCTTGATCGGGCCCGATAGAGGTGTCGGGCCCTGCACCGATGCGGCTCTAGGGGTGACTGGAGTCGCCTGGCAGTTGCCGCAAGGGAAACCGGCCCGTCCCACCTGCCATGGGCTTGGGGGCGGCGGTGGCGGACCTGAAGGAGGAGCACCTGCTGGTAGAGACCGCCGACAGGTTCGAGGAGGAAGAGGCCAAGAATGTGGCCGCGCTGGCAGCCAAGGCTACCGCTGAGGCCACGTGGGCGGCTGGGGTGCACTCCGAGGCTGAATGGACGGCCATGAAGGCTGAGGTTGACGCCTGGGTGGAGGACGCTGCTGTCGGAGTGATCGCACTGGCCACCAAGTGAGCCGCTGAAGCCCTAGCCGATCAGCTTGGGGGCGGTGAGAATTCCTCCGACATTAGTTGGGGTCGGCTCAGCAAGCTCGTTGACGACGAGATTGTTACCGAGCTTCCTGTCGAGGGTCTTGCCGCTCCACCCACGACCATCACCGAGGTGCTCCATGACGCAGGGGTCGAGAGGACCGGCGCCATCAAGATCGTCGACGCCGAGGCCACCGGAGGTGAGCTAGAAATCGGGGCAGGCTCCAGTTCCCAGGCTAATGACTCATCCGAGCTCGATCGCCATTTCGCCAGCATCTGAGGCTGCTTCATGGTAAGGCCCAGATCTTTCGCCTTCTTTGCATAACTCTTGTCTGACTTCCCGTCATTCCAGAGGCGTGCTCATCCGTCCGAGCCATTGGAGGCCGAGAGGGCGCAGGAGGAGAGGCTCGCGAAAGCTTGTCGCCGTGAGTCCTCTTACCTTTGCCCCTCTCCTTCCTCCTCCCATCCTAAAACTATTATGAAAACTTTTGCAGGGGCTCGGAACACTCTCGAGCAAGCCGGGGTCCTTCGGGCCGAGCGGAACAGTGCTCAGGAGGCCCTCAAGCTTTCCGAGGATGCCTGGAAGGCGGCCGAGGACGCCCAAGGCACCTTGGAGGCATAGCTTGGGAGGGCTCGGGCCGAGATGGAAAGGTTGGCTCTGGCCAAGGCCGGGGCCAAGAAGGCTAGGGACGAGGCCGAGTCTGCTAAGGCCGAGGCCGAATCGGCTCAAGCCATGGCAGAGCAGGCCAAAGCCTCGGCCAAGTTGGCTAAAGCCGAGGCGGAGGCCACCAAGGCCGAGGCAGAGGCATCATTGGCGTAGCACCCGAAAATCGAAGAATTTAAAAGCCGGGAATTAAAAATCGGAATTCACAAAAACTTTCTCGCTTGTTGCTTCTTGATCGAGTTTTTCGCTTCTTATTTGCTAGCTTGGTTGCATAAATTTGTATGTGTGCAATTTCTCTCGATGTTTGAGAAAAACCAAATGATTTGGATTTCCATTGGGGAGAAAAATTTCGGAGTTTAGAGTTGGGAATTTTAATATGAAATAGGAAAGAGGTTATGGATTTATTAAAATACATATTAGGGATCAAAACGTTATTTTGTTGGTTGTGCAATATTAATTAGAAAATAATAAAATGGGCAATAAAATATTTTAAAGGATTTATATGAAGTATAGAAATCAATTGGAATAAAAATTGTGATTTCGGAATGTAGGAAAATGGATTAAATTAAATGTGTGAAATATATTTTTAAAATAATAAAAGTAGGTGAAAACTTTGAAAATATATTTTTAAACTAATTTTGGGAATACTATATTTTATTTTGAATTTTTAGAGTGAGGGGAAAATAGGATTTGGAAATTAGGAATTAAAATTCGGAAAATCGGAAAAGTCACTGTTCACGCGTCACAAGGTGTTTGACTGGTCTCGGCCTCGCGCACGCGCGAGACAAGCGCCGCGCGCCGTCGCCCCGCCGCCGCACGGCCCCCACCCCGCGTGCGCCACGCGCCTCGCCGCGCCGCGCGCCCGCCGTACCAGCCCCCGCGCGCCACGTGCCGACCCGCGCCGGCCCCCGTCGCTCGCCCGCATCTGCCGCGCCGGCCCCGTCATTCCACGCCGCTGCGTCCCATCCGCCGTACCGCCGCCGCGCTGGGGCCCCCTTCCCTCTTTCTCCCCCTTTCTCGCCGTGGCTATAAATAGGGGCAAAGCCCTCCACTCCCCTTGCCGGTCCCCCCCCCGCCGAGCGCCGTAAGCCGCCGCCGCCATTGTTTGCGTGCCGCCGCGGGTGCCATTGCCGCCGCGTTCGCCGCCTCGGTAAGCCGCCGCTGCTTCTCTCCTTTTCCCCTTCTTGCCGCGTCATTGCCACGGTCGCCGCCGTCGTCGTGTTGCCGCGCCGCCGCGCCGTTCGGCCCCGACGAGAATAGGAAGGAAGGGAGCGCTGGTCGAACAGAGGGAGGAAAAGGGAATAGGAAAGAAAAAATAGGAAGGAAAAAGAAAAGGAAGAAAATAAGAAAAAGAAAAGGAAAAGGGAAAAGAGAAAAGAAAAATGGGAAAAAATGTGGGAAATTCTAGAAAATTAGGAAAAATATTTAGAAAATATTTGGGAAAATATTTGGGCCAAAATATATTTTTTCTCGTCTATTTTCGTGTGCAAATTTGGAAATTGAAATAGGATTTTTGGAGATTTCGTTTTCGCGTCGTTTTTAATCCGGAGTTTATCTATTTTCTTTCGCCGTTAAAAATATGTTTATTTTGGTGCTCGGTGCTCCAAAACCTCGAGCATTAATTCTTTAATCAAGCGCTTTTCAAAAATATATTCCCTTAATTAAATTCGATCGACGCTTTGTGAATACCCTAAAATCCCGAACTCGTTTTTAACTCGGATTTTATCCCAAAAACTCTCGTCCGAACTTGAGTGGAATTTTAGGCTACACATTTGGAGTCGTTTTTCTGGTTCTTTTCGATCTCTCGGTATTTTATTGAGTTCTGATCGAATTCAATTGACTTTTCGCACGTACGGATAGCAACCGAAGGAGCAGGCACTGACTACGTTGAAGACCCCGGCCAGCGAGTGTGCGAGCAAGGCAAGTCAACACTTCCCTTTGAACATATTGCTCCTACTTTGCGAAATGATGTTGATTTAAATTACAAATTTGCATGCTATACAAATATGAGTACCTATGCTTGATATACCCTGCCTTGATGTTGATTACCATTAGAATTATTCCTTGTAACCTTCGATGTGATATGATCAGAGGATAACTTCGTTAAAATGCTTAGCCCTGCTGATATTAGATTCGTGCATACTCATGATTTTACAAAGAAGCTTCGTGCTTGGGCAACTATCTTTGGGAAGGTAGTTGGAATACGGCATGTGGAGACATGAGCGCCACATTGCCATGATCATGATGAAATTAGTTTTGATGAAAAATAAAAAGTACAAAACCAATGTTTTGGACTGGGGCGGATGGTTGGATTTGGGTGGATTTCGGTATAGGCATGAACCGTCCCTCGTCAATTAAGGACTGAGCCATGAGACTTATAACCTGGAACGAGCCAGTACAACCGTACTTCTTGAATGGGTATAGACCTAGCGGAGTAGATAGCCGAGCGGAGGCAATATCCCTGCATAGTGGTTCTTGAGTGAAGAGGTGGTTCTGGTTATTGAGATAAGGCTGCGGCCTAAGTGTTGAGTAATGAATGAGAATGTTGTGGAAGTTTTTCCCTTACCCCAGGAGCGCCATAACTCCTCTCACTGCTAGGAAAGGACGGCTAGAGTGCAAGAGGATTTAAGTTCATGGAGCAGGTATTGCCGAACCAAAGTTATCGAAAGGCTTTGCCGTGACCATCCCATATGAAGGGATGAAAGCTCATTCAATGAGCAGTTGCGAAGTACGGGTAAAGTGTACATCCACTGCAGTGTGAGTTAATCAATCTATTCGAATAGCCGTGCTCGCGGTTAATGAGCAACGTGACAAGTTTCTCCCGTGGCTAGACTCATAAATTTTAAAATGATGGGTTGGGACTGCATAATAATTTTGTGTGCCGGTGGACTCAACTTCTCGAACTGCGAGAAGGGGTGGACTCCCCAGAAAAACCATGACAAACTGGAGGCGGGAAGCCATCCTTGGAAATCACGATGGATGGTAGACAGAACCATCGCCATTTTAATATACTCTGAAACTAAAACTTGAGTTGGCTAGATATTAGGTTTGTGAAATGATTTGTGAAAATTGGCTTTGTGCAAATGAACCATAGACATCCTTTGAATGACCCTATCATATGCATCTTTCTGTGTCGGCTTGCTGAGTACGTTGGGTACTAACCCTTGCTATACGTACAAACCTTCAGATGGAGGGAACGAAGAACTGGAGGACCCCTATGCTTACGGCCAGGTAGGCGATGGAGGAGAAGGCGTCTACTAGGTCTTAGTCCCCGGTCGTTGCCTGTGGCAATCGACATGCCGCTGCGTTCCGACTGCTAATCTTATCTAAACTCTGCTTTTGGTTATATCCAGACCAGTGGGTCCTATATGTATTGGATATTGCCTTCGGGCCTATTATTGTAATGACTTCGATGTAAGACTATTCGTGCACTTTGCACCTGGTAATTCAGAACTGTATTCGTGGGTACCAAACGGTTCCCGGAGGTGCCGGTCGCCGATATCGGCCTGGGGTGGCCGGAAGGCCTCGAAGCCAGCGAGCCCGAGGCCATCGTCGCCGAATTCAACGAGACTGCCAATCGGGTTGTTGATCTTATAGAGTTTTGATCACTCTCTGCCGTAATAGCCCTAAGTAAGAAGGACAAAATGTTTTTAAGTTAATATCAGGGTCTCATGCCCTATCCTTTTGCATCGTCGTGCCGAAGGGTGTTCCACCGAGGCATGCAAAGGTTCAACTTCACCTACTCGTATTATTCTCAACGTTTAGGCCTTAGAAAATGATCTTCACCTAAAATAGCCAGGAGGATCCTCTAGCTGGACTTCGACGGGTTTCGGATCAGCCTTCAGCATAACTGTCATTCATTTTACGAACTAGGCGAAGTGAAGGGCCTCGGAAGACCAGATTTCCTGAGTAGTTTCGTCATACGTTAGGCCATTCTCGTGTTTCAACTTCAACCCAAGTTCGACTCCAGGAGGGAAAATCCAACTCTGACCGGAGGGGGATGGGATTGAAGCAAACACATCGGGCAAAATCGTATTTCTCCAATAGTCGGGAGAAGAGTTGTATTGGCAAGTAGTCACTGACTCAAACGATGTCCTGAGAGCCCGGAGCACATGGGTCGGGGCCGCGAAACTCAGAGCTGGTCATGAGCACTTGCGTAGAAGTTATCGAATCGTTTGGTCGTTACTTGTCAATCGGGAAGCATCGCTAAGCCCCTGAGCGGCAAAAGCAAGCTCGACAGGCACCTACCGGAGAACCCCAACCAGGGCAGGTCGGGGCTGCGTAGCTCAAGGCTAGCCATAAGCAATGCGCGGGAGCTGTCGAGGGCGTGTTGCCAGCTCGGCGGCTGAGCGGGACTAAGATAGAGATTGCAAGATCATGCAAGGAAGGAAAAGGAGGCGTATATGTTCGTAGATTTTGACGAAGAAGGTAGATCTCCATCAGACCACCTCAGATGAAGAACAACGCCCCTACTTGGCACGCCAACTGTCGACGAGTGGGTCGGCAGTCCTCCAAGAGGGGTCCCCGAGGAGGTAGAAGAGAGTTTGGTAGAGAAGCTACCCTCCGATGGATCCGATGGTCGACTCGAATCCTAAGATAAGCCAAGGGACGAGACACGAGGAATTATACTGGTTTGGCCCTCCAGAAGGATAATGGGCCTACGTCTACTGTGTGCTGTTCTTCCTTAGGGGTGGATGGTGAACAAGAGTTACAAGCGTCAGAGAGAATGGGGAACTTCGCCTCCCTCTCGCCCCCTGCCCTCCCTTTTATACCTCAAGGGGGGCAGGAACAGATGAACTTGGGGGCCAAGAAAGCTAAGACTAAGAAAGAAAAATAGTGAGATACAAAGAATATGTTATAAAGTACATGTTGGTCTGCTAGATCCTGTACACCGTGGGTATCTTGTGCTCCTGCCTGCCCTGGGGCCCTGCTCCTATGCCGCCAGGTGGTGTCAGACGCTACCAGGCTGTTGTTGGTGTGATTTTTTACACGCGCTGGCCTGAGAGATCTGCTTAAGTCCAGCGCAGGTCAAAATTGGTCGCCTCTCGTGATAGAGCGGGCGTGCTAGTTGGTTTGATCCTGTAACCAACAAGAAAGCAAATAATATGCGTTTGGTTAAGGTTAGATCCTACTCGATCGGCTATAGATATCAATAAATATATAATTGTTCTCCCAAAGTACGTTTACACCAAGTGATTGGGATAGATCGATAGTATACCAAGACAGTATAAACCACTTGTGTCTAAAAAGCACGTTAGAATAATAATTATACATATCCATAGACTTAGCGATGTTGCAGATCCAACATAAATCGGGTAGTAGTTCAATATGTTTTATAAAAATATATTAATCTAAACTAAATGCGCTAAACTAAGATCAATCGGTTGTTAGTGTAACCTAACAGATTGATGCCGAGCTTAGCACATTTAAGTAGATTGAGATCTTAATATAAAAGGCGATTGTAATACATCTAGCGGCAATAAAAGAACCCTGGCATAGGTAAGACTGGCTGAAACCCTGGCATTATCTCTAATAATAAACATTAAGCCGAATGGATCTACACAATTGTAAAAGCGACTTAATAGGTCGATTAGATGCAGCATTAAGTACCAAAAGAAGCACGGGATCCATATAGGCTAATGAGAATTCCTCGAGATGGTAGATACCCCATATAATTTGAACAAACCCCTTGATCTAGCTCTGTCGGCTGTTATCTTGAAAGATACGCTAGCCGATCGAAAGATAGATCTAGACATTGATCTAAATTATATATCACATATGGTAAATTAAGAAGTTTGTAACATCAGAATCAGAGTATCATAATGATGGAAGCACTGGGCCCGATACCACAAGCCGCTTGTAACGAGAAATTACCTTTCCTGGAGATCAAAGTCGATGTAGCCCAAGAACAGAGGAAGAACTCGTCGAGAAAAGCAAAAACAAAAAAGTTTGGTGATGCGCCGAAGTTGTATTGATGTGTGTTGATATTTTTACAAGGTCTCGGGTCATATTTATAGCCGGATACACAACAAGTCCGTAACGGACACGATTCCTGTTATAGATTGAATCTCTAAACAAACCAACATTATCTATGAAGGAAACTATAAAATATCCTAACTTAAAGATACAATTGCCGTTGTAGGACCTTATCCATAGATGGCAATAACTTTAACGCACTTTGGTAACCGAATCCAATACTTTATCCTTAACCGTTCCTTCCGGTATTGGCTTTACTTCTATCTTCACTCGGAATCGGCTATCGGCTATTTTGGTCCGACTCAGATTCAGTCGACTGGCTCCGTAGCCGATTAGGACTCAGCCGATGCGGCCTCTATTTCCCAGAGATCGCGCGTTTCTTCCGATTCCGCTCCAATCTCTGCTTCAATTCCGCTTCAAACTCGAGGATTTGGTTACCAAATTTGGTCGTTAACACATTCCCCCCAAGTCCACGATATGATAATGTTGCGGATTTTGTGCAATCGCTCCTTGGCACAACCCTAGGTCAAGTCTGTTTCGGCCGTTACAAAAGTCTTTAAATAACATTTCACTCGCGCTGAGCATCTCACGCCGTGTTGATGAGAAATTTCTCTCACGCGCTGGCCTGGGAGATCTGCTAAACTCCAGTGCAGGTCCTTCTCGGCTGCCTACGCTATGCAGGGCGTGCCAGTTGATTTGACCTGTTAATCATCAAGGAAAACAGGGGAATATGCGTTAAGTGTTAGGTTAGATCCCCACTGGATCGGCTAAGGGAACCCACAAACATATATATGCTATTCTAAACTATATTTAAACCAAGTAACTGGAATGGATCGGCAATACCGAGACAACATCAGCCGCTTAACCCAAATACAGTGAAGAATAATAAATATAAGGATCGATAACCTAGTCGATACTGGAAAGCTAACAATGAATTGGCTAGTACTCCGATGAATCTTATAAGAAGATATCATTCTTGAAACATGCATAGCCTGAAAATCGGCCATCGGCTGTCGATGACAGGCCGATTTCGGCTGGCGGCGTCCAACAAGAATGCGATCTTAACATAAGAGCCAATCCTAATATAAATCTAATAATAAATATATTAAAAGAAACATATCAGGGCAGATAAGGCTGACTGAAACCCCGACGCTATCTCTAAATCTAAGCCGAACAGATCATGGATAGTTCTAAAAATGACTTAATAGTTCAAATCCGATGCAGCATTAAGTATAAAACAAAAAACCCCATCTGTTGTAGCCGATTTATATCTCTCGAGACGATGGATACCGCATATAAACCAACCAATCTTTAGATCTAGCCCAATTGGCTGCAAGTTCTTGCTAGATCCAAACATTGATCTAATTTATATGCGCTATATGATAAATAACACAGTACAAACTCCCGAATCTAATGTGTCATTACGATGGAAGCACTAGAAACAGTAGACGATACCACTAATGACAAGCATTTACCTAGATCTGGGGAACGAAACGATGCAACCCGTAGGCAAACAAAGTGCTCGTCTGAAGAAAAAGGTTGGCGATGCGCCGAAGGTTTGATTGATTGTGATCGATTGAATTACAGGGGTTCTCGGGTCCTATTTGTACCCAAGATACAATTATCTGTACAAACCCCAGACTCTATCTAAACTACTATTTAAAACATAACATTATCCGAACGGGATCCACGCCGTGTTACGACTAACAGTTTAAACAAACCCCTAAATTACAGATACAATTGCCGTTACGGGATTCCATCCAATAAGTGGCAATATCGTTTAACGCGCAATTAACAACCCAATCTTCTCTTTATCTTCAAACCGCTGCATCAGAAATAGTTTCATCTTTTCCAGACTTGGAATCGGCTATCGGCTGCCCCTGTCCGATCCAACCTTAGCCGATTGGCCTCTCAGCCGATCACTTCCTCAGCCGATGTGACCCTTGTCCCCAGCCGATCCGATTCTGCTTCGCCTTCGCAAACTTAGGGATTCGATTACCAAATTTTAGTGTTAACACATGCCCCCATGTCCGTGACACGAAGTGTTGCGGATTTGCTTGCCTGTTCAAACTCCCGCTCTCTTCTTGACCTAAACCGCTTCGGCTTTCCTCCAAGTGCCCTTTAAATATCCACTCCCCTCGGCCGAACCGCCTACGCCTTCAAAGCGCATTCAGCCTCCTTCGCACACAAGCTTCTTGCTTTCTTTCCCCTCTTCGGCGATCCCATCGCCGCTCGTCAAACTTCATCGCGCTCTTCAGACCAGACCCATCTTCGCCCTCAAGCATTCCGATGGCCTCCACGACCCATCTTCGAGAACCCCCGTCGCGCCGGCCACCGCTGCCACGCCAGCCGCAACCGCTGCGCCAACCGCTGGTGCTGTTTCGGCCGCCGCCATGGCCAAGTTCCCTGAGGTACTCCCTTTCGATCCAAAACTTTCTTTTTCCTTCGAATCTGATCCCTTGAACACATTGCATCAACATTACGTTCAGCCATTTTTTTTGAATTAGTACTTTTTCCTTCCTCGAACCATAATATGCAACGTTCTTGATTAGCGCCCCTCTTCTCTTTTTCTGAACTGTAGCACCTGTCACGTCAAGTGCTTATCCCCAATCTGACACAAGCGCAAAGGTACTTTCTCGGCCCCATCGGCAACACGGATCTAGCCGATGTAATTATACCGAAACCAACCGGATCCCTTTCAACACCGCCAAACCATCCCTCGCCCACTGGAACGAAACGTTCAAATCATGGCCGACCCCCGACGCAGCCTGGGTAGAGTGGTACAAAGGGTGCGATCGGCCAAATATACGCAGTGGGAGGAGGCCGGGATAGCCCAAGGCTTGGCTCTGTCTATTGCCAACATGGAGAAGGACTAGCCACTTCTGTCGGCCACAACATATTTCTGGAATGACAGCTTCAACGCCTTCATCTTTTGTCAAGGGCCGATGACCATCACGCTGGCCGACGTGTACATGACAACCGGTTTGGATATTGAGTCATGGGCCAACCCCAACATCTTGACCCAAAAAGGGCAGCATCAGTTCAAAACCAAGGCCATCGGCGGCTGGGGCGGCTTCATCGCCGAAAACATGAAGGACGGACCAGTCGGCCACAGGGAGCATGCCGCATTCTTAATGATGTGGCTCGAAAAGTTTGTATTCTGCGGGTCGAGCTGTGGACCAACCGCCAACTGGCAGATTGTGGCCGAAGTCCTGGCCGACGGGGAAAAACTCGCGCTGGGGAAGTACCTCCTTGGCTACTTGTATCAGATGTTGCATCAGGCCGCCGCGAAGATAACCGCCAACGCCTCCATCACCACTGGCGGCCCCTGGTGGTTCCTTCCAATCTAGTTAGTGCCGGCGACCCAAAAGATAGCCGGTCGGCTCCCTCTGATAGTAGTTGTATACCCAAGGCTGGAGCCGATCGAGGATGAAGACGGCAACCAGTTCACCACCACCAGGTGCATGAGCTACGGAGAGGCAGCAGCCGCCCACGTAGGCTCAAAGCAATTGGCTGAGCTGCTGGCCGAATGATTCATAGCCCTCTACTACAGGCTGTCTCGCGAGAATCGAGCCTGGTACTTTTACCAGGACCGGGGGCTATTCGAGTTGCCGGCCGACTTCAATTGGGAAGACGTCAACTCAGCCGACAACCCGAGGTGCAGGGAACTGTTCATCACCACCCTGTCCCCCTGCATCTTGCCGACCGGGATCCACCAGGGCTGATCAGTGGCCGAGAGCTACGAATTCTATTACCCGGTGTCGGCAACGAGACAGTTTGGTCTTGGGCAGCTGCCCATCGGCTTCTTCTACGCCGATAAGATCGAAACGAGGGGAGTGGTAAGCCAAGACATGATAATGGATCGGCTGCTGAACATAGCCGGCCCTCCCCTTCACTAGTACATAATGTCTCATAGGTGCCGGTTGGAAAACCCACTTAGGTACCGGTTTTCCTAACCGGCACCTATTGGTCGGCACCAATGACTTTGGTCATTGGTGTCGGTTCTTCGACCGGCACCTATTCGAGCAAATAAGTGCCGGTTCATGTAGAACCGACACCTATTTATTGGACACCTATACAATGAGATGCTCCCAATCTTTTTTTATGGGCCCACTCCTTTAGCCGGACCCACCATATTTACCGGACCCACCATATTTTTCCACGTGAGCGTGGGCCCGCGGGATAGAGCTACAGGCACGAGCGAGCGGTTCGGCGAGCGGTTCTACACGATGAGCAAGCGAGGCACGAACCTATTTAAGCTGGTGTTGCTCTGGTTCGGCGAGCGGTATGGTACTAATCGAGGGAATAGTGTTTTTTGAGAATAGGTGTCGGGTGAACAGTAAAACCGCCACCTATAGTCTCAAATAGGTGTCGGGTGAACAGTAAAACCGCCACCTATACTATTGGTGGCGGTTCGTAATAAGAACCGCCACCTATTCGTGAAGAATAGGTGCCGGTGAACAGAAAAACCGCCACCTATAGTCTCAAATAGGTGTCGGGTGAACAAAAACCGCCACCTATACTATAGGTGCCGGTTTTACTATTCACCCGCACCTATTTGAGACTATAGGTGGCGGTTCTTAATACGAACCGCCACCTATTCTTTTGCCGTCAACTATATACATTATAGGTGCCGGATTTGGTTTGACCGGCACCTTTTGGGGCGACACCAATGAGCCTTTTTGTAGTAGTGCTTGGTGACGTCGGCATGATGACACTGGCTCTAAGGAGAAGCGTCGCTTCCGACCGATGGTGGACTGAAATCAAGCGCCATATCATCCACCAACGGTCGTCTTGTTATGTCAACCTGCTCCTGCCTGATGAGATGCCCTCGGTAAGCTTTAAGTTCCAAATAATTTTCTTCTTCTCATCATCGGCTGACATAGCCGATTAACATTTGCCCTTTGGTCTGCAGGAGACAGAGACGGAGCGGCCAACGATGAGCGACTCCGGGCGCCCCATGGAATACCGTTTAGGTGTTCTGGCCGAGGAAAACCTCGCTCCGTCGGCCATCGGCTGGGAGGCGCCGAAGCTGGCTTCGTTGCTACGAGGGCAGGTGCGCCAGCTGATCGCCCATTAGAAAAGGGTTGCACCACCTACACGGCTGTCGGCCGCGCCTGCCCCCAAGAGGCTAAAAGAGAAGAAGCGGGCAGCGCCAGCCGATAGCCTCCCCCCTTGGATCCGGCCGTCGCGCAGTTCCTCGACACCGTCGCCAGCGAGGAAATGTCGGCGGCTGTTGGAGCGGCGACCGAACCCTGGGTTTCAAGTCCTGAGTCGGTCAACGCCCCAGCCGATGTCCCGTCGGTCCCAAGTCCCCCAGCAAAAAATCGGCCGGTAAGCCTTCACTTCGCCAGATTTGGCTTCGCGGTGATCACTTGCATCTGATCGAACCATTCTTTTCAGGTCAAGAAATTGGTCGGCCGCACTTCACACCCCGCGTCATCGGTAATCATCTATTGCCATTTGACATGTAGTAATTAGCCGATTTGTCCACTAACTCTTCCTTTTGCAGCCCCCGCGATCTCCATCGGCTGCCCCCCAGGCGTCCAGCGAGCACGTTGCGCCTGCCACGGGCGGTGGCGACGACGTAGACGAAGAGGCGCCGATGGCTGCAGGCGGTGATCCAGCCGAGCTGACTGCTCCGACTCTGGTGCCAACGGTAAGCTGACTGAAATTGATGATCGGCTTCTGTCAACTCAATGTCTTCTGATCATCTCTCTTTTCTCTGCTGTAGAACATAGCCGACCTCCTCGACTTTGACTTGTCAGAGTTCGAGGAGTCTGGCGAAATAGGCGAGGAGGTGTTGGTGACACCGGCTGAGGACCTGAGGGCCGCCCTAGCCGACATCGGCAACCAGCTGGAGGCCTCGCTGGACGCGCTGGTGGTTGACAGCAGCTCGATACGCGCATGGTTCAAAGAGATTCACGGCCAGCTGCATATATGAAAGCAGGTAGAATAGTAATTAAATAAATAGTGTGACCCCCTTCACATGGTAATCTCCATCTCCATGCTGGTGCAGAGGATCTCCATCTTTGGCACCATCTTCCAATGTGCATGATGCTTGAATTCTTCAAACTAAGCTACTACTATAGAAGCTCTAATTGAAGATTACATCGACTCATAGGTCATGAAAGAATATTATAAGCATTGCACGTATGAAAGAATATTACAGGGATTGCACATATGAAAGAATATTACGCGCATCACATGCATGTCATACATACAATAGGGCCATAACATCTCAAAGCATTATCTACAAAAACAAGTTAGGCGTAGAACGTTTTCTACCTATCATAGAGATACGGCATCGAGACGACCTATAAGGGGGTACGCACACGGCGGTCCTGCGGGCTTCCATGTAGCGCCCGGAACACCACACGAAATTCATAGATCCAATCTATAAAATCGCTTACAGAAACCATATCGGCATAATCACATTATGCCATCCCGATCAAGGGAGATGGTTTGTGTAGGCGTGAGGCAGCAAACAAGGTCGGACTACGAGAGAGCTTCAGCATAATCACACTATGCCGTTCCAGTACACTATCAAGGAACGCTATCTCGAACCCAACTCAAACCGAGTTCTATGGATATTGCTTCGACGTAATCACATTACGCCTTTCCGATACACTATCAAGGAACGCAATTACCATCTACTTTCCTCTATAGATCCCATAAAAACCGATTGATCTAATAAACCCGTGTGCTAAACTTGTTCCAGATCATATCTAAAACCCAAACTAAGATTAGCTCTGATACCACTGAAGGGTTACGCGGAGGCTACTCTAGCCGAAAACAAAACTTTTCTACCGCAAAAACCAGGAACACTTGCAAGTAAGGGCCGATAGATCGTTACCGATTGGAGTAGACTGCAGCGGACTAGCCAATCAGGGCTATCCGATCCGGAAAAGTGCTGGTCGATGACAGCCAATTCCCGGGGACAGCCGATTCACCAATCAGCCGATTCGCCAATGCCGTAGCCGATCCGAGTCGTCCGACCGCGTTCTCGCGCCTCGCTCCGATGCGCTCGACCTCAGCCGATTCCACCAAGTGCCAATCGATCTGCCGCAGTCGCGCTTGTGTCGCCGATCTGCCGTAGTCGCCTCGCTCCTATTGCAACCGATTCGTAGCCGATCAACAGTGCCTCTACCAGTATCCACACATCCGGGGACAGAACACCGAACACCCGTGTGCTAGCATGTGATCCAAGGCTAGGGTTTGGCTCGAAAGTGGGGAGGGTTTCCATGGAGATTGATCTCCGCGCAATGCAATTCGATAGAGCAACTCTCCACCCCTCGCCCCTTTATATAGAGTTGGCCGACTAGGACTAGTGGCCGATCAGGACTCTATTTTGAATCGGATCCCATCCGAATGTCATAGAGTTGGCCGCCCATATGTCGTAAGCCCATAGGACTCTATCCGATCAGATCCCTATCCGATCGAGCCGTATCCGAGTCCAGCTCGAATATCTATTCTATCCCCTTAAGCGTGCGACCCTGTAGGTTCAGGTATACTTGGTTTCGTCTCGAGTCTAACTCAGCCGATTTGTCAATAGCGGCGCCTAGCAGCACATATTGACACCATAGCATACAAGAATATAATATCGGCTCTGAACCTGTAATGTGTACACAAATCCCTTTGCCTCACGATACCAATTAAGCTATAGGCAAGATTTGTGCCATCCTTCAATAGCTTAACCATTCACTCGAACTGTATTGGATTATCTGTCTGTTGATTGACTCTTCAATAAATTTAGCATGGCCATGCATTTCTATAATCCATTACCTCGAGTGGCCCAGAGATATCTCTCCAAAGGAGGGGCAAATTCCATCTTGATCACTCACATCCCACTCCATGTTTCATAGCAAACCCGGAAACTACTTTTATAACTACCCAGTTACGGAATAGCGTTTGGTAGTCCCAAAATAGGCTACTACACATGTTGGAATCCATGATGATCTCAGGTCTAAGGACTTTGCACCAACACTACTTGAGACCAACTAATGGCACATTAATTCCTGTACTGTCTCATGGTGGGTCTATCCAACAATGTGTTCTCTAACACATGTGTCCATGTTTATTAATTTGGTATCTCCATACCCATGATATATGAGACATGATCATCAATCAATAAACATGCTGATCTTAGAGTCATATTTGTTCCAATAATATGACATGTGATCTGGGATCATTTAGAAATAGATTCATGCATAAAGAGTCTCATAAATAAGTCACGTACTTATTGATCAATACAAGATATCTATTTCATGGAACTGAATACAAGATATTTATTCATTTATACATAAATATTGACCATGATATCCAACATCTCCATATTGCTGCTAGGGCATATCACTAACAGTACCGAGACGGTATAAATCACTTAAGTCTAAAAGTGCTCCAATATGCAGTTTATATATACATTTCAATCATAGCCGATGTCATAGATTTAATGTGTATCGGCTAGTACTCTGATACAGCTTTATATGAAGATATCGCTACTAGCTAAATATATTAAACATGGATCGATCATATACTAAGATAACTTAAGAGATCGATTACAAGCTTAATATATTTAATTATGAAAGATCTTAATATAAAGGGCAACATTAACATATCAAGTAAATATAAAACATACAAGACAGTTAAAGCAGATAAGAACAGCTGAAACTCTGATACTATCTCAAATAATGATCATAAAACAAGATAGATCTGCTATGATTCTAAAGGCAACTTAACAGATTGAACCTAACCGATGCAGCATTAAGTACCAAAAGAAGCATATGATCTATACAAGCCAATGAACACCTTTCAAGATGGTAGATATACTATATAATCCAAATTAACATTGAAATCTAAACTTACCAACTATCATCTAGCGACTAATGCTATCCGATTAGGGTTTAGACCATAATATAGATCTAAATTATATAGCATATATGATAACTGTGCATAATACGAAGGCAGGATTAGAGTATCATGATGATGGAAGCACTAATCCCGATAACGCAAACCGCTGTGACAAGAATTACCTTTTCGCTGGAGATCAAACGATCCAGCTCAACTAGAAGCAAGAACTCGTCGAACACTATTAAAGAAAAGGTGGTGATGCACTGGGATTGCATTGATTGTGATTGATATCTGATTACAGGGTCTTGGGTCATATTTATACGCAATTACAAACAGAGTCCTTGTAGGACACGACTCTTATCTCTAACTACTATTTAAAATACGACAAATATCTAGGACAGAGTCCCCTCCCGTGATTCTCAAAGAAACTATACAAAATATACAATTGCCTTTTTAGGACTTTATTCGTAGATGGCAATATCTCTGAAGCACTGGAAACCAAATCCAATAATGATCTTCACGCCCTTCCTCCGGAATTGGTCATCTCTGTTATCCTAAACGGAATCAGCTATGCCGGATATCCTCATCCGACTCGGTCTGAGCCGATTGACTCCTCAGACGATTCATACTTAGCCGACGCGCACTCTGTTTCCAGGAATCACGCACTCCAATTCCGCTTTGATTGTAGCTTCAAACCCGGGGATTTGGCTTACCCAATTCGGTTGTTAACAGGCATCAAACCTAGTTATTAAATTGTACCAAAAATTATGTTGAGTTGTATATAATGTTTGGCATCTACATGAATTTCTTTCATGATTTTATCTAGTATGGATTATTTTAGAAAAATTATGTTTAGTTGTTCTCTCTTTGTAAATGCACCTAATATAATTATAGGGGTTATATTAAAATTTTCTTGGGCACGGGAGATGATCTTTGACTTTAATTTTCATATCCACATATTATTACCCTAAGTTAGCCGTAGGCTTGATCTGTGAATCTAAATCTTTTTGATTATGCTTATGAGACCTATAATGAAATGCGAGTTCAAAGTCCAAAAGCACAAAAGAATTAATGTCAAAACATGTTTTATCCTTATGCATATGCACATGTATGTTTCTGTGGAGATTATGGCAATCGGGTATCCACATGGCAAGTTTATCCGACTTGAGGTAGGGATAGATTGCACCTACCAAATATGTAAACCAAATATGACTTGGGTGTTACGTTGCCGATTGAGATAAGGCAACGGCCTATAGTCACGGTTTTGTAAGATTGAGGAGACCTACTTAGAATAAGATGGGGTTTCCGATCTGTAAGCCCGCCTCCCAAGACTATATAAGGGTTGTGAGGGGCGTCCCTTGAGGGATATCAGATGCTTCATGAGTTATTAGCTTTCAGCCTTAGATCTTTAGATCAATATACACTCGGCGGATCGAATCCTCGAAACAGGAGTAGGGTATTACCTCACGAGAGGGCCTGAACCTATCTAAATCCTTGTTTTCCACCTAACCCATTGTGCTTGGCGATCTTGACTGCACCCCCAAAATTATATTGCCAAAACCGAGTTTCAACAGTTGGCGCGCCAGGTAGGGGACCGCGCGTCAAGACTTCTTCGACAATCTCGCCGACAAGCGCGATGGGATCTTCTTCAAGATTCGGTGACTTCGCCGCCCACGACTTCGACAAGTTCTCCTCCTACGACTCGGATTTGAAGCAGTCGGGGGGAGAAACCCACTCGACGCCGTTCGGGCTCCCGAACAACGCCGAGATCTACGACGAAATCATTGAGTCCAAGATGCAGTCCATCCACTCTGACAAAATTACTCACTCGGCACCGTTCGGACTACCGAACACCGCCAAGATCTGCAGCGATCTTCTCATCTCCCCGTCGGAGCCAATACACTCCGAAGAAGACCTCTCAGCACCGTTTGGATTACCAGACACCGCTGAGATCTACTGCAAGCTCCTACATTCCGAATCAAGATTGACCCACTCGGAGAGATCCACGTCCTCAAGCTCCGACTTGGACTGGAATGATCCAGATCCGAACTACCCGAGCTCAAGGGAGATCGCCGTCATCCTCCAACCATTCGGCTCATGCTCATCCTCAGAGCACAACGAATATCTCAGCTCCTCAGGCTTTGACAACCTTTATGGCATCCCCTCGGACGAAGCCGACGACTCCAACTGCGACAAGGACTACAAGCCGAAGTGCTTCGACGTCCTCATGGCTGAGGTGGCCAAGCCATGGCTCGCAGCCTTGCAGAAGAAGAACGAGCTAGAATTGAGCAAGAGCACAAGCTGGCCGAAGAGGAGAAGAAACGCAAAGAGGAAGCCAACAGAAGGAAGCAGGATCTAAGGGCAGCAGGATGATCCGCTCAAGAGGCTATACTTCAAACGCGGGTCCGCAACACCAATATCTTCCAGACGCCACAGCAGAATGCCGTCGCTGCCCTCACTCTCCTGGACACCGTTATTGAGACGGCTCCCCCCGACGTAACCCCGATCCTAGACAAGATCAAGACCATCGTTGCAGCTACGGCCAACGGTCATCCCTCCACCTCAGCACGAAGCCCGACTGAATCTGTGGTAGAAACGCCTGACAGAAGCCGGCTCCCGCCGCTGAAGTCAAGGGATTACAAGAAGCCGGAGCCAGACCGGTTGACAACCAGGCCAAGAGGCCCACGCCACCAGTCCACGCACAAGCATCAGGAGCAAACGGCCGACTCCCGCGAAAAGCAACATGGACGTCCATCCGTCCACCACCGCGTCCACCGCAACAACAGCTCCAGCTACCGAAGCAGCCTACCGAGGACCCCGCCGAGTGATCTGCGGGAAGTCCTCGATCATCGCTACCAAGAACGGGATCAACGCACCCGGGAAGATCGAAGGGGATCACCCGACAGTAATGACGACGGTGTACCAGCTTTTACTCGGGAGCTTCACCGAGTGCATTGGCCGAATGGGTTCAAGCCGACTGGAATCGAGAAGTACGACGGCAAGACCGACCCCGAGTCGTGGCTGACCGTGTACACTCTCGCCATCCGTGCAGCAGGAGGCGACAACAAGGCCATGGCCAATTACCTGCCTGTGGCCCTCGCCAACTCAGCCAGGAACTGGCTCACGAGCAAGATCCCCAAAATCACCGATGATATCATCATCACCGCCTTCCAGAAGGGAGTCCGTGATGAGCTGTTGATCGGGAAGTCTGGGCGCAAGCCACCGAAGACGATGAAGCAGATGTTTGAGACGACAAATTCTTACGCCAAATCCAACGATGCCATCAAAGCAGCACGCCAAGACCAGCCCAACAGGAGGGATGACAAGCAGGCGGGAGGAAGCCGGAATCCTAAGAAGGATAACGGCGACAACAACCAGGGCCAGAAGGACCGCAAGGGCCGATCCGAAGATCTAGTTGCCGCAACTTCCAACTCCCAACACCGCCCCCGAGTCGCGGCCTACGACGCAATCATGTACGCTCAGTGCACACATCATCCCAATCACAAGCACGTGGCTAAGCACTGTTTTATTTATAAACAGTTCGCCGAGCAATACGCGGCACAGCTCAACAAGAAGCCGACTGAGGAAGCCGGCCCATCGGGTGCCAAGAAGAACAACACAGCTGAGAATGCCGAGCCCTTTCAAGACCCCATGGGCGAGCTGAATCACATCTTTGGGGGGCCGCTAGCCTATGAATCCAAGAGGAAATAGAAGCTAACTGACTGTAACATCCTCAAATCGGAGAACCAAAATCGGAACGTAAAAATCGGAACTTTCAAAACCGTGGCTTATTGCTTCTTCTCGGGTTTGTTGCTTCTTATTTGCCAGCTCAGTTGCATAAATTTAGTCGTGGTCAATTCCCTTTTCGGTGTATTTGGAGGTTTCGGAGTTGTCAAAACGGTGGTGCGAAAGCCGCATCCGGTTTATAAAAAGGAATATGGGGAAAGTGCGGATTTGCGAAAGCGCGTTTGGGAAGTATAAAATAAAATTTTGGTTGGGAGAAGATAAATTGAGATACAAAATAAATAATAAAATTCTCGGGAGGCGTACCGAAATTTGGGAAATGTATTTTTATTAAAAATGGTAAATTATGAAAATTAGGAAAAAGAATTTAAATAAGTATGAAAAATAATTATGGAAAAATGAAAGTCAAGAAAAAGTTTAAAATATAAAGTTAAAAATTATTTTTAGAATATTAGAATTTATTTTGGAATTTTTAGAAGGAAAGAAAATAGAAAAGGGAAAAGAAAATAGAAAATCGGGAAAAAGTGAAAATGCACTGTTCATTAGCCGCCAAGTGTTCGACGCCGTACGTCCCGCGCGTGCGCGCCACGCGCCGCGCCGCGCCGCGCGCGCGACGGCCCCTACACCCGCGCGCCACGCGCGCGCACGCGCCCATCGCGCCGGACCCCGCACCGCTCGCGCCGCCCGCGCGCCGCGCGCTACGCCACGCGGCCCGCTGCCATACCGCCCCGCTCGCGCGCGTGTGTCGCCCGCGCGTACCAGCGTCGCGCTCGGCCCCGCCGCGCGCGCGTCGTGCACCGCGTGTCGCCCGTGCGTGTCCACGCCGCCCGGCCGCGCCGCGCCGCTGCGCCCGCCGCCGCCGCCGCCGCGCGCCGCGCTGCCGCGCGCCGCGCGACACGCCGACACCGCAGCCGCCTTGCGCGCGCATGCCGTGCCGCAAGCTGCGCCACGTCGCCGTGTTCCCCATGCGCGCCGGACCCCGCCGTGACCCGCCGACACGTGGCACACGCAGCCGTCGCCCGCCGGACCCCGCGCTTCCCTCTCGTGACCTCTCTCCCGTGTGCGCCTATAAATTAGGGCAAAGCCCCCATTCCCTCCCAAGCCACGCCGCCTCCTCCTCCTCCTCTTTTCTCCTCGCCGTCGCGGGTTGCCGAACCGTGCGCCGCCGCCGTTCGCCGCCATCCACTGCCGCGCGCCGCCGTTGCCGTCACCCGCCGCCGCTAGGTGAGCCCCGCGCCACTCCATTTTCCATCTTGGGCCGCGCCATCGCCGCGCCGCCGCTCTACCGCCGCGCCATCGCCGTCGGTTCGAGAGCGGGCGGCAGGGGGTAGACGAGGGGGTAGAGGAGAGAGAAGGCACGGTCTTCGGCTAGGAAAAAGAAAAAAAGTAAAAAGAAAAAAAAAGGGGAGAAAAATTGAAAAAATAGGGAAAAATTTTAGAAAAATTGGGGAATATTTCTAGGGAATTTTGGGGAATATTTGTGCAAAAATATATGGTTTTCTCGGTATTTTTCTCGAGTAAAATGATTTTCTATATGCGATTTTTTTGTTGGAAACTTCCGTTTACGTGAAACTTCTTGAAGATTTAATATTACTTTTCCTTTCTTTAAAATATACTTAACTGTTGGACTCGGCAAAGATATATCAACGAACCTCTTGACCAACATTCGCAAGACTTCCGCTTCGTCGTTTTATCGATCCTTTTTACAAAAACCCTAAAACGTCGAAACTCGTCGCTACGGCCGATTTTACTATGAAAATCCTCCGTAACCCGAGTAGGATCGTAGGGGAGAATATTTTGGAGAGTTCTTTATGATTTTTCATGCTTTTCGTTCGTTCTTGTCGGATGTTAACGGCATCCATTTTTCTTTCTCCCTTCCGCTCGTATGATTAGCGACCGAGGAGGCGAACACTGACCCCGCAGGAGACCCCACTCAAGAAGCGTGCGAACAAGGCAAGTCTTCACACCCTTTGAACATATCGAACCTAATTGCGAAATGATGTTATTTTAAACTCTAAACCTGCATGCTTTACAGAGTTACCTATACTTGTTATGCCATACCTTGCTATTGATTACCTTTAGAATTACTCCTTGTAACTCGCGATGTGATACAAACAACCGAAGCATAACTTCGAAACTGCGTAGCCATGCTACACTTAGATTATGCATACTCATGACTTTATGAAAAAGCTTTGTGCTTGGGCAACTACCTTAGGGAAGGTAGTGAGATTCGGCATGTGGAGACATGAGCGCCACATGGCCATGATGAACTAAGTTTGATGAAAATTGAAAGTACTATACAAATGTTTTAGACTGGGCGGCCGGATGATTTGGGTGGATTCCGGAAAAGGCAAGTGCCGACCCTGGTCAATTAAGGACCGAGCCATGAGATAGCCGGAAACGAGCCGATACAACCGTACTTCTCGAATGGGTTTAGACCTAGCCGACTAGATAGCCGAGCGGAGGCGGTATCCTTGCATAGATGGTTCTCTGTGATGTGGTTATGGGATGAGAATGAGGCTGCGGCCTTTGTTAAGAATGGTGGGATTAAACTAATGTTAATTAAACTTAAAGATTGGAAAGCCTTCCCTTACCCCGGTGCGCGTAACTCCTCTCACCGCTAGAAAAGGACGGCTAGAGTGCATGAGGACATAAGTTCATGGAGCGGGTACGCCAAAGTGAGGTTATCGAAAGGCTTTGCCGTGACCGTCTCATGTGTTGAGGCGCAGCTCATTTGTTGGGCTGTCGCGGAGTACGGGTAAAGTGTACATCCACCTGCAGGTGTGAGTGAATCAATCTATTCGAATAGCCGTGCTCGCGGATATTGAGCATCGTGACAAGACTTTCGCTTGGCTAGATTTTAAACTTAAAACTGCTGGGATGGGTATGCATGATGGTTTCATTCGTGGTGGGTCAACTTCTCGATAAGCGAGAAGGGTAGATTCCCGAAAAATCATGACGAACCGGAGGCGGGAAGCCATCCTTGGAATCACGAGGGATGGTAGACGAACCGTCACCGGATTAATGAACTCTGAAAATTAAAACTTGATTGGCTAGTCGATAGGTTTGTGAAAAGAATTGTGAAAACCGGCTTTACGAAAATAACCCTAGCCATGTTCTTTGAATAACCCTATCATATGCATCAATTGTGTTGGCTTGCTGAGTACGGTTGGTACTCACCCTTGCTATACGCACAAACCTCCAGTGATGGAAATGAAGAGCCGAAGACCCCTACGCGTACTACCCGGAGGGCGAAGGAACCGACGGCGCATACTAGACCTTAGCCCGGTCGTTGCTCGTGGCAATTGACGAGCCGCCGCCTCTTTCCGCCGCCTTATCTAAACTCGTTTTTATGTTGTATTCGGACCATAAGGTCCCGTGGTATGAACAATGCCTTCGGGCCTATTTATGTAATAATGGTATTGTAAGACTATTCGTGCATGCGCACTTGATTATCCAAGATACGATTCGTGGGTACCAACTACTTGATCCAGGAAATGGTACTATGAACACGAAAGATTCCCGACTCAAAATCGGGGGTCGACGAGCTGGTATCGAGCCATGCGACCGTAGGCTAAGACCAAATGGCGCCCTACCTCTAACTAGATGGCTAAAGGGAAATATCCCTACGTAGGATCAGTTTTAAACTATTATTTCCGAAAATGCAAATATATCTTTTCTACATCGTATTTCGTTTTACCAAATGATTATGATAGCTCCCTCCCGCTAACCCTAAATTGCCCGTAAAAGCAGATGTCAAACCACGACGGAACTTGGGAAGTCACATTCCGCGAGACGAGGGGTTCGTGGTACAACTTCAGTCCCTACTATGGTGCTTGAGGTACCCGGAACCACCCACCTATCACACCAAAAGGCATGGCTCCGAAGAGTATCCAGCCCGGGAGGCAGCCGTATCCATAGAAGCCCGCATGGGAAGCGAGACATCTTACTGCTTCCATACCCGCTACCACCGGGACCTAGCAGAAGCAGCTATTCAGGATGCAGCTCGCGAGGCCTTCCTTCGCCTTAATGCGGAACACCGTGCCGAACTCACAATGACAGAGTTCGTGCATCATCCTTACCGCGAAGAGGGCAACCCGGTCTGCACCGTGGAGGCTACCCCCTGCTGCTACAACCCGATGGTCACGCGTCTATCGCGTTGGGCGGAGACAGAGTGAGCCCATTACGAGGAGGCCCGCTCGAGATCAACGATCGCGATCACGCCTCAATGATGCGGTCAACGCCACCAAGGCCGTGGAGACCAGATAAGCATGCTGCAGACTCAGCTGCAGGCCAATGGTGCTCAGTATGAGCAACTCTCGGACCGCTACATGGCCCGAGGGGAGGCTCTGGTAGAGCTGGAAGAGCAGCTCAGGAAGAGCAAGCAGCAGATCAACCAGCTAGAGGAACAGCTGCGCACTCGTCCTGTCTACGCTGCAGGTACTTCCACTGAGCCTGTACCATCACCTCCTGCCCCTGTGCCCGACCACTATTACCTTATGACTCCAGCAAGCTTAGATACTTTTCAAGCTATGATGGAGCAAGCTTTCATGTTGAGCACGAGCCCGCACTGCACGTAGACCCCACTGCTGCCACATCCATGGGACCCACCCCGAGCTCCGAGCCGGATCGGGAGAGGGTAACCCCATCCGGATCTACACCGATACGGAGTCCGAGGCGAGCCCATGGAGATCAAATGGGAGTCTAGCGACACCGACTCAATGGAGGAGGAAGTTCCCCCTCGTCGCCCGACTCACACGGAGGCCCCTCACCCGCCGACGCTCGCAAGAGTACGCGACCACCGAGTCGGAAGATTCGGCGTGACTCCGAGGCCACCACCTCCGAGCCGTGGGGACTTCGGTTTGCTTCAGCAGCGGACCACCCACTTCCGGCGCCTGGCTCTTGCGGATGGTTGGATGACTAGGCGGAAGAACCTTCCCAGCTTGGCGCGCTTCCTATTTCCCTTAATTAGTTGATGTAGTTGGACGATATAATTAATATTGCTATCCCGGCATGGAGGATCGTGTGTGTACACCCATGTACCCCTTATGTAATATGATGAACCCGGGCATCGCCTTACGATGTCTTAACTCGTATGCTTATTATTATTTCACCTTGTCTTTTATTGAAGATCATTCGAAAGAACTTGAAGAAAAATTTCCAGGTGAACCATAACCTAAACTAGTCCGCTCTCTTAATTCCTCTCCCTTCTTCGGATGGCACATCGCCGCAGGGCAGGCGACCAACGAGAACCCGCCGGAACCCAACCCCTCCACCAGCGGAGGTCATGGCTTTGCGACCCACTACTCCAAGCGATTGCTAATAATCAAGGAGGTCGAGGAGGATCGAGTCTGGGGAATTCATGAGAGCTAAGCCGCCCACTTTTTCCACGGCCGAAGAGCCTATGGATGCCGAAGATTGGCTAAGAGTGATAGAGAAGAAGTTAACCCTCGTCGAGTCCGAGAAGCCGATAGAGTTGTCTTCGCTACTAACCAGGTGGAGGGTCCCGCGAGTGACTGGTGGGACACCTACAAGGAGACACGAGCTAAAGACGCCGGCGAGCCAACATGGGAGGAATTCACGGCGCATTCCGTGAGAATTTTGTGCCACTGCAGTGATGAGGATGAAGAAGAACGAGTTCCGAGATCGCGTCAAGGGAACACCTCGACAAGAATATCTGAACAAGTTCACCCAGCTTGCCCGTTACGCCACCAGGACGCGGACGAAGAAGAAAAGATAGACAAATTCATTGAGGGACTAAATGACGAACCGAGGGGACCAATGATCGGGCAGGATCACACCGGTTCCAAAGCCTCATCAACAAGGTCGTCCGACTTGAACATGACCAAAAGGTGGTAGACAATAACCGCAAGAGGCGGCTCGCTATGGCTCGCCCATTTCGGGAACGCCACAACGCCCCAAGGGAGCCACCCCGTCCGGATGGAAGCCAAATGTTCCGGCAACCGGACGTTCTCCCGCTTCCGACCATGTCAACAGTCAGCTACACCTCGGTTATGTACGCCCACACCAACCCTAGCTCCTCCAGAAGAAGGAATGTGAGTGTTTCAATTGTGGAGAATTCGGGCACTACTCTAATAGCTGCCCAAAACCACGCAACGCCCTGTGCGCACCGGCGCCAATGCAATGCCGTCCGAGGAACCCCACCCTGCGGCGGACGAGGTCCGTTCGGACCCCGCTACCCAACGAGGCTGCCACGGGTTTCGACGTGGTCGGTGAATCATGTGCGGGCGGAAGAAGCTCAGTGTGGACCGGAGCGTATTGATGGGTATGTTCTCTATCAACTCGCACCGCTTAAAGTTTTATTCGATTCGAGCCTCGCATTCATTCATATCTTCCCAAGTAAGCAAACAACACCACCTACACCAAGTAGCACTTAAGAGGCCTATGTGTGTACACTCACCTGGGGGAGACATAGCCGTACCCCATGCCTGCATTAATGTGCCCATACGGATTAGAGACGTGGTGTTTCTCTCAAACCTTATGGTGCTATCACCCCAAACCATAGATGTCATACTCGGGATGGATTGGTTGATCAAAAATAATGGGATTATAGACTGCAGTCGAAGGAAAGTCACGGTATCCACCCCATGGGGATCACCGATGAGCATAACTATGGATCAAAACCCAAAGCTATGTGAACAAGCAGCGGGAGTGTTCACCATGCTGCCCTTAGGCGGAATGCCCGTAGTACAAGAATACCCGGATGTGTTTCCCGAGGAATTACCTGAAATGCCCCGGATCGCGACGTAGAATTTATCATCGATCTAATGCCGGTACGCCCCCATATCCAAGAGACCCTATCGAATGCCGGCCAACGAGTTAGAAGAACTCAAGAAGCGAGATAAGGGAACTACAAGAGAAGGGATTTGTACGCCCCGCTCTTCTCCCCTGGGAGCCCCGTACTCTTCGTCAAAAGAAGGATGGGAGTATGAGAATGTGTGTGGACTACCGATCGCTGAATGAAGTAACCATCAAGAACAAGTACCCGCTGCCCCGGATCGATGACCTATTCGATCAACTTAAGGGTGCACAGGTGTTCTCAAAGATTGATCTACGGTCGGGATATCATCGCTTGAAGATTAGAGCCGGAGATATTCCTAAGACGGCGTTCTCTACACGTTACGGCTTATACGAGTTCACGGTGATGTCCTTTGGATTGACCAATGCCCTGCATACTTTATGAATCGATGAACAAGGTATTCATGGAATACCTGGACAAATTCGTGGTGGTGTTCATCGACGATATACTCATCTACTCCAAGAACGATGAGGAACATGCGGAGCATCTACGACTCGTACTAGAAAAGTTACGAGAGCACCGTGTATGCAAAATTCAGCAAATGCGAGTTCGGCTCAAGGAAGTCGCTTTTCTTGGCCACGTGGTTTCAGCCGGAGGAGTAGCCGTAGACCCCGCCAAGGTCGAAGCCGTTACGGGATGGAAGGCACCCAAGTCGTGACGGAAGTTTGGAGTTTCTTGGGCTTGGCCGGTTATTACCGACGGTTTATCGAAGGGTTTTCCACCGTAGCCCGACCTATGACTCAACTTCGAAGAAGGAAAAGAAGTTTGAATGGAATGAGAAGTGCCAAAAGCCTTCGAGAAATTAAAAGAAAAGTTAACCACTACCCCAATCTTGACCTTACCCGACAACCGAAGGATTTCGTGATGTACCGTGATGCATCCCGGCAAGGATTGGGAGGGGTGTTGATGCAGATGGGAAGGTCGTGGCGTATGCCTCGCGACGCTTACGACCCCACGAAGAGAATTATCCCACACACGACCTGGAATTAGCCGCGGTTGTACACGCATTAAAGATCGGAGACACTATCTGATCGGGAACCACCGTGATGTGTATACCGATCACAAGAGCCTAAAATATTTCTTTACTCGCCTGATCTCAATCTACGACGAGGCGATGGCTGGAGTTGATCAAGGATTACGATCTAGGAATCCACTATCATCCCGGCAAGGCAAATGTAGTGGCCGATGCGCCGAGCCGCAAAGCCCAATGCAACCACCGGGATTGGACGGTATGGCCGTGAACTCCAAGAAGAAATGGCGGACTCAATCGCACCCGATTCCTCACGGAGAAGTGAACTCACTGGAAATCCAACCCCTACCGAGAACTCAAATAGAGGAAGCCCAAAAGGGAATGAGGAAACCCGGAAATCAAGGAACGCATGGCCCGGACGCGCTAAGGAATTTTCGTAGATGACAAGGGAATCTTGTGGTACAAGAAAAGAATCGTGTGCCGAACGAGGCGGTTTGAGAGGATTGATCTTAAAGGAAGCCCACGAATCGGCCTATTCGTTACACCCGGAAGCACGAAAATGTACCAGGATTTGAAAGGAGAATATTGGTGGCCTAATATGAAGAGGGATGTAGCGAATACGTAGCCATGTGCGATGTGTGCCAAAGGGTGAAGGCTGAGCATCAACGACCAGCAGGCTTGTTGCAGCCACTCAAGATTCCCGAATGGAAATGGGACGAGATAGGCATGGATTTCATAGTGGGACTACCCAAAACTCGGTGGTTACGATTCCATTTGGGTAATAGTAGATCGGCTCACCAAGACTCGCGATTTATACCGTGAAAACTAAATACAACGGCGCCAAGCTAGCGGAACTATATATGAGTAGGATTGTATGTCTTCACGGTGTACCAAAGAGGATCATATCGGATCGTGGTACCCAATTCACATCTCATTTTTGGAGCAAGGTCCACGAGGCACTCGGCAATCACCTCGCCTTCGCACCGCTTACCACCCGCACGACGGACGGGCGAGAGGACAAATCAAGTGCTAGAAGACATGCTGAGAGCCTGTGCATTGGATTTCACCAAGGATTGGGAGAAATGTTTGCCGTACGCCGAGTTCTCCTACAACAATAGCTATCAAGCCAGTCTGAAGATGTCGCCCAACGAAGCTTTATTTGGTCGCCGATGTCGAACCCCATTGATGTGGTCAGAAACCGGTGAACGCACCGTATTCGGGCCCGACATAATCAAGGAGGCTGAGGAAAAGGTTCGCCTGATCCGGGACCGACTACAAGCTGCTCAATCACGACAAAAGAGCTACGCGGACACCCGTCGAAGAGAATTGGAATTTAAAGAAGGTGACTACGTGTATCTAAAGGTCTCACCACTACGGGGAACTCAGAGATTCAAGGTCAAAGGGAAACTCGCACCACGATACGTGGGCCCATTCTTGATAAACGCTAGGAGAGGAGAAGTGGCTTACCAATTGGAACTGCCCGAGAATCTCTCCGATGTCCACCCAGTGTTCCACGTGTCACAATTGAAGAAATGTTTGCGGGTACCAGAAGAGCAAGCTCCTTTAGAAGCCATCCATGTCCACAGTGATCTTACTTACCCGGAGCATCCAATCAAGATACTAGACGAGGCAGAAAAGAAGACACGAACCAAATCATGGCGCATGTACAAGGTACAATGGAGCAATCACACGGAAGAAGAGGCTACCTGGGAGAGCGAAGAATTCCTGAGGACAGAATATCCACACCTATTCAGCAACCGGTAAGAAAATCTCGGGGACGAGATTTATTGTTAGGGGGGTAGGTTTGTAACATCCGAAATCGGAGAACCAAAATCGGAACGTAAAAATCGGAACTTTCAAAAACCGTGGCTTATTGCTTCTTCTCGGGTTTGTTGCTTCTTATTTGCCACTCGTTGCATAAATTTAGTCGTGGTCAATTCCCTTTTCGGTGTATTTGGAGGTTTCGGAGTTGTCAAAATGGTGGTGCGAAAGCCGCATCCGGTTTATAAAAAGGAATTTGGGGAAAGTGCGGATTTGCGAAAGCGCGTTTGGGAAGTATAAAATAAAATTTTGGTTGGGAGAAGATAAATTGAGATACAAAATAAATAATAAAATTCTCGGGAGGCGTACCGAAATTTGGGAAATGTATTTTTATTAAAAATGGGTAAATTATGAAAATTAGGAAAAAGAATTTAAATAAGTATGAAAAATAATTATGGAAAAATGAAAGTCAAGAAAAAGTTTAAAATATAAAGTTAAAAATTATTTTTAGAATATTAGAATTTATTTTGGAATTTTTAGAAGGAAAGAAAATAGAAAAGGGGAAAAGAAAATAGAAAATCGGGAAAAAGTGAAAATGCACTGTTCATTAGCCGCCAAGTGTTCGACGCCGTGACGTCCGCGCGCGCGCGCGCGCACGCGCCGCGCACGCGCCATCGCGCCGGACCCCGCACCGCTCGCGCCCGCCGCCCCCGCCCGCCGCGCGCGCGCTTACGCCACGCGGCCCGCCGCCGACCCGCCCGCTCCTCCCGCGCCGTGTGTCGCCCGCGCGTACCAGCGTCGCGCTCGGCCCCGCCGCGCGCACGTCGTGCCGCGCGTGTCGCCGTGCGTGTCCACGCCGCCCGCCCCCGCGCCGCGCGCTGCGCCCGCGCCCCCGCAGCCGCCCGCGCGCAGCGCCCCGCGCCGCGCGCGACACGCGCACCGCCGCCTTTCGCCGCGCGCATGCCGTGCCGCAAGCTGCGCCACGTCGCCGTGTTCCCCATGCGCGCCGGACCCCGCCGTGACCCGCCGACACGTGGCACACGCAGCCGTCGCCGCCGGACCCCGCTTCCCTCGTGACCTCTCTCCGTGTGCCTATAAATTAGGGCAAAGCCCCCATTCCCTCCCAAGCCACGCCGCCTCCTCCTCCTCCTCTTTTCTCCCTCGCCGTCGCCGGGTTGCCGAACCGTGCGCCGCTGCCGTTCGCCGCCATCCACTGCGCGCCGCCGTTTGCCGTCACCCGCCGCCGCTAGGTGAGCCCCGCGCCACTCCATTTTCCATCTTGGGCCGCGCTATCGTCGTCGCCGCCGCCCTCTACCGCCGCGCCATCGCCGTCGGTTCAGACGAGCGGGCAGCAGGGGGGGTAGACGAGGGGGGGTAGAGGAGAGAGAAGGCACAGTGCCGGCTAGGAAAAAGAAAAAAAAGTAAAGTAAAAAGAAAAAAAGGGGGAGAAAAATTAGAAAAAATAGGGAAAAATTTTAGAAAAATTGGGGAATATTTCTAGGGAATTTTGGGGAATATTTGTGCAAAAATATATGGTTTTCTCGGGTATTTTTCTCAGAGTAAAATGATTTTCTATATGCGATTTTTTTGTTGGAAACTTCCGTTTACGTGAAACTTCTTGAAGATTTAATATTACTTTTCCTTTCTTTAAAATATACTTAACTGTTGGACTCGGCAAAGATATATCAACGAACCTCTTGACCAACATTCGCAAGACTTCCGCTTCGTCGTTTATCGATCCTTTTACAAAAACCCTAAAACGTCGAAACTCGTCGCTACGGCCGATTTTACTATGAAAATCCTCCGTAACCCGAGTAGGATCGTAGGGGAGAATATTTTGGAGAGTTCTTTATGATTTTTCATGCTTTTCGTTCGTTCTTGTCGGATGTTAACGGCATCCATTTTTCTTTCTCCCTTCCGCTCGTATGATTAGCGACCGAGGAGGCGAACACGACCCGCAGAGACCCCACTCAAGAAGCGTGCGAACAAGGCAAGTCTTCACAACCTTTGAACATATCGAACCTAATTGCGAAATGATGTTATTTTAAACTCTAAACCTGCATGCTTTACGAGTTACCTATACTTGTTATGCCATACCTTGCTATTGATTACCTTTAGAATTACTCCTTGTAACTCGCGATGTGATACAAACAACCGAAGCATAACTTCGGTAAACCGCTTAGCCATGCTACACTTAGATTATGCATACTCATGACTTTATGAAAAAGCTTTGTGCTTGGGCAACTACCTTAGGGAAGGTAGTGAGATTCGGCATGTGGAGACATGAGCGCCACATGGCCATGATGAACTAAGTTTGATGAAAATTGAAAGTACTATACAAATGTTTTAGACTCGCGGCGGATGATTTGGGTGGATTCCGGAAAAGGCAAGTGCCGACCACTGGTCAATTAAGGACCGAGCCATGAGATAGCCGGAAACGAGCCGGTACAACCGTACTTCTCGAATGGGTATAGACCTAGCGACTAGATAGCCGAGCGGAGACAGTATCCTTGCATAGATGGTTCTCTGTGATGTGGTTATGGGATGAGAATGAGGCTGCGGCCTTTGTTAAGAATGGTGGGATTAAACTAATGTTAATTAAACTTAAAGATTGGAAAGCCTTCCCTTACCCCGGGTGCGCGAACTCCTCTCACTGCTAGAAAAGAACGGCTAGAGTGCATGAGGACATAAGTTCATGGAGCGGGTGCGCCAAAGTGAGGTTATCGAAAGGCTTTGCCGTGACCGTCTCATTTGTTGAGGCGCAGGCTCATTTGTTGGGCATGTCGCGGAGTACGGGTAAAGTGTACATCCACTGCGGTGTGAGTGAATCAATCTATTCGAATAGCCGTGCTCGCGGATATTGAGCATCGTGACAAGACTTTCGCTTGGCTAGATTTTAAACTTAAAACTGCTGGGATGGGTATGCATGATGGTTTCATTCGCGGGGGTCAACTTCTCGATAAGCGAGAAGGGGTAGATTCCCGAAAAATCATGACGAACCGGAGGCGGGAAGCCATCCTTGGAATCACGAGGGATGGTAGGCGAACCGTCACCGGATTAATGAACCGTGAAAATTAAAACTTGATTGGCTAGTCGATAGGTTTGTGAAAAGAATTGTGAAAACCGGCTTTACGCGAAAATAACCCTAGCCATGTTCTTTGAATAACCCTATCATATGCATCAATTCTGTGTTGGCTTGCTGAGTACGGTTGGTACTCACCCTTGCTATACGCACAAACCTCCAGTGATGGAAATGAAGAGCCGAAGACCCCTACGCGTACTACCCGGAGGGCGAAGGAACCGACGGCGCATACTAGACCTTAGCCCCGGTCGTTGCCTGTGGCAATTGACGAGCCGCTGCCTCTTTCCGCTGCCTTATCTAAACTCTGTTTTTATGTTGTATTCGGACCATAAGGTCCTGTGGTATGAACAATGCCTTCGGGCCTATTTATGTAATAATGGTATTGTAAGACTATTCGTGCATGCGCACTTGATTATCCAGTATAGTATTCGTGGGTACCAACTACTTGATCCTGGGAAATGGTACTATGAACACGAAAGATTCCCGACTCAAAATCGGGGGTCGACACTGACCGAGAGGTCAACGCGGCGCAACCCGAGGTCCCACAGTACCTACAATGGTCGGAGGTGGCCATCACTTTTGACCGCTCGGATCATCCCAATCGAGTGGTTCACCCGAGGCGCTATCCCCTCGTCTTGGACCCGGTGGTCCGCAACATCAAGCTCAAGCGTGTTCTCATCGATGGGGGCAGCGTCCTCAACATTTTGTTCGCCAAGACCTTGGACGAGATATAGATCCCGAGGGCCGAACTAAAGGCAAGCTCAGCCCCCTTCCATGGAGTTATTCCGGGGCTATCATCTACACCACTCGGGCACATCGCCCTTCCAGTCACCTTCGGAGTTTGAGACAATTTTCGGACGGAGAACGTTACTTTCGAGGTGGCCGACTTCGAAACGGCCTACCACACCATCATCGGAAGGCCTGCACTCGCCAAGTTCATGGCGATACCCCATTACACCTACCTCTGCATGAAGATGCCGGGTCCCAACAGCGTCATCACTCTTCGCAGTGACGTGAAGCAAGCCTTCACCTGTGACAAGGAGAGTTGCGACATGGCCCAATCTCGCGAGAGATCACGTGGCCAGCAAGAAATCTGATTGGTCGCATCGACTTCGGCAGAGGGTGAAATCCCCGCGAAGAAGATAGCCAAATCAGGAACCGAAGACGCCAAGACAAAGAAGATCTCCCTTGATCCATCGGATCCCTCAAAAACTGTTGTAATCGGCGCCGAACTAGATCCCAAATAGGGAGGTGATCGAGCACTCTTCACACGTCAAAGATGACGCAAAACCAATCAAACAGCGATTACGCAGGTTCGCGCAGGATCAAAAAGACGCCATCAAAGAAGAGCTCGCAAAGCTCTTAGCCGCTGGTTTTATCAGAGAAGTTTTGCATCCCGACTGGTTGGCCAACCCGGTTCTGGTCCGTAAAAAGACGGGGCAATGGCGCATGTGTGTTGACTACACCGACCTCAACAAAGCCTGCCCCAAAGATCCATTCGGGCTGCCTCGCATCGACCAAGTCGTAGATTCAACAGCCGGCTGCCAACTCCTGAGCTTTTTGGACTGTTACTCGGGCTACCACCTGATCAGCTTGAAAGAATCCGACTGCCTGAAGACATCGTTCATCACGCCGTTTGGAGCCTACTGCTACATCACCATGCCCTTCGGCCTGAAGAACGCCGGGGACACATACCAACGCATGATCCAGAGGTGTTTTCAGACGCATATTGGGAGAACGTAGAAGCTTACGTCGACGATGTCGTCATCAAGACCAAGCAGAAAGAGGACCTGATTGCCGACCTAGAAGAAACCTTCGCAAATATTCGGGCCTTCATAATGAAGTTAAACTCGAAGAAGTGCACTTTCGGCGTTCCATCAGGCAAACTGGTCGGCTTCATGGTTTCACATCGCGGCATTGAAGCCAATCCAGAAAAGATCAACGCTATCTTGAACATGAAGCCCCCAAGTAACGAGAAGGATGTCCAGAAGCTCACTGGCTGCATGGCGGCACTAAGCCGATTCATCTCTCGACTCGGCGAATGAGGCATGTGTTTCTTCAGATTACTAAAGAAAATGGACGACTTCCAATGGACCATGGAGCCCACAAGGCCTTTGAAGATTTTAAAGAATTCCTCACGACGCCGCCCGTCCTTGCCTCACCTCAGCCCCAGGAGCCCCCGCTATTGTACGTTTCAGCCACTCACCATGTGGTTAGTACGGTCCTCGTGGTCGAGCACGAAGAAGAAGGGTGGGTCCAGAAGATTCAGAGGCCGATCTACTTTGTTAGCGAAGTGCTGGCATGAGCCAAAATTCGCTACCCTCAGGTACAAAAATTGCTATATGGTGTTCTGATAATCGCGAGGAAATTCGCGCACTATTTTCAGGGTCACTCGGTCACCGTCGTCACTTCCTTTCCAATCGGCAATGTCATCCACAACCGGGAGGTGACTGGGCGCATCGCGAAGTGGGCCCTGGAGCTGATGCCGCTGGACTTAACTTTTAAGGCGAGGATGTCTGTAAAGTCACAAGCCCTGGCGGAGTTCTTGGCCGAGTGGACCGAATAGCAAGAAGATGTACCTCGGGAAGACCTTCAATATTGGACCATGCACTTCGACAGATCCAAGAGGATCACCGGCTTGGGAGCAGGAGTTGTGTTGATCTCCCCGACTGGGGAAAGGCTAAGATACGTCCTACACCTCCACTTCTCCGCCTCACATAACGTCGCCGAGTGCGAAGCCCCGCTACATGGACTGTGTCTCGCAGTTTCACTCGGGATACGTCAGCTTGTCGTGAAAGGGGATTCCCAGCTGGTCATGAACCAAGTCATGAAAGACTGGTCCTGTCTAAACGACACTATGGAGGCCTACCGACAGGAAGTTCGCAAACTTGAAGACAAGTTTGACGAACTCGAGCTATCACACGTCCTAAGACACAACAACGAAGCAGCTGACGAGTTGGCGCAGTTCGGATCCAAACGTGAAGCCGCCCCAACAAACGTTTTTGTCGAACACCTCTATGAGCCAACAGTTGCGGCAAAACCAACTCCTAACGAACAAGCTGCAAACAAAGTCACCATGATTGACGCCAACTGGAGGACACCACTCATCAAATTTTTAACACAGCAAGAGCTGCCGGAATACTGGGATGAGGCAGAACATGTCCGACGTCATTGCCAAGCTTACGTCATGGTTGACTCCGATTTATACAAGAGAAGTCCCTCCGGAGTCCTGATGAGATGCATCACACCCGAGGAAGGACGACAGCTACTCCATGACATCCACTCGGGCATATTTGGAAGCCACGTGGCAGCACGCACCTTGGTAGGCAAAGCCTACAGACAAGGTTTTTTCTAGCTTACCGCGGTCTTCGACGCGGACAAAGTGGTACGAACCTGTGAAGGCTGCCAATTTTTCGCCCGACAGAGCCATGTCCCAGCCCAAGAGCTACAAACAATTCCATTATCCTGGTCGTTTGCGGTATGGGGCTTAGACATGGTCGGCCCTTTCAAGAAGGCTCCAGGAGGATTCACGCACCTATTCGTCGTAATCGACAAGTTCTCCAAGTGGATCGAAGCTAAGCTGGTTGCTGCAATCACTGCTGACAAGGCACGAGACTTCATCCTCAACATCGTGTACCGGTTCGGCGTCCCAAACAGAATTATAACCAACAACGGGACTCAATTCACTGGAGGCATCTTCAAAGAATTCTGTGAAGACTTCGTGATCAAAATCTGCTATGCGTCGGTTGCACACCCCAAAAGCAATGGTCAAGTTGAGCGTGCCAATGGCATGGTCCTTCAAGGCATTAAGACCCGCGTGTTCGACCGCTTAAGTCCTTTTGCCGGCAAGTGGGTGCAAGAGCTCCCCTCGGTTCTATGGTCTCTGCGGACCACGCCCAGTCGGGCTACCGGCCAAACTCCCTTCTTTTTGGTCTATGGCGCAGAAGCCATGTTGCCAAACGAGATGGAGTATGAATCCCTCCAAGTCCGCAACTTCAACGATGAACGCTACGACCCAGACCGAGTGGATGACCTCACCCAATTGGAAGAGGCCCGTGAGGCAGCCCTCATCCAGTCGGTAAAATATCTTCAAGGGCTCAGACGACCACAGTCGCAACATTCGAGCACGAGCTTTTATCGTTGGCGATCTGGTTCTACGCAAGATTCAAAACACCAAGGACCGTCACAAGTTATCCGCCTTATGGGAAGGACCGTATATAATTGCTGAGGTGGCTCGGCAAGGCGCATACCGATTGAAGCGTGAAGACGGATCTATGGTGGAGAACTCATGGAACATCTAGCATCTTCGACGATACTACGCTTAAATTGTCTTAAGTTTCATGCTCTTTTTGACTGCTAAACTCAAGCAAGATGACTTCTTGAGTTAGCAGTCGGGGGCTGTACATATGTCAATAAAGCATAGTTTTCTTCACAAACTTATGCATATTCGGTTTATCATTGTTTAATGTTCCTTGATTCGAGTTCAATGTTTAAGGACTGAGAATTTTTTGATGACCTAATCAAGCTTAGGCTTGGTGACAGTCGGACGAAAATTACTTAAGAAATTTTACATGAAAACTCGGATCAAGGCATTAACATAAATAAGCCAAATATCTACAAAGTTTACATCAGAAAGTTGCATATAATGTTTACAGGACAAATCAAGGGTGGAAGTGGTTCACTACATCGGCGGCCACCTTTTTGGCCGATTCCTGTGCCTCACTAATCAAATCGAGGGCCTGCTCATCTGAAGTTCCCTTAGCGAAGCCCTCCCCGACTGATTCGACGTCCACTCGAGGGTAGAGTGACTTCGCCTGAGCAAGGGCGAAGCCCGCTCCCATGACAGCCGCCTCGGAAATTTTGGTCAAATACTGGTCAGGGGCTCGCCTAAGCTTGTCAAAGACTTCAACTAGGTCCAGTGAGTTGGTCCTGACTCCATGATGGAACAAAGACAGCAGGATCGGTGTTGCTGCGTTAGCAACATCCTCTCGGACCTTTCCAGCTTGATTGACCCTCTCAAGCAAACCATCGTATTGAGCTCAGGTCTGGACTTTGTAAGTTGCCAAAGACACATGATTACACAGAGCGTTCGAAGACAAAGCAGTACAAAGAATGTTACTTTGAAGAAGCTTACCTTCAAACTCGGTCTCTAGTTCGGCCTTGCTGAGGCTGACTGCTTCCAGCTGGGTTTGGAGTAAGTGGACCTCCGATGAATTCTCTACAACAAGAGAGGTTACCAACAACCGAAATCAACGCAGAAGCCATAAAGATACTTAGAGGGTTAAGCTTACTCCTGACTGAACCCCGGAGGTCGAGGTTTTCTTCCGGGAGTTCGGCTATTTCCCTCCTCAGGGCTGCCTCCCTCGACGCGGCCTCTTCTCGAGTGGTCTTCAACTTTTGCTGGACGTCCTGCGGGGAGTCTAGATGTGGGACCAACTTCTCGAGCGCTTCAGACTTGGCCATCGATCAGCAATACACTTTCTACACGCAAGACCTGAAGCTGGCCGACTAAAAAGGAATAACAATGCTGCAACGGAAAAAGATCAGGACTTACGTTGAGTAGCCGAGTCGCCTCATTCAGGCTGTTGACAAGGGAATCCCTTTCCTCGCTTTCCACTTGCTTATCTAAGATGATGCCCTGCCTCTGGCCTTCCGAATCCCGCCACTCGATCTTGATCGGGGGAACCCAGGTTTCAGAAGACTGCAACCTGGGGATTTCTTCGACTGTTGCTGCATAGATCAGGAGGAACAGATGAAGATACGGAAGAGTTAAACTGGAGATTAAAGATGAAACATCGATTCAAGATTTATCAGTTTCGGTGGCCGAACCCTTAACTGGTGCAGTCCGGCTGCTCTCTTCCTTCTGACTTTTGACCGACGGGTCTTTAGTCGAGCCCTTTGGGCTGCGGCCGCGGGCTTCTCCGCGGTCGGCGGTTTCCGATCGAGCTGTCCCGGCCGCGATCGGGGGCTCCCTCCTTGGGATATCTTTGCTGGGAGGCGAGGGCTTTTCACCTGGAGCGCTCTCGCTTGGGAGAGGGCTCCGGGGCTTTGGTTCCGCGGGCTTGGATGCCTTGGACACGGTAGCTGGCGTTGGCCCTTCACTCTTCCCGGCAGGGTCTATATCTTGGGGCCTCCTGCCAAACGAACGACGAGCGCAGTCGGAGTGAAGACAAAGAAATTTTCAACAAAGAGCTTAACTTCAAACATAAGGCGTATCTGGATGACCGTTAGATCTTCGGCGCCGCTTTTGGTGACGGCCTTGGAGGGGTTGCCTCGGCTGGAGGAGCTGGGATGTCATCGTCCGAGTCATCGATAATGAGCCTCCTCTTGCTCGCCCGTTTCCTAATATCTTCACTCAGAGCCACCCTTTTCCCGGCTGGATCACTTTGGATCTTCACGCCGTCGACTGGCTTCTTGGTAGGTCGGGTCGGCACGTCATCGTGACGAATTTTGTATGGCTTCGAAATGATGGAGGCATTTTCCCGCAAGATAGATTCTTATAACACTGAGAAGTGTGACATCAAGATTATGAGGCAATGGAAGAGGTTAAGTCGGCTTACCGGAGGAGGAGGTCGATACAGACTGAAGGGAAGGACCGGCAGCATGAGGCTGCGTTCGACTGCAATTCCAGTCGAGAAGACCTTGTACATTCGGATCTTCAAGATCTCGAAGCTAAGGGAGTCACGGTCTTCCCGATTGGGGTCCCTCTCGCCCTTGTACTCGAAGGCTGGCTTCGATCGCTCCTTAATCGGTGCCAGTCGGCTCCTGATGAAGTGCCGAGTGATTTGCTCGCCACGAAGACCTTTTTGCTTCATCTCCAGGATCTTCGCTAGCAACTTGTTGGCTTCATCCCAGTCTTGGGCTACTAGCACAGTGCTCCAAGTAGGCCTGGGCATGGGGGGAAGGCCAACGAAGTTTGGCAGGTTGGGCTCAAGATTGGAAATATAGAACCAGCTTGCATGCCAACCCTTGTTGGAGGATTTCAAAGGGAAAGAGAAATACTCCTTGTGGAGGGATCCGCAGAGTTGGAAACCTGCCCCACCAACGAGGCAGGGCTGGTCCTTATTGGGATGCGGCTTAAGGTAAAACATGCGACGGAAGAGCTGGAAGTGGGGGAGAATGAAGAGAGCGATGTGGAGCATAGAGTTCGGGTTCAAATGATAGAGACGAAGACCATAATAATCAAGAAGCCCCCTAAAGAACTCGGAGGTGGGGAGGCTGAAACCATAGTAAAAGAAAGAAGTGAAGACGACGAGCTCACCGGTGTTTGGGGTGGGAAACTCCTCACCCGCCGCCGGGCGCCAGCCCACGATCTCCTTGGGAGGGGAGCACTCCGTGCTTCACCATCTCCTTGAGGGTGGATTCCCTCACATTCGAAGTGGCCCACTGCTCGAAAGGGATTTTCCTCTCATCTGCCATGAATGTGGTTTGTGTGGGGAGCAGATCTGGCTAAAAGGATGGGGATTTGAGATGGGAGTCTGAGAAGATGGATGCGGAGGCTAGCTGTGACCGAAGCGCAGGCTTCTGGATCGGTGGATTGGGCGCGCGCAAGGGCTTAGGGTTATCCGCTACAAGCTGATGAACAGTGTTGCGATTGGGGAATTTCTTTTGGGAAGATGAAGTGGCGGGGATGACCTCGAGGCTTTGTAAAGAGATTTGAGGGTTGCGCTAGGTTTTCTCGTGATTGGGCCGAGCCCATGAGAGACCTGTGACCCAGTTAAGGTGTGGCCTGACGCGTGTCCTTAGGGACTTAAGTGGATGAACTTAAGCAGATTTTCCTTGGCAATATGCACGTGTCTGAGTGCCCTGTACCTTTGGAAATCCTTTCATACCGCGGTTTGCTTAACTTCATGAGAAGTTAGCACGATGCAATTTGAAAGGTGACAAACAGTGAAGCTATTCATAGCTGCCTTGATGACAGGGACTGTTTGATTTTTAAGCATTTGATTAAATGATTATGTCAATGCTATTTTTCAACCTTGCTGAAGATCTTTTTAGATTGAGACCAATATTATGGTAGGAGCTATTTAATATTTTGGTCATATTTTTCAGACAACTGAAAAACTTGTTTACCCATGAGGGACGATTAAAATATTTGTTTCGAGATGACTCGGGCAGATCCACTCGGATAAGCACGGGCTTACCGAGTGCTTTCCACCTATGAGGGTTGATTGAGTTATTTGTTCTGAGATGGCTCGGGCAAATTCACTCGGATGAGCACGAGCTTGCCGAGTAATGAGATTTTTTATGATTGCTTTAGCATGAGCTAAACATTTATATGAGTATGATTCTTTATAGTTCTTGATTGTATGTTTGGTCTGTTTTTGGCTAATCATATAGTCGGGGGCTACACCTAATTAGGTAAATCATGAGATGCACTTAGATATTTATTGTTGAGAATTTTTTGGATATTTTCGAGCCCTTCACAGTCTTTGGAGCCACTCGGGAGATTCATGCAGAGATGACAGAATCACTCGGCGCCAAAAGCACTCGGCCAAAAAGTTGTTTGGCTGTATACTGTCTTGATTTGATGCTGAGTTGTCTCATCGACTGATAAGATTGAGGAGACCTACTTAGAGAAAGATAGGGTTTCCGATCTATAAGCCCGCCTCCCAAGACTATATAAGGGGGGTGAGGGGCGTCCCTTGAGGGATATCAGATGCTTCATGAGCTATTAGCTTTCAGCCTTAGATCTTGAGATCAATATACACTCGGCGGATCGAATCCCTGAGACAGGAGTAGGGTATTACCTCACGAGAGGGCCTGAACTTGTCTAAATCATTGTTTTCCACCTAACCCATTGTGCTTGGCGATCCTGACTGCACCCCAAAATTCTATTGCCGAAACTGAGTTTCGACAGTTTCTATCCACATTCTAAGTTAGAAATGAAAAAGGTTTTCATTTGTTCTAAAATTTTTAATCAAGCATTAGGTTGAGGTACTTTCCTAAGTTAGAAAAGAGAATTTTTGGCTCGCAAAAATTGGAAAAGTTATCTTCCAACTATTTTGGTAAGAAAATATTAAGTCCTAGAATTCGGGTATGTGACAACAACAAATAGCCGATCGACAAGAGAGAAAGGACCTTGAAGCCACCATGCAGCCAATCGGCTATCAATCAACACAGAGAAAGCCAAATTTGATGAAATGATTGTCGGGCCAAGCTCTACTCGATCCAACATTGATCGGCTTAAGAATCGCAAGACAGAGCTGCTAGCCGAATTGGAGAAGTGCAACGCTGAGTTGGCGTCGGAGGAACAAAAACTTGCTAATTCCCAAGGCAATCGAAGAAAAAAATCCAAATTGAAGACTTCTGTCAAGCACTTGTTAGATCCTAAGAAGTCTTTGAAGGTGATCTCGGGAACCGATGCAACCGATGCCCAAGCCATCAAAGAAGTAGAGCAAATTAGGCAGAGGACCATACCGGCTCTTAACAAACTTATGTCTGGATGAGCCGATTTGTAATAGGAGCTTAGGAGCCTGGAACTTTGAACTTTTGTGAACCTCTATAATATAACTTCGGTGAAAGAAAATTTAGTCCACATATTTATTTTGTATGCATGTGTGCCCCCCTAATTTTACAATGCCAACCAAATATTGACAAAACTATAACTTGAGTAAGGGCGATATAACTTATATCGGTCATCACACATCGGCATAACTCAACTGATTATGATAAGTGAAAAAGACTAAGGGTGATATAACTTATATCGGTCATCTAAAGGCGATGTTAACACATCGGCTATCATGTATCGGCATAACACAGCCGAATCATGAATTGATCCAAACACTCAGATAATATTTCTTCAAGTATTTCCCCTTGAGAGCCCTTTCAAAAACTTCTCCATCAAGCCCTTGCAACATATAAGCTCTCTTAGAAACAGACTTGTAGATCCGGAAAGGCCCTTCCAAATTTGCCGACCACTTCTTGAATTTATTATCACGAGTTCGGTTGACGGGTGGGTCGGCAGTCCTCCAAGGGGGGTCCCCGAGGAGGTAGAAGAGAGTTTGGTAGAGAAGCTGCCCTCCGATGGATTCGATGGTCGACTCGAATCCTAAGATGAGCCAAGAAATGAGACGCGAGGAATTATACTGGTTCGGCCCTCCCGAAGGATAATAGGCCTACATCCAGTGTGTGGTGTTCTTCCTTAGGGGTGGATGGTGAACAAGATTTACAAGCGTGAGAGGGAATGGGGAACTTCGCCTCCCTCTCGGACCCCCGCCCTCCCTTTTATACCTCAAGGGGGGCAGGAACAGATGAACTTGGGGGGCCAAGAAATCTAAGACTAAGAGAGACCACAGTGGGATACAAAGAATATCTAATAAAGTACATGTTGGTCTGCTAGGTCCTGTACACCATGGGTATCTTGTGCTCCTGCCTACCCTGGGGCCCTGCTCCTGTGCCGCCAGGTGTTGTCAGACACTGTCGGGCTGTCTCCTCCCTTTTCCTATGTGCCTTCCAAGTTTCTTCCCGAGGATGCTCATGGTCGGGCGACGAGTCGGAGTCGAGTGAAGGGGCAAAGGTCGGACTCGGGGGAAGGCCGGAATGCCCGACCCCCGGGGGGGTCGGGCCCTCGGTCACATCCCGAGGATACTCGGTTTGACTTCTGTTGGGGTTCAATCCAGGTTTTTGAGGCACCCCGGGGTGACACCTCCCACAGTAGCCCCTAAGCCTAAGGAGGAATGAAGCATCCATCCTTAGGGTCAGAGTTCTTTCAGTGTGTTGTCTTCAAGGGATTCTCGGAGCTTTGAGCTAAGCTTCTGGTAGGTGCACCGCCTAGGTGCACCTGCCAGGTGTAGGCCCCGAGCCTAACGGCGAATGGAACATTCGGCCTTAGGGTCAAGCCTTCTTCGAAGGTGTTGATCCCTAGCAGTTATTGTGAATCGATATTTCGCAGGTGCACCGCCTAGGAGCATCTGGCAGGTGTAGCCCCCGAGCCTAGGATCGGATGGCGCATCCGAGCCTAGGGTAAAATCATAAAGAGCGTTGCACCAATCTCCCGATGATCCGAGCGATGATCGAGGCCCACCAGAAGAGGTTAGCTGAGACGAACCGGCCTACCGTCCGGAGGCGTATGGCAGTCCATACTTTACCGAGGGGCAAGTTGGCCCTCAGCCCCCGAGTCAGATAGTTCACTACCCGAAGGCAGTGAGGATGGGTGAGATGTTCGGGGCTACAGGCCCTAGGGCTCGAGGTAGCCCCGACCTCACTTGTGGACTAACTTGGAAGTCCATACTCGAGTCGTCAAGGTCATCGCCCTGGGGCGGCGAAGAATCATAGTCATGCTCGAGACTACTACCTGTGGGCACACGGTAGTCCTGACCTCAACTAGGGGCTAGCTCGAGAGATGGCCTTGAGTCGACAAAGCCATCGCCCGGAGGCGATGGGAATCAAGGTTAAGGTCGAGACTACTGCCCAAGGGCGTATGGTAGCCATTACTCCACTTGTTGGCTAGCTCGAAAGTCCACACTCGAGTCATCATGACCACCGCCCTGGGGCGATGGAGGTCATGGTTAGGGTCGGGACTACTGCCTAAGGGCACGCGGTAGTCCCAACCTCGACCAGGGACTAGCTCAGAAGTCCACTCCGAGTCGAAGGAATCCATTACTTTTAACTAATGGAGAGGAGGTCGAGACCACTGCCTGAAGGTAATCCGTTGTCTCGTTCTCGATCGAGGGCTAGCGGAGAAGCCCTTCTCTCGTGGTGTCAGGGTTCCAACCCGGGGGTCAGCGATGGTTTAGCATAGTCAAAGGAGGAGTTACCTGAACCTTGTCGCTAGTCGGTTGCTTAGTCACGAGATACTCTCCGCGAGCGGGGTCCCACCTGTCAATCGTGAACAGGGGTCCTGCTACATCTCGTCGGGAAACCACAAAAACCGGGGCGATTCAACGGCTAGTCCTGTTCCCACTTCCCACTTTTCTCATTATGTCAGACGTGGCTGACAGTTGGGGTGAGAAGAGGGAACGTCACCAGCGACTTGTTTCGGGAGTCGCAATAGGCGCGCAAAAGATGTCATTACCCTCCTTGAAAGATGAAAGGTCTAGATTTAACCCCGAGTGACGGGACAATGGGGAGATGAAGGGTTGATAATGCCTCGGACGCTGTGCACACAACATAAACGGCGTTGCACGTCTTCCAAGATTGGCGCTGTCAGCCTTTCCATCATGCCCCCTTATAAACTTTGCCGTCGTCCGACTTCTCCTCTTCCTTATGCTTCCCAAACGCCTAGGAACCCTAAACCTATCAAGCACCCACAACCTTCTTCTATCTCCACCTTGCTTCAAGCCACAGCGTCACCATCCTCACTACCACTACGTAGTTTCCTATCGCAAGGGAAGGCGATGGAACCAAGGAAGATTATGAAGAAGATGGGAAAGCCCTCGGCGACGAGTGGAGACGAGCTCGAGATGAGCTCGCCATTCGTTCCCTCACGCGCGGGGAAGGCGATGGTGAAGGAGCTAGTGCGGCTTTGCGTTCTCCCCTGCCATGGCATCTCCTCATGGCGCGCCGCACAGGGAGAGGCGTTCCCAACCTCGAACATCGATGAGTTGGTTGTTTTTTCTGCCTTCCTCCTACGCTGCTTCAGGTGTAGGTCCATCCGTTTTTTCGAGGTCTGCTAGAGCACTACGGGATAGAGCTCTACAACCTCAACCCCGACTCCATCCTCGAAATCTCCATCTTCATTCATCTCTGCGAGGCCTACCTCGGGGTAGACCCGCACTTCGACCTCTTCCACCACTACTTCTGCCTATGGCGGTCGGGGGTGGCGGCATCGTCGGCGGGGCCGAAATCCAGCTTCGTGGAGGTATGGGCGAAAGCTACATCCCCGTCGGTGTGACTTCCTCCAACAAGGGGTGGCACATGAAGTGGTTCTACATCACGAACCACGAGCCGACCCTTAGCGCGGACATTCATAAGGAGCGAATGCCCAACCCCAACTGGGCGGGCACTTGTCGCTCCAGCGACCAGGATCAGGTCAACGAGCTCGTCGAGCTGATCAAAGACCTGAGGAGGCGAGGTCTAAGCGGCGTCCACGTGGTGTGTGACTTTGCCCTCCGTGACCTCCAGCTATGCAAGCGCTGTGATCGCACAGCGTACCAGTGCTTGAGCAACATGACGGTGCCCGAAGAGCACGCGCGCCACCTCCTAAGCCTAAGGATACTGGTAATTTGTATCGGCATCCATACCCAAAATACTTTGAGAGGGTGTTATTACCAAATCGATACAAGGTCCCAGATTTTTCAAAATTCTCAGGGAAAGATAATGTGTCAACCTATGAGCATGTCAGCCAATTTTTGGCTCAGTGTGGTGAGGCATCGGCTGCTGATGCTCTGAGGGTTAGATTATTTCCTTTATCTTTGTCTGGATCGGCTTTTACATGGTTTTCATCTTTGCCATATAATTCTTTTCAAAGTTGGGCTGATCTGGAAAAGTAGTTTCATAAGTACTTCTATAGTGGAATCCATTAGATGAAATTGTCTGATCTGACAACAATCAAAGAGAAACATGATGAATCTGTTCAAGATTATATTCAGATGTTTAGAGATATGAGAAACAGATGTTACAACTTGGCTTTGACATATTCTCAGTTAGCCGATCTTGCTTTCCAAGGTTTGTTGACACCAACTAAGGAAATATTTTTGGCTCAAGACTTTGAGAGCTTGGCTCATTTGGCTCAGGAGGTGACAACACATCAGCAATGGTTTGAAGAAGCACTTTAAAAGGTTAACCATGTTAGTACATATGCTTCTGAATCTGAAGAAGAAGATGACTCCGAAGTAGCAGCGGCTGAGTGGGCAAGGAACAAGAATATTGTTACATGTCAGTGGGTCAAAAATTCTGCAAAAGAAGAAAAATATGACTTTGATATTACCAAGGCTGACAAGATATTTGATTTACTACTTCGGGAGAAACAAATTCAACTACCTATTGGTCATGTAATTCCATCGGCTGATGAGTTGGGAAAGAGGAAGTATTGTAAGTGGCTAATACTAGATCTCATAGCACTAATGATTGCAAGGTTTTTAGGCAACAGATCCAATCGGCTATTGAGCAAGGGAAGATAAAATTTGATCATTCGAAAAGGCCGATGAAGGTTGATGGTAACCCTTTTCCTGTGAACATGGTTCATACGAGTGCGAGGGTAGCCGATAGAAAAGATTATCGGTCCACGCAGCTTAACTCTATCAAAATTACCAATAAATACTGGAGGAAGTATGATAGGTTGGAAGAGAGATTCTATGAGGAAGATGACAGTTTTGATCCCCATTGGAGTTGTGAATTCTTCAGGTTTTGCTGGAATGAAGGGATGAGATTGTCGTCAATAGAAGATTGTCCAGGATGCAGCAACTATGATAAGGGCTATGCTGGAGATTCAAGCCGATCTTGTCTTAGGGAAAATCGGCTAAGACCGAGGAAATTTCCTGTTCATCAGAGAAAGGGTCCAATTCGTCAGGATTTTTCATAGGAGGATTTTGATGATGATGATGAAACCACGAACACACAATGGTGTCCTTCTGGTATTTTCACTAAGAACCAGAAGAGGAGGGTTCAAAGGATAAGGAACAGGGAGCGTTTCCAAGAGGTTCAAGAGAAGATCAATTATCGGCTAAAGAGGGAAAAGCAAGAGTGGCGTGTCAAGAGTAAGGTGCTTTTAGCCAATGAGATTGAAGCCGATAAGGCAAAAAGGCTAGCTAAGGCGAAGTTTGTTGTTTCTGCATCGGTTAATATGGCTTTTGTACTACCAGCAGAGTATGAGGCTAACCAAACCGATGCAGATGTCATATAAAAATCTTTAGCCGAGTTGGTTTTATCACTAGAACAAGCTATTCTTGAGAAGCCAGAAGGAATAGGGTATCAGCACCACAAGCCATTGTATGTCAAGGGATTTGTTAATGGCTAGCCGATGTCTAAAATGTTAGTTGATGGTGGACCTGTAGTGAATTTGATGTTGTATGCTACATTCAGGACGTTGGCCAAGAATTCCGATGATCTCATCAAGACCAACATGGTTCTTAGAGATTTTGGTGACAATCCTTCAGAGACCAAAGGAGTGTTAAATGTGGAGTTGACAATTGGCAACAAAACTGTTCCTACCACGTTTTTTGTCATTGATGGGAAGGGTTCAGATAGTCTGTAGCTTGGAAGGGATTGGATTCATGCAAATTGTTGTATTTCTTCGACCATGCATCAGAATTTAATCTAATGGCAAGGTGACAAGATAGAAATTGTCGAAACTTGGTTTCGGCAATATAATTTCTGGGGTCGCAGTCAAGATCGCCAAGCACAATGGGTTAGAAGAAGAAGAAGATTTAGACAGGTTCAGGCCCTCTCGTGAGGTAATACCCTACTCCTGTTTCGGTGGATTCGATCCGCCGAGTGCCTTTATTGATCTCGTGATCTAAAGCTGAAGGCTTAAAAGTTGATCTCCTATCGAAATCTCTGATCTAGAATCTGATCTAGTCTAAGATATCCCTCAAGGGATGCCCCTACCCCCCTTATATAGTCTTGGGAGGAGGGCTTACAGATCGGAAACCCTATCTTACTCTAAGTTGGTTTCCTCAATCTTACCAAACCATGACTATAGGCCGATTGCCTTATCTCTATCGGCAATCGTAACACCCAAGTCAAGTTTGGTTTACAGATATGGCAGGCGCAACCTATCCCTACCTCCAGTCGAATAAGCTTGCCATATAGATACCCGATTGCCATAATCTCCACAGTAGCCCCCGAGTCCTTTTCAGTCGACGAGACAGCTCAGCTTCAAACCAAAGCAGCACACAGCCAAAAAAGTTCTTTGACCGAGTGCTTTTGGCGCCGAATGATTTCATCATCTCTGCCTGAATCTTCCCGAGTGGCTCCAAAGACTGTGAAGGGCTGGAAAATATCTAAAAAATTCTCAAAAATAAATATCTAGGTGCATCTCCGATGCACCTAATTAGTGTAGCCCCAACTATGTGATTAGTCAAAAACAGACTAAGCATATAGTCAAGAACTATAAAAAATCATTTTTATGTAGATGCCTAGCTCATGCTAAAGCAATCATAGAAATCTCATTACTCGGCAAGTTCATACTCATCCGAGTAAATTTGCCTGAGTCATCCCAGAACAAATAACTGAATCAACCCTCATGGGTGAAAAGCACTCGGTAAGCTCATGCTTATCCGAGTGGATCTGCCCGAATCATCTCGAAACAAATATTTTAATCGACCCTCATGGGAAAACAAGTTTTTTCAATCATATGAAAAATATGACCAAATTATTAAATAGCTTATGCCATAATATTGGTCTCAATCAATAAAGATCTTCACCAAGGTGGAAAAATAAACAGCATTGGTAAGGTTACCTGACAAAATGCCAAAAAACCACACAGCCCTTGTCATCAAGGCAGCTATAAAAACTTAGCTGTCGGTCACCGTCCAAGTTGCGTCGTGCCAGCTTCACATGAATTCAAGCAAACCGCGGTATGGAAGGATTTTTCAAAGGTATAGGGCACTCGGACACGCGCATATTGCCAGGGCAAATCTGCTTAAGCTCATCCGCTTAAGTCCCTAAGGACACGTATCGGACCACACCTTAGCTGGGCCGTAGATTTTCTTATGGGCTCGGCCCAATCACTAGAAAACCTAGCGCAACGCTCAAATCTTTCTATAAAGGCATGAGGTCGTCCCCGCCTCTTCACCTTTTAAAAGATTCCCCTTTTCGCAGCACTGTTCACCAGTTCATTGCGGAGAACCCTAGACTCGCGCGCTCCCAAATCCATCCATCTAGGAACTCGCTCTTTGCAACAACTAGCTTCCGCAGCCAAATCACCCAAATTCCTTTGTCAAAATCCCCACTTTTTCCATCCAGATCCACTTCCCATCAACACCACTCTCATGGCGGAGGAAAAAAGGATCCCGTTTGACCAATGGGCCGCATCGGATGTGAGGGAATCCACCCTCAAGGAGATGGTGAAGCACGGCGTGCTTCCGCCAAAGGAAATCGTGGGATGGCGCCCGGCGGCGGGGGAAGACTTCCCGACCCCGAACACCGGTGAGCTTGTCGTTTTCACTTCTTTTTCTATTGCGGGTTCAGCCTTCCCACCTCCGAGTTCTTCCGGGCTTCGGATTACTATGGGCTTCAACTCTATCATCGAACCCCAACTCAATGCTTCACATCGCTGTCTTCATTCATGTATGTGAAGCCTTCCTTGGCATCCTCCCCCACTTCCATCTCTTCCGGCGCATGTTTTATCTTAAACCTCATCCAAATAAAGACCAGCCATGCGTCGTTGGCGGGGCAGGTTTCTAGCTCCGCGGATCTCTCCGCAAGGATTACTTCTCTCTCCCTCTAAAGTCTTCCAATAAGGGATGGCACGCGGGCTGGTTCTACATTAACAACCTCGAACCCAGCCTGCCAGCCTTCGTCGGTCTTCCCCCTGTCCCCAGGCCATCTTGGAGCACTGTTCCAGTTGCCCAAGATTGAGACGAGGCCAACAACCTGCTCGCGAAAATCCTGGCGATGAAACAAAAGGGTCTTCGCGGAGAGCAGATCACTCGGCACTTCATCAGGTGCCGACTGGCGCCGATCAAGGAACGGTCGAAGCCGGCCTTCGAGTATGAAGGCGGAACGGACCCCAATCGGGAAGATCCAGATCCACTCAAATACGAGATCCTGAAGATCCGGATGTACAAGCTCTTCTCGACTGGAATTTCAGTTGAGCGGGCCCTCATTCTGCCGGTTCTCCCATTCAGCATCCATCGACCTCCTCCTCCGGTAAGCCGACTGGTTGCTTCATAGTGTCTTTCAATCTTGACATCTTGTCTCTTAGCGTTGTGTATTCTTTCTTCTGCAGGAAAATGCTTCTGTCACCTCCAAGCCATACAAGGTCTCGCACGACGACGCGCCACGTCGCCCCGCCAAGAAACCGGCTGGCGGGATCAAGATCCAAGGCGACCTAGTCGGGAAGCGAGCGGCGCCGAGTGAAGACTCGAACAAGCGGGCGAGCAAAAGGAGGTTGATCATCGAGGACTCGGATGACGACGTCCCGGCTCCTCCAATCAAGACCCCGCCTCTAAGGCGATCGCCGCGGACGACGCCGAAGATCCGCCGGTCGTCCAGGTATGCTCTGAAACCGAAGTCTGAACTCTCTCGTTGAAAACTTTTCTTTATCTTTACCCCTGCTGTGTTCATTTTCGCAGGAGGCCCCAGGACATAGATCCTGTCGGGGGAAGTGAAGGGCCGACCCCAGCCGCTGCTCCCGAGGTGCCAAAGCCGACAGAGTCAAAGCCCCGGAGCCCACAACCAAGTGCGAGCGCTCCGGGCAAGCAACCTTCGCCTCCGAAGAAGGATGCCCCGAGGAAGGAGCCTCCAGCCGCCAGCCGGAATATCCCGACTGGAAACCAGTCAGCGGCTGGGAGACCTGAGGCCGCGGCTCAAGCGCCCCCAACTGAGGGCAACTCGGCGCGAAGTCAGAAGAAGGAGGCCAGCCGGGCCGCTCCACCTAAGCAGACGGCCGCCGAAACCGGTGAGATTTGTTTCAAAGTACTCTTTTGCTCTTTTAGTTTGAATCTTTCATGTCTTCATTTGTCCTTCTTGTTTGCCGCCACGGTGGAGGAGATCCCAGTTGCGAGTCCTCCGAAACTCAGGGTTCCCCGATTAGGATCGAGTGGCGGGACTCGGAAGGCGAGAGGCAGGGCATCATCCTGGACCGGCAAGCCGAAAAAGATGAACGGGATGCCCTTGTCGAGAGCCTGAACGAGGCGACCCGGCTGCTCAACGTAAGCCTCTGTTTTCCTCTTTAACTGTATTATCATTACCTTTCAGTCGGTCACTCTTCTGCTTTCACGCGCAGAAGGAGTATTGCCGCTCCATGGCAAAATCGAAGTCTTGGAGAAGCTGGTTCCCCACCGAACTCCTTAGAGGACGTTTAGCGATAGTGAAGGCCACTCGGCGGAGGCCGCGTCAAGGGAGGCGGTTTTAAGGAGGGAGATCGCGAGCTTCGGGAGGCGAACCTCGACCTCCGAGGATCAATCGGAAGTAAGCCCGTTCCTCCAAATTTCTTCATGGTTCCCATGTTAATTTCGGTTGTTGACGATCTTCTTTTGTAGAAAATTCTTCGGAGGTCCATTCGCTTCAAGTCTAGCTGGAGGCAGTCAGTCTCGACAAAGCCGAGATAGAGGCCGAGTTTGAAGGTAAGCTTCTTTGGAGTGAAACTTCTTGCACTGCTTCATTTCCGAGTGCTCTGAACGATCTGGAGCTTTTGGCAGCTTATAAGGTAAAGACCCGGGCTCAATACGACGTCTTGCTTGGGCGGGTCAGACGAAGCGACAAGATTTGGGAAGAGGTCGCCAATGCCGCTACGCCGATCTTGCTGTCCTTATTCGATCAAGGGGTTGGGGCCAGTTCGCTGGAGCCGGTAGAAATATTCGACAAGTTGCGGCTGGCTCCCGACCGGTATCTGGCCAATATCACCGAAGCAGCCAGCATGGGGGCTGGTCGCTCTTGCACGAGACCAAGTCCCTTTACCCCGAGTGGATATCCACTCGGTCGGGAAGGCTTTGCGACGGAACGACGACGGCGAGCCTTGGACATGCTTGAGTGAGGCGCGAGGAGGCGGCGAAGAAAATATCCCTTGATGTAGTAAACAATTTCAAGATTTGATTTGTCTTTCGACTTTGTCTTGTAAATGTCGCATAACCGTAACGCTCGATGTAGAACTTGTGATATATTTAGTTTATTTATGTTAATGCCTTGATCCGAGTTTTTGTGTGAAATTTCTTAAGTAGTTTTCGTCATTGTCACCAAGCCTAGGCTCGATTAGGTCATCGGAAAACTCTCGGTCCTTAGACACCGAACTCGAATCGAAGACCATTAAACAATGATAAACCAAATCATGCACGAAGTTGATGAGGAAAACTTAAACTTTATTGACATATGTATACCCCATCTAACTCAAGAAGTCATCTTGCTTGAGGTTGGCAGTCAAGGAAAACATGAAGCCTTAGCCGAATTAGGCATAAAATCGTCGCAGATGCTCGATGTTCCAGGAGTTCTCCACCATAGACCCGTCTTCACGCTTTAGCCGGTATGCACCGGGCCGAGTCACTTCGGCGATTATGTATGGTCCTTCCCATAAGGGAGATAACTTGTGTCGGTCTTTGGTGATGCTGGAGCTTGCGTAGGACCAAGTCGCCAACAATGAAAGCTCGTGCCCGCACGTTGCGGCGTGGTATCTTCGACCCTTGAAGGTATTTGGCCGACGGATGAGGGCTGCCTCACGGGCCTCTTCCAATCGGGTGAGGTCATCCACTTGGTCAAGGTCGTAGCGTTCATCGTTGAAGCTGCGGACCCGGAGGGACTCATATTCCATCTCGTTTGGCAACATGGCTTCGCGCCATAAACCAAAAAGAAAGGAGTTTGGCCGTAGCCCGGCCGGGTGTGGTTCGCGCGACCATAAAACCGAGGAAGTTCTTGGACCCACTTGCCGGCGTAAGGGTTTAGGCGGTCGAAAACGCGGGCCTTGATGCCTTGGAGGACCATGCCGTTGGCTCGCTCGACTTGTCTGTTGCTTTTAGGGTGAGCTGCCGGTGCGTAGCAGATCTTGATTCCGAAGTCTTCGCAGAATTCCTTGAAGATGCCTCCCGTGAATTGAGTCCCGTTATCAGTTATGATTCTGTTTGGGATGCCGAAGCGGTGCACGATGTTGAGGAAAAGTCCCGTGCTTTATCGCGTGTAATCGTGGCGACCGCTTGGCCTCAATCCACTTGGAGAACTTGTCGATTGCGACGAAGAGGTGTGTGAATCCTCCTGGAGCTTTTTGAAAGGGCCAACCATGTCCGCCCCATACCGCGAACGGCCGGAGAGTGGGATTGTTTGAAGCTCCTGGGCGGGACATGGCTTTGTCGGGCGCGGCAGCCTTCGCAGGTTCGTATGATTTTATCCGCGTCGGAGACCGCGGTAAGCGAAGAAACCTTGCTGTAAGCTTTGCCGACTAGAGTGCGTGCTGCCGCGTGGCTTCCGCATATGCCCGAGGGGATATCTTGGAGTAGTTGTTTCCCTTATTCGGGTGTGATGCAACTCATTAGAATTCCGGAGAGGGCTTCTCTTGTATAGATCGGAGTCAACCATGACGTATGCTTGGCAACGACGCCGGACGCGTTCTGCTTCATCCCGGTCATCCGGCAGCTCTTGCTGGGTTAAGAATTTGATGAGCGGCGTCCTCCAGTCGGTATCGGTCATGGCGACTTCGTTCGTGGTTTGCTTGGTGAGAGTTGTCTTTGCCGTGATGGTTGGTTCGTAGAGATGCTCGACAAAGACGTCTGTTGGGGCAGCTTCGCGCTTAGATCCGAGCTGTGCCGGCTCATTGGCGGCTTCGTTGTTATGTCTCGGGACATGTGAGAGTTCGAGCCCATCAAACTTGTCCTCAAGCTTGCGGACCTCTTGTCGGTAGGCCTCCATAGTGTCGTTTAGGCGGGACCGGTCTTTCATCACTTGATTGACGACCAGCTGGGAGTCGCCTTTCACAATAAGCCGTCGTATCCCGAGTGAGACTGCGAGGCGCAGTCCATGTAGGAGAGCTTCGTACTCGGCAACGTTGTGTGAGGCGGAGAAGTGGAGGTGAAGGACATATCTTAGCCTTTCCCCGGTCGGGGAGATCAGCACAACTCTCGCTCCCAAGCCGGTGATCCTCTTGGATCCGTCGAAATGCATGGTCCGTGTTGGAGGTCTTTCGAGGCACGTTCTCTTCTTGTTCGATCCACTCGGCCAGGGAAGTCCGCCAAGGCTTGTGACTTTATGTCCTTGCCTTAAAAGTCAAGTCCAGCGGCATCGGCTCTAGGGCCCACTTGGAGATGCGTCCGGTTGCCTCGCGGTTGTGGATGACATCGCCGAGTGGGAAAGAGGTGACGACGGTGACCGAGTGACCCTGAAAATAGTGTGCAAATTTCCTCGCGGTTATTAGAACACCATAGAGCAGCTTTTGTACCTGAGGGTAGCGAATTTTGGCTCCTGCCAATACTTCGCTAACAAAGTAGATTGGCCTTTGAATCTTCTGAGTCCGCCCTTCTTCTTCGCATTCGACCACAAGGACCGTACTAACCACTTGGTGAGTGGCTGAAACGTACGGCGGGAGAGGTTCTGGGGTTGAGGCGAGGCAGGGGAGGTGGCGTGGTAAGGAACTCTTTGAAATCTTCAAAGGCTCTGGTGGCTTCCGCGGTCCACTGGAAGTCGTCCGTCTTCTTTAGCAGTCTGAAGAATGGCATGCCTCGTTCGCCGAGTCGGGATATGAAACGGCTTAGTGCCGCCATGCAGCCAGTGAGCTTCTGGACGTCCTTCTGGTTACTCGGGGGCTTCATGCTTAAGATGGCGTTGATCTTCTCTGGATTTGCTTCAATGCCGCAATGTGACACCATGAAGCCGAGCAGTTTGCCTGATGGAACGCCGAAAGTGCACTTCTCCGGGTTTAACTTCATTCTGAAGGCCCGGATGTTCGCGAAGGTTTCTTCTAAGTCGGCGATCGGTCTTCTTTCGCTTGGTCTTGATGACAACGTCATCGACATAAGATTCAACGTTCTTGCCGATCTGCGTCTGGAAACATCTTTGGATCGACATAAGACTCTGGCATTCTTCAGGCCGAAAGGCATGGTAATGTAGTAGTAGGCCCCAAACGGCGTGATGAACGATGTCTTCAGGCAGTCGGATTCTTTTAGGCTGATTTGGTGATAGCCCGAGTGATCCAGAAACTCGGGAGTTGGCGGCGGTGTTGAGTCGACGACTTGTCGATGCGAGGCAGCCGAACGGATCTTTGGGGCAGGCTTTGTTGAGGTCGGTATAGTCAACGCACATGCGCCATTGCCCCGTCTTCTTGCGGACCAGGACTGGGTTGGCTAACCAGTCGGGATGGAGGACTTCTTTAATGAAGCTGGCAGCCAAGAGCTTTGCGAGTTCTTCTTTGATAGCGTCTTTTCGATCCCGTGCGAATCTGCGTAATCGTTGTTTTATCGGTTTGGCGTCATCTTTGACGTTCAAAGAGTGCTCGATCACCTCCCTAGGAATTCCGGGCATATCGGATGGTTTCCAAGCAAAAACATCTTTATTATTTTGGAGGAAGGTGACGAGCGCGCTTTCCTATTTGGGATCTAGGTCGGCGCCGATTACGCGATTTTCGATTGATCCGACGGATCGAGGGAGATCTTCTTGGTCTTGGCGTCGCTGGATCCTGATTTGGCTATCTTCTTCGCGGGGACTTCACCCTCTGCCGAAGTCGATGCAGCCAATCGGACTTCTTGTTGGCCACGCAATCTCTCGCGAGATTGGGCCATGTCGCAGCTCTCCTTATCACGAGTGAAGGCTTGCTTCACGTCGGCTGCAAGAGTGATGATGCCGTTGGGACCCGACATCTTCATGCAAAGGTAGGTGTAGTGAGGATCGCCATGAACTTGGCCGGCGCGGCCTTCCGATGATGGCGTGATACTGTTGTTTCAAGTCGGCCACCTCAAAAGTGACGTTCTCCGTTCGGAAGTTTTCTCGGGCTCAGAAGGTGACTGGGAGGGAGATATGCCCGAGTGGTGTAGAAGATAGCCCAGGATAACTCCGTGGAAGGGGCGAGCTTGCTTTTAGTTCGGCCCTCGAGATCCGCATCTCATCCATGGTCTTGGCAAAAAGGATGTTGAGGGCGCTGCCCCCATCGATGAGGACGCGCTTGAGCCTGATGTTGCGGACCACGGGATCCAGGACGAGTGGATAGCGCCCCGGGTGAACCACTCGGTCAAGGTGATCTGAGCGGTCAAAAGTGATGGCCACTTCCGACCATCGCAGATATTGAGGGACTTCGGGCTGAGCCGCGTTGACCTCTCGGTCAGTTAGCTTTTGTTTCCTCTTGGATTCATAGGCTAGCGGCCCCTCGAAGATGTGGTTGAGCTCCCCCACTGGGTCTTGAAAAGGTTCGGCATTTTCAGCCGCGTTGTTCTTTTTGGCGCTGATGGGCCAGCCTCGTCGATCGGCTTCTTGTTGAGCTGCGCCGCATCTTGTTCGGCAAGCGCTTGTAGATAAAACAGTCCTTCGCCGCGTGCTTATGATTCGGATGATGGGTGCACCGGCGTTCATGATGGCGTCGCGGCGCGACTCGAGGACGGCGTTGAGTGTTGGAGGTTGCGGCCACTAGGTCATCGGATCGGCGCTTGCGATCTTTCTGGCCCTGGTTGCCGTTATTGCCGCCATCCTTCTTAGGATTACGGCTTCCTCCCGCTTGCTTGTCCTCCCTTCTATCGGGCAGGTCTTGACGGGTGGCCTTAATGGCGTCATTGGATTTGGCGTATGAATTCGCCGTCTCGAACATTTGCTTCACCGTCTTCGGTGGTTTGCGCCCGAACTTGCCGATCAGCAGCTCATCACGGACTCCCTTCTGGAAGGCGGCGATGATGATGTCATCGGTGATGTTCGGGATCTTGTTGCGCTTCTCGGAGAAACGACGAATGTAATCCTTTAGAGGCTCGTCCGGCTTTTGGATGACATTGCATAGGTCGAAGTGTGTGCCGGGCCTCTCGAAGGTGCCTTGGAAGTTGGCGATGAAGTGGTCCCTCAGCTCGCTCCACGAGCCGATTGAGCCTCTTGGCGGGCTCGTGAGCCAATTCGGCTGAGTTTGCGAGGGCCGGCGGTAATTGGCCATGGCTTTGTTGTCGCCACTGCAGCACGGATGGCGAGGTATATACGGTTAGCCAAGATTCGGGTCGGTCTTGCCATCGTACCTTTCAATCCCTGTGGGCTTGAACCCACTCGGCCGAGTGCACTCGGCGGAGCTCCCGAGTGAAGGCCGGTACTCCGTCGTCGCTGCTATCGGGTGATCCCCTTCGATCTTCCCGAGTACGTCGGTCCCACTCTGGTAGCGGCGATCGAGGACTTCCGCGAATCAATCGGCGGGGTCTTGGTTGGCTGGTCGGATAGGGCCATTGCGGCGAACGCGGTGGTGGACGGGTGGTCGTCCATGTCGTTTGTCGCGGGAGTCGGCCGTCTGCCTCCTGGTGCTTCAGCGTGGACTCGCGAGGTGGGCCTCTTGGCCTGGTCGTCGACCGATCCGGCTCGGGCCTCTTATAGTCTCCTGACCTTAGAGGCGGAAGCCGGCTCTTGTCTGGCGTTTCGGCCACAGATTCAGTCGGCCTTCGTGCCGAGGTGGCGGGATGGCCATTAGCCGTGGCAGCGACGATGGTCTTGATCTTGTCGAGTATCGGAGTCACGTTGGCAGGTGCCGTCTCCATGACGGTGTCCAAGAGGGTGAGCGCGGCAACAGCGTTCTGCTGTGGCGTTTGGAAGAGGTTGGTGTTGCGGACACGTGTTTGGAGGATGGCCTCCTGGGCAGATCGTCCGGCTGCACGTAGGTCCTGCTTCCTCTTGTCGGCCTCGTCCTTGCGTTGTTTTTCCTCTTCGGCTGTCTTGCGCTCGAGCTCCACCTTGGCTCGCTCTTCTTCAGCAAGCCTTCTGGCCATGGCTGAGTCGGACTCGTCCGGCTCGGCCATGAGGACATCAAAGCACTCCGGCTCATAGTCCATGCGGCAATCGGAGTTGTCGGCTTCGTCAGAAGGGATGCCGTAGAGGTTGTCGAAGCCGGTGGAGCTGAGGTATCCATTGAGCTCCGAAGACGAGCGGGAGCCGAATGATGGGAGGATGACGGCAACCTCCCTTGATCTGGGTAACCTGGATCTGGATCGTTCCGATCCGAGTCGAGCTTGGGGGTGTGGGCTCCTCCGAGTGGGTCGCCGCCGACTCGGGGGAGAGAAGTTCGCTGTAGATCTCGGCGGCGTTTGGTAACCCAAACGGAACCAAGAGGTCTTCGTCCGAATAGATTGCCTCCGTCGGGGAGGTGAGAAGATTGGCGCAGATTTCGGCGGTATTCGGTAATCCGAATGGTGCCGAGTGAAGTCCGTCGTTGGAGAAAGTAGATTGCATCTTGCTCTTTAAGATGTCGTTGTAGATGTTGGCGCTGTTCGGAAGCCCGAACGGCGTCGAGCGGATTTCTCCTTCTGACTGGTTTGAATCCGAGTCGAAGGAGGAGTCGTCGAAGAAATTGGCGGCGAAGTCGCCGAATCCTGAAGGAGGTCCCATCAAGCTTGTCGGCGAGATTGTTGAAGAAGTCTCGACGCGCGGTCCCCTACCTGGCGCGCCAACTGTCGAAACTTGGTTTCGGCAATATAATTTCTGGGGTCGCAGTCAAGATCGCCAAACACAATGGGTTAGAAGAAGAAGAAGATTTAGACAGGTTCAGGCCCTCTCGTGAGGTAATACCCTACTCCTGTTTCGGTGGATTCGATCCGTCGAGTGCCTTTATTGATCTTGTGACCTAAAGCTGAAGGCTTAAAAGTTGATCTCCTATCGAAATCTCTGATCTAGAATTGATCTAGTCTAAGATATCCCTCAAGGGATGCCCCCTACCCCCCTTATATAGTCTTGGGAGGAGGGCTTACAGATCGGAAACCCTATCTTACTCTAAGTTGGTTTCCTCAATCTTACCAAACCGTGACTATAGGCCGATTGCCTTATCTCTATCGGCAATCATAACACCCAAGTCAAGTTTGGTTTACAGATATGGCAGGCGCAACCTATCCCTACCTCCAGTCGGATAAGCTTGCCATGTAGATACCCGATTGCCATAATCTCCACAGAAATCGTGCCAGCCAATAGGTCAGTCAATGTTGTTAATGCCGATTTAACTATCTAGGAGATGGATGGAATTGATTTCTTGTCTAGAAAAGTTTGGGAAGGAGGTTATCTAAAGGTGTCCGATTGGGATGTACAGCCAGTTGGAGATGAAGAGCCCCAATTATTACTTTGAGGGCGTCGTGGAGGGTTCAAATTTCTACACCAAGGATATTGTAGATGATGTCCATGGAAAATTGGGACAAGGTTTCATGTCGACCGCTGATTTGGAAGAAGTTGATATAGGTCCAGGGGATAGGCCTAGGTTGACTTTTATTAGTAAAAAATTATCTTCTGATTTTAGAACCAAGTTGATAGAACTTTTGAAAGAATACAGAGATTGCTTTGCTTGGAAATATTTTTAGATGCCAGGACTTAGCCGATCGATTGTAGAACATCGGCTTCCTATCAAACCAGGATATCGGCCATATAAGCAACCACCTAGAAGATGTAAAGCCGATATGTTTGATGCTATTAAAGCTAAAATTACTAGATTATATGATGCTGGTTTTATTTGTCCATGCTGATATGCTATGTGGGTTTCTAATATAGTTCAAGTTATCAAGAAGAACGGTAAACTTAGGGTTTGCATTGATTTTTGAGATCTAAACAAGGCTACCCGTAAGGATGAGTACCCAATGCCGATTGTCGACCAATTGGTTGATGCTGCTTCGGGGCATAAGATTATAAGTTTTATGGATGGCAATGCTGGATACAATCAGGTTTTTATGGCAGAAGAATACATTCATAAGACTGCTTTTAGATGTCCTGGTGCAATCGGCTTGTATGAGTGGGTTGTGATGACTTTTGGCTTGAAGTGCGCTTGAGCTACATATCGAAGGGCCATGAATTACATATTTCATGATCTGATCGGCTTGTTGGTTGAGATCTATATTGATGATGTGGTAGTGAAGTCAAAGGACATTGATGATCATATAGCCGATTTGAGGAAAGTTTTTGAAAGAACAAGGAAATATGACTTGAAGATAAATCCCACAAAGTGTGCTTTTTTGTGTATCGGTTGGACAATTTTTGGGTTTTCTTGTTCATAAGAGGGGGATTGAGGTAACACAGAGGAGTATTAATGTAATCAAGAATATTCAACCTCCAAAGGACAAGAAGAAGTTGCAATCTTTGGTCGGCAAGGTGAATTTTATCAGGACATTTATTTCTAACTTATCTGGGAAGATGGAGCCCTTCACACCTTTATTCAGATTGAGAGACGATCAGGAGTTTACTTGGGGGGCACAGCAACAAAAGGCCTTGGTAATATTAAGGAATATTTGAATTCCCCTCCAGTTCTGATTCCTCCGCAAAAAGGAGTACCTTTCAAGTTGTACTTGTGAGTCAATGAGAAGTCAATCGGCTCGGTCTTGATCCAGGAATTTGAGGGCAAGGATAGATCAATCTTTTATTTAAGCAGAAGGCTTCTGGATGTAGAGATAAGGTATTCTCCGGTGGAGAAATTGTGGTTGTGTTTATATTTCTCTTGCACAAAATTGAGGAATTATTTGATATCCAATGAATGCACCATAATTTGCAAGGCTGATGTCGTTAAGTACATGCTATCGGCTTTGGTGTTGAAAGGGAGAGTTGCAAATTTGATCTATGCCATAACAGATTTTGATCTCAGATATAAATCGCCCAAATTAGTTAAGGGGCAAGCTGTAGCCAATTTTATTGTCGAACATCGTGATGACTCGATTGGCTCGGTTGACACAGTGCCTTGGACATTGATTTTTGATGGATCGGTTTGTGCTCATGGTTGTGGTATCGGCTTGGTTATAATATCACCTAGAGGGGCAAGTTTTGAATTTGCTTATACTATTAAGCCTTATGCCACCAATAATAAAGCTTAATATGAGGTAGTTCTCAAGGGATTATAACTCTTAAAGGAAGTTGAAGCCGATGCTATTGAGACCATGCGTGATTCTTTGTTGGTCATCAACTAGTTAGCTGGGGATTATGAGTGCAAGAATGATACATTAATGATCTACAATGAGAAGTGCCGATAATTGATGGATAGTTTTCGGTTGGTGACTTTGAGGCATATTTCTCGAGAGCAGAACGTTGAAGCTAATGATTTGGCTCGGGGGGCATCGGGATACAAGCCGATGGTGAAAGATGTTGAGGTAGAAATCGCTACATTCATAGCTGATGATTGGAGTTATGATGTATTTAAATATTTGAAGAATCCCTCTCTGTCGGCATCAAGAAAATTCTGATATAAAGCATTGAGATATGTCTTGTTGGATGATGAGCTATATTATTGGATGATTGATGGGGTGTTGCTAAAATGTTTGAGTGTCGATCAAACAAAGGTTGTGATGGGAGAAGTACATGAAGGTATATGTGGTACTCATCAATCGGCCTACAAGATAAAATGGTTGCTTCGGTGACCTGGGTATTTTGGCCGACAATGTTAGAAGATTGTTTCAGATATTATAAAGGTTGTAAAGATTGCCAGAAGTTTGGAGCAATTCAAAGAGCACCAGCATCACTTATGAATCCTATAATCAAGCCATGGTCGTTCATAGGTTGGGGAATTGATATGATCGGCCAGATCAATCCACCTTCAAGCAAAGGACATAAGTTTATATTAGTGGCAACCGATTATTTCACAAAGTGGGTGGAGGCGATACCATTGAAGAAGGTCGATTCTGGGGATGCAATTCAGTTTGTTAAAGAGCATATTATATACCGATTTGGTGTTCCTCAGACTGTCACAACCGATCAGGGATCTATCCTTGTATCAGATGAGTTTGTCCACTTGACAGAAAGCATGGGGATTAAGTTGTTGAATTCTTCACCGTATTATGCACAAGCCAATGGGCAGGCAGAAGCATCTAACAAATGTTTGATTAAGTTGATTAAGGGAAAGATTTCTGAATTTCCAAAGCAATGGCATAGCCGACTGGTTGAAGCATTGTGGTCTTACCGGATGGCTTGTCATGGATCGATCCAAGTTCCTCCTTACAAGCTAGTTTATGGGCATGAAACTGTGTTACCATGGGAAAGTGTCATCGGCTCAAGGAGAATTGATTTACAAGATGAGTTGATGGCCGATGATTATCATAATCTCATGGTGGATGAATTAGAAGAGTTAATTCAATCTAGGATGCATGCTTTGGAGAAAGTAAAAAAGAGACAAGGAGAGAATTGCTCGTCATTATAATAAGAATGTTGTGCCAAAATTTTATTCACAAGGCGAGTTGGTTTGGAACTTGATTCTACCGACTGGAACTCGTGATAATAAATTTGGCAAGTGGTCACTGAATTGGGAAGGACCTTTTCGGATCTACAAGTCGGTTTCTAAGGAAGCTTATATGTTGCAATGGCTTGATGGAGATATTTTATGAAGAGCTTTCAATGGGAAATATTTGAAGAAATATTATCCAAGTGTTTGGATAAATTAATGATTCGGTTGTGTTATGCCGATACATGGTAGCTAATGTGTTAACATCACCTTTAGATGGTCGATCTAAGTTATATCGCCCTTAGTCTTTTTAACTTATCATAATCGGTTGTGTTATGCCAATGTGTGATGGCCGGTATTTGTGATATCGCCCTTAGTCAAGCTATAATTTTATCAATGTTTGTTTGGCATTGTAAAATTAGGGGGGCATACATGCATACAAAAATATGTGGACTTTAAACAAATATTCACAGAAGTTGTATCACAGAAGTTCACAAAAGTTCAGAAAAAAGTTTCAAGCTCCTATTAAAAAAATCGGTTCATCCAGACACAAGCCTGTTTATAGCCGATATGGCCCTTTGCCTAATTTGTTCTAGTTCATCAATGGTTTGGGCATCGATTGCATCGGTTCCTGGGATCATCTTCAGAGACTTGGTTAGATCCAACAAATGTTTAACATATGTCTTTCACTTGGATCTTTGCTCTTCGATGGCCCTGGGGAAATCGGCAAGCTTTTGCTCTTCCGATGCTAATTTGGCGTTACACTTCTCTAGTTCAGCTAGTAGCTCTGCCTTGCAATGTTTCAGCCGATCAATGTTGGCCTGAGTGGAGCTTGGTCCAGCAATCATCTCATCAAGTTTGGCCTTGTCTGCGTTGATTGACAGCCGATTAGCTTGAATAGTGGCTTCAAGATCTCTTCTTTCTCGCTGATCGACAATTCTTTGCCTTGCCTTCTCCAGATTGAATCGGTATCATTCAAGAAATACCGCTTGAGAGATGATATCGGCCAGGTCTTCCGGGATTTGGTCTTGGATTTGACCAAACCTTGCTCTGATCGGCCCACAATCAACGACCAGGGTATCCAAAGAGCTCTCTAGCCGATATGCAATATCTAACAGTGTAGCTTTAAGATAATCAGCAAGGGGAGCTAGGGCCTTGCTTGTAGTTTATTCTTCTTCTTCCATGAACTCCCTTATGTCAATAGAGAACATATCGGCTAGAACCTGAAAAAGAGAATGTTGAGATTGTTAAGTGTTGGAAAACTCAGAACAACCGACAGGAGCTGATTCTTCTTCTTTGACATGGTGGCTGCCTATAGCCGATGGAGCGTGTTCGCTGGATTCATGACAGGCAGGTGTTGGAGAACGAGGTGGCCTAATAAAAAAAAGAAGAGAAAGACAGGTTTGGTTCAGCATCGGTTGATTGAAAGTTAAGAAGAACTTTGAGTTTAGAGTTACCGATGGAGGTGGTGCTGGTTTCTTCTTGGTAGCCAGTTTCTTTTTCTGCAAGTAAAAGAGTTTAGTCAGAATTGGAGTATGAATATTTAAAGGAATAATTGAAAGAAGACGAGTTCAGTGTTTTGTAGTAATTGGAGTCTTTTGAGGGGCTGGTACGTCGGTTGGCGGTGTTTGCATGGTTTTCTTGTTTTGCTCACATCGGCAGCAGTGTCATTGATGGCTTCTTCCATTTCTTCTTGATCTAAAAATTCTTCCACATCTAGATCTAGAGTTGGCAGATCATCAGCTGCAGTAGTTTGTTGTCTCTTTGAGGTCTTTTTCTTTGGAGCTGATGGTTCAGCAGCCGATTGTGTGACTCTTTTTCTTCTACCAGCTTCAGAAGGGATTGGTTTGAGAGTTTGGCCATGAAGTAAGGAAGCCGTCTTGGGGGCATCATAGCTGATTATCAAAGGAGCTAATCCACCACCATTTGGAAGAATTCCAGCAGCATAACAGATAACTTCTCCACTTTGACTGACATGAGGAGGTGAGGAGTCTGTGGTCTACAAAACAAGGAAAAAGAAGTGTTCAAATATTGAAAGAAGTTAGCTGGCAATGAAGAATCTGACAAAAGGAAGAATGCTTACTTGTGGAACCAACTCTAGGTAAATAGTAGTCAAATGCTTACTTGTGGAACCAACTCTAGGTAAATAGTAGTCAAATACATTGAAGTTGATTGATGAAAAAGATGCTTCTTCCATTCTGTCCACCACATCCCATTAGGGCTAACTCGAATTTGTCAATGCTGCCTAGTGAAGGTCCTAGAATATTCAGCAGTCTGTCCATCATGAGGGCCGAGGTGATTTCTCCTCTGGTTTGGATCTTGTCCACGAAATACAAGCTAGTTGGTACCTGACCCATTCTCAGTTGTCTAGCATCACTTATCGAATGATAAAACTCATATGAGACTTGAACATTTCTGCCCTGATGGATGCCGATAGGGAGTATGCAAGGGGATATGGCAGTTGTAAAAACATCTCTGGATTTTTCAAATTTTTCAGAGTTCATTTCGTCAAATCTGAAATCGATTGGGAGCTCAAAGTCTTCAGAATGTTCATAAGCAAACCAAATTCTTGAATCCTTTGGCAATCCATCATAGAAGTTGCTAGAACAATTTGTGAAGAGATCAACTGATAGCTTTGATCCAGTATATGTAGATGTTGCCTCTCCAAAGGACATGCATCGGTGAGTTTTAACCTCATTGCCATCATCGTATGTGGTCGGCTGTGTTGATGGGAAATCGGCTTCTGTTAATGTTGATCTCTTGGCAGCTTTGAGGGTGTGCAGGTTGAGCTAGGTCTGCAAGAGCCACCAAGGGCCACCAGTGCCGATGGTAGAGTTTGTGGCAATCCGAGCTGATGTAGAGTTCAAGATTTGGTAGAGATATCCTAACAGATACTTGCCCAAAGGAAATTGCTTCTTATCTGCTAGGGCTCTGGCCACGTGTTGCCAATTGGTAGTGGGGCCACAACTCAGACCGCAGAACAAGAATTTCTCCAACCACATCAACAAAAAAGATGCATGTTCTTTGGGGGTTACTAGACCAGTTCCCATGTTCTGAGTAATAAATCCGTTCCAACCACCGATGGCTCGGGTTTTGAAAGAAAATTTGTTCGTGGTATTCAAACTAACTAGGTTAGCCGATGAGGTGATATCCAAGCCCATGATCATGACTATGTCCAAAAGGGTTGGTGTCATTGGTCCTTGATTAAACAAAAAGGTGTTTAGGGTGTTGGACCAAAAGTAAGTTGCGGCCGATGGCATGGTTCATCCTTGGTCATATCGGCTATAGTCAAAGCTAGGCATTGTGCTATTCCAAGCTCTTCCCAATGGGTTTGTTTACTAGCTGATATTCTATCGTACAAATCCGGCCAGGTTATGTGAGTAGATGGCCAAGATTTGAAGGTTCCAGCCCAGTGAACTAAGCTAGGGTTTGTCAACCTGAAGGGAACCCTATTGGTCTTGGCATTGATAAACTTAGTAGGGTACGTGTTGCCGATTGGTCCCAAGAAAAATTTGTTTGAATGGGCTAGACTAGGAATCGCAACTTGTTTGGAAAGATACTACAGTAGAGAAAAGCAAATCACGAAGAGGGAAACTAATCTGTAGCAAGAAAAGAAGTTGTAGCCGATAGGGCTTACCTCGAATAACTCAGCCGATGGGGCACCAGTGGGATTGGCAGAAGTCGACATCGCCGGAGATGGAGTCGCCGCCGCAAGGGGATCGCCTGCAGGTTTGCCGAGGGCTTTGAGGAGATCACCGGTGAAGTTGGGGACAGCTGTTGTTAATGCGGTGAAAACGGAAATAGCGACGTGAAAAACTTCAAAGCGGTGGTTATTATTTAAAGAGGTGCCGTAACGATCAAAATGGAAAGCCCTCGATTTTCTTGGAGATACTATAAATATAGCGAAGTTGGGGGGGGCATGTGTTAACGACAAAATTTGGTAAATCATTCATCGGATTTGGAGTTAAGGCCGAAGGAGATTTGGAGGAAATCGTGATTATCAGAAATAGAGTACGCACCAGATGCAAACCGAGTCGGCTAAGGTGTACATCGGCTGATACCAAGTCGGACAAGGTAAGCTGATGTTCGATTCCAATAAGATGACGTTGGAATCATTGTCGGATCAGGTTGATGTGCTTCATGAGTATTGCCATATATGGATAGGGTCCAAAAAGACAATTGTATCTATTAACTATGTTATTTTAAGTAATTTCCTTATAGATTGTGTTGGTAAGGGTCCGCCTAATGGACTTGTTCGTAGTTTGAGTTGTAATAGAGAAAAGAGTCATGTCCGGTTAGGACATATTATGTATTTGGGTATAAATATAGCCCAAGAGCATGTAATCAAACAACAATCAATTCAATAACACTTTTGACGCATCACCATCTTTTCTACTTTCGTTTGTTTCGACGAGTTCTTGTTTTTGAGTTGGGCTGCATCGGGTTTGATCTCCGACAAGAGGTAAAACTTGTAATGGCGGCTTGTGTTCTCGGGATTAGTGCTTGCATCTTTATGACACTCTAATCTTGTTTACGTAAATCGCCGAGTTATCATATATGCTATATAATCTAAATCAATATAGCTATCTAGCCCCAATCGGCTATCATCTGTTACTAGACAACAGCCGATAGGGTTAGATATCAACATTGACCTAGGTTATATACTGTGTCCACCATCTCGAATGGCTTTCATCGATTTGTTTAGACCTTATGCTTCTCTTTATACTTAGTGCTGCATCGGTTATGTCTAACCTATTAAGTATTATCAAGAATCATAATATCTATCTTGTTCTATGATTGCTTTTAGAGATAGTTTCGGGGTTTCAGCCGATCCTACCTGGTTTAGTTATCTTGTTTCCTACATGTTCACTTGATATGCTAAATCTGTCTTTTATATTAAGATCTCTTTGTGGTAAAATATATTACGCTTGTTATGAATCTGTTAGGTCATCTTAACACTTGATTGATTCTTGTTTAATATATTTAATCTATACTGATATCATAGTATAAAGTGGTATCGGAGTATTAGCTGATACATGTTAGATTTATTACATCAGCTATGCTATAAATACATATAGTCTCTGTCTTAAAGTACTTTTAGACATAAGTGATTTTTACTGTCTCGGCACACTGTTCGATCTATCCCAATCACTTGGTTTAAACATATCTTGAGACATAGATTATATATTATTGATATCTACAGCCGATCAAGTAGATCTAATTTTCCCTTTGCTTTGTTTTCTATTGTCGATCCTATGCATATTATGTCGGCTCAATATTGAACGATACATCATCGGCCATTAGCCGATCGGCTATCGTTTATGGATTTAACTTTGTTTTCTTTCTTTGTTTCTTGTTGGTTGCAGGATCAAACCAACTGGCAGGCCTTTGAAACCCAAAAGCAAGGTTTAGGTCCTGCACAAGAGTTAAGCAGGTCTCTTATGCCAGTGTGTGTGTGTTTTGCACCGACATGATCAGATTAAATCTATTCGGATAGCCGCACCCTCGGTTATGGGCAAGCCGAGCAATTTACCCAAGTTAGAGTTTACTTCTGTTAAAACTGAAAGATGTGGAGTTAGCACATGTTGGCATGAGTTAAGGCAAGATTGCGTTGAAGTGCGGCATGATAATAATTTGACTATAGATAGGCTCGTGTCTTATTTAAATGCCTTAAAATGTTTGAACGCTTGAAAATGCTTGAAAATAGCCTTATATATGAATCCTTTGTACCCCCTTTGTCTCTTGAGATGGCTTGTTGTGTATGGTAGTTGTACTCAGCCTTGCAAATTCTTCCCCCTTTCAGAAATGTAGTGCTCCTGAGTTGAAGATGGAGTTAGAGGACCAAGGCTCAGATCCTAGTTGAGTTTGCCTGTGGAGTGGAGCTGAAGCCCCGCTAGGATCGTCCTTCTTTTCTGGTGCTGCTTTCCTTCGAGTGTGAGGACTAGGTGCCTCTTTTGTAAGTATTTATACACTTTATTTTACGTTTGGATATGTGTATTAATTTGTCATTTTGCGTACCCTGGTTGATTCCTAGACAGGAATTTAATACACAATATAGTCTACAAAATTGGGATAAATTTCTAGGCGTGACAAGTTGGTATCAGAGCTATCTCGGCTGTAGGTTGAGCCAAATGGTCAAACCCTAAGGACAAGTTTGCAAAAACTCTCTTTGCAAAAACCCTAAGGACAAGTCTTCGCAAAATAATTTGTCAAATTTCTCCCCTTTCCTCTCCAACTATCTAGTTGTTAAGCCTGGAGGGCCAACTGGAAGCCTTCATAGAAGTCAAATCAAGCCCCAAGCTTCAAGCAAGAAGATAAAGCCAAGCAGCATAGAGTTAGCCTTCTCGAGGATGAAGTGAAGTCTTCCCGGAGCATACCTAAATCCAATCCTTCCCGAAAGAGTAGGGTCGTTCACTGCTATAGAACGTGTGTTGTTTGCAGTGTGCAGGTGTATGGTTTACATGAGTGGTGGGGATGTGACCATACTAGGTTGTTTGCCTAATCAACTTGTACAATAAAAGTCTACTTACATCAGATCAGTAGTAAGTGGGTTAAGGTCTTATCTTTAGCAACCCCATTTTTCCATCTTTTTCGTCTCAGCAGCAGTTGGTCGGTGCCAAAGAGAATGAGGATAACATAAGAACAAAAGTATCAGCAACAGTATAGTGTGTTGAGGTCAGAAACCATTGGGTCAGATCAGGTAACAATCTCCAGCCTATGCCGGAAACCCCGTTCCCAATCAGTTTCTGGTTCCTCAAGACCAGACGATGAATGTGCAAGATGTGGATGCAGCGGATGCAAAATTATAAACAGAAGACAAAGCAGTAGTACCAATGGTAGCATATGCAAGCTCAGAATCAGAATCAAGAATTTGTAATTGAAGGCAACAAGGTTAGCTTCGAGAAATCATTTCCATGTTTCCCGAAAGTCGGCAAAAACTATTTCATGCATGGGTTGGAAAGATACAAGAATCAGGTCCAGGAAGGTGTAGCCAACACAGCATAATGTATGTCAGAAAATCCTGCTTAGTGAATCATCTCCACTCAAGAATTGAAAGGGGACTTGTTTTGATAAACAGAAACTCTCGGCAACACAAAAGTTAGGCAAAAGCATAATAGTCATGCCAGCAGTTACAACCAATGGAAAAAATATTTATTGGGAGTTAGTATGTTCAAGAAGTACATGAGAGTCATTCTTATGTGGGACCTCCCGCAATCATTTGTGTGTTGACTTCCAAACGCCCCTAGGATGAAAGTGTACTGTCATCGACTAATTTTGATCGACCGATGGAGTATCCAATTTTCAAAGTCAAGGTTCTTAGTAAATAAGAGGAATGTGGGACAACCTCAAAGATAGCAGTGTATTTGCTCGCGGTCAGGCGAAAGCGTAGCTACTTATTGTAAAGGAGAGCTCGAAGACGAGTTTAGTTATAACTCGTAACCATTTTGCTTGGAGAGTCAACCCTGTGAAGGTAAATTAAGTTGCAATCAAAGGAATCAGTTGCGAGTCGTTAGCAGAGGTACATCAATCCCAAGTTAACAAGCTCAAATCTAAGGCACACCCCAAGCGGTCATGCCAATAGTTTAGCCAAAAGAAGCGATAACTGAGGACACTTGGAGTTTAGATAAAGGCAGATCAAGCAGCTTCTTGAAACCCCCGTCATTTAGGTCAAGAGCAGTTCGAAGCGAGATTTAGAGTCCGTGGTTTTATGAAAGTCACCTTAAAGGTTTCAGGAACAACTCACCCGGCTTCAAGCCAAAGTGAATTCTCATAATACCAAAGGTTCCGAGGTCAAATGTGCAATCTAAAGATCTTTCAACTCCTGTAACCAGATCAGGGTCAACGTGAACAGAATCTGTTAGTGTGATTTAGAAAAAATCGTAGAAGTCAGCAAACCAACCCAGCCTCACCATACCTTCTTTCTTTCTAGCCCCAAAACTCGGACGAGATTCCTGTAAGGGGGTAGGTTTGTCACGCCCGATTTTCGTTCGGGATTAAAAATCATTAAATAGTTCATTTTCTAGAAATTAAATAAAATAAAAACAAATTAATCAAGTGAAAGTATTAAGGAAATAAACATTTCCGTTAAAAATCATGGCTAGAAATATTTTTGAAATATTCTCCATGCCATAATGTATTCTCTGAAATTTTCCATGAAATTTTGGAGCTCCGAAATAATTTTAATAATACAAAGAACATTTCGGTAATTATTTAAATAAATAAATTAATCATTAAATGATCTGGTTGTATTTTTATTAAATATTTTGAGTGTCCATCTAATTTCAGTATTTTCTTGGAATTATTTGAGCATTCGAAGTACTGATAACAATTCAAAGAAGTTTGGAAGAAAAAGTCTAACTTTATTCCCTAGCGCTACAATGCCGTCTTCCTCCGAACAGTAAACCTCTTTCTTCCCTTTGCAAATTCTATCGAATCCCTTTCCCAAATCAAAAATTGATTGAGAGGAATTAATCCCTACCTTATCCTCTCCACTTCCCCATAATTTCCCACTCAATCTCGCATCAATTCGTGGTGGATTTTGATTTTGCTCTTCAATGGTGAGCTCCACCATGGCCGACGTCGATCTCTCTCCTCGGCGCCATTCCCCCTCCCCTCCGACCTATAAAAGCAGGCCCTCAGCCCCCTCCCTTCCCTCATTCGGTTTTTCCCCTTCCCGAGCCTCCCCGCGTCCACACCGTCCCTCCCCTCTTCCTCCCTCTCTCTCTCTCTCGGGCGCCACCCGCCTCCAGCTGGCCGTTCCGCCTTGACCATGCATCGGTCGGCTCCGCCACCACCTCCTTCAGCACCGCAGCTACCTCCTCTCCCTCGCCCTTGCCTCCATTTCGTCCGGAGACTGCCGTACCGGCCTATCCATCCACCTAACCGGCGCAACTCCGGTCGGCTCTTCCTCCACTCTTGTGCGTCGGTCGGGTGTGCCATCGCCACGTACAGCATCGCAGCATCGCCCTCCACCTCAGCCAACCCCATTTTCACCCAGAACACACCAAAACCTCGCTGCCCATGATGCCTCTCCCTCGGCCTCGCCGGCGCCACTTCGGCAGCCCCTGCCGCCTTGCCGGAGTGCTATCATACTTCATCATATTCTTTACTGGCATTACGGCGTCGTCTACTTCCTCGGCCACCCTCCGTTTTGCCCGAAATCCACCGGTAGCGCGCCTTAACTGGCAACAAGTGAAGAACGTTGTTGTTCTCCTCCATCGACAGCCACTGCCACCTCCACAGTGTTCCGTCCGACGTTGCTGCCTCCTTCTTCAGCAATGTGGCGTTGTCTCCCTTGCCGGCCTCCGCTTGGTTTTCCGTTTGTCGCTAGCATTCCATGATCATCCTCGCATGTTCTCGCCATCCTCGCCCCCGTGCAGCCGCTGCCAGCTGCCGTTGTCGTCCTCATCACCCGCATCGACACCCGTGCGCTAGCCTTTCCTCCACTCGCTGCTGTGCACCCGTGCCGCCTCATCGCGCCGTCGTGCGCATGGTGAGTTCCTTCCTCTCTTCGCCCTCGCTCGCTGACATCAGCCCTCGCCTGCGACGTCATCCCAACACTTTGTCCTTATCAAAATAATTAAAAAATCATACTATAATGTTAGTGATATGCCATAGAGGCAACATGGAGATGTTGGATATCATTGTCAATGTTTATGTATAAATGAATAAAGTGTTATTTAGTTCCATGAAATAGACATCTTGTATTGATCAATAAGTACGTGACTTATTTATGAGACTCTTTATGTATGAATCTATTTCTAAATAATCCCTGATCATATCTCAAATTGTTGGAACAAATATGATTCTAAGATCAGCATGTTTATTGATTGATGATCATGTCTCGTAGATCATGCTATGGAGATACCAAATCAATATACGTGAACATGTGTTAGAGAACACATTGTTGGATAGACCCACCATGAGACACTACAGGATTTTATGTGTCATTAGTTGGTCTCAAGTAGTGTTGGTGCAAAGTTCTTAGACCTGAGATCATCATGGATTCCAACAACTGTAGTAGTCTACTTTGGGACTACCAAACGCTATTCCGTAACTGGGTAGTTATAAAAGTAGTCTTCGGGTTTGCTATAAAACATGGTGTGGGATATGAGTGGTCAAGATGGAATTTGCCCCTCCTTGGAGAGATATCTCTGGGCCCCTCGAGGTAATGGATTATGGAAGTGCATGGCCATGCCGAGTTGATTGAGGAGTGAATCAACAGACAGATAATCCAATACGGTTCGAGTGAATGGTTAAGCTATTGAAGGGATGGCACATATCTTGCCTATAGCTAAATACATATCGTGAGGCCAAGGGATTTGTGTACACATTATAGGTTCATAGTCGATATTATATTCTTGTATACTATGGTGTCAATATGTGCTAGTTGGACTCAAGCCGACGGTCGACTGAGTTCGACTCGGGCCAAAACCGAGTATACCTGAACCTACAGGGTCGCATGCTTAAGGGGATAGAACAAGCATTCGAGTTGGACTTGGATACGACTCAATCGGATAGGGATCTGATCAGATAGAGTCCTATGGGCTTACGACGTATGGGTGGCCAACCCTATGAATTCGGATAGGATTCGATTCAAAATAGAGTCCTGATCGGCCACTAAACCCAGTCGGCCAACTCTATATAAAGGGGCGAGGGATGGAGAGTTGCGTGATCGCATTGAACCAAATCAATCTGATTTGGCACAACAGAAGTCGGCGAGATCAATCTCCACGGAAACCCTCCCTGCCTTCGAGCCAAAACCCTAGCCTTGCATATTGTGCTAGCACACGGGTGTTCGGCGTTCTGTCCTCGGACATGTGGATACCGGTAGAGGCGCTGCTACGTTGCGGTGCTGTTCGTCGGCTACTAATAGGCTAAGGTCGGGCGCACCGGAGCGAGGTGCATGAGCGCGGTCGGACGACTCGGCGAATCGGCTACTCAGTGAGTCGGCTGATTACTGAATTAGCTGTTCCAAGGAATCGGCTGTCGGCTTGCGGGAATCGGCTGTCATCGGCCATCACTGTTCCGGATCGGATAGCTCCTGATTGGCTATTTCCGTTGCATACTCCAATCGGTAATGATCTATCAGCCATTACTTGCAAGTGTTTCTGCTTTGCGCGGTATAAAATTTTTGTTATTAGCTACCTAGCTTCCGCGTAACCCTTGAGTGGTATCAGAGCTAATCTTGCTTAGTTCAGGTTTTAGATTGGATCTGGAACAAGTTTTGCACATGGGTTGATTAGATCAATCGGTTTTATGGGATATGTAGAGGAAAGTAGATGGTAATTGCGTTCCTTGATAGTGTATCGGAACAGCGTAATGTGATTACATGGAAGAATTATCCATAGAACTCGGTTTGAGTTGGGTTCGAGATAGCGTTCCTTGATAGTGTATTGGAACGGTATAATGTGATTATGTCGAAGCTGTCTCGTAGTCCGACCTTGTTTGCTGCCTCGCGCCTACGCAAACCATCTCCCTTGATAGTGTATCGGGACGGCATAATGTGATTATGCCGATATGGTTTCCGTAAGCGATTTCATACCGCCGTGTGCGTACCTCCTTATAGGTCGTCTCGATACCGTATCTCTGCGATAGGTAGAAAATGTTCTACGCCTAACTTGTTTTTTGCAGAGAATGCTTTGAGATGGTATGGCCCTATCGTATGTATGAGATGCATGTCATGCGTATAATATTCTATCATATGTGAAATCCCTATAATATTCTTTCATACGTGCAATGCTTGTAATATTCTTTCACGACCTACGAGTCGATGTAATCTTCAGTTATAGATTCTGTAGTAGTAGCTTAGTTTGAAGAAATCAAGCATTCGGCACTTGGAAGAACGGTGATGAAGATGGAGATCCTCTACACCTGCATGGAGATGGAGATCACCATGTGAAAGGGGGCATACTATTTCATTAATTGCCATTCTACCTGCTTTCATATATGTGATATATTTGTTTGATAGGATAGTATCCCTCACAAAATTAAGTAGTAATGATGCCCTTCCAAATATTGCACCCGTCACCGTTATGCTCGTCAATGGTGGGTCTGCCAAAGCAGAGTGCCATTCTCTATCATAACACGAAGGGGTATATGTTGGACATATACAGCAGGAGCATTTGGTTTACTTAACAAGGCTATCAAAATAGTTTTGGGCCTTGGGGCATAGGTTGGCGCCGGGGCATGGAGATGCCACACCAACAACAAGAGTCACATAGAGATGTGATTAGCAAGGAGTTGCTTACCAATGTTATTAATCTTCTAGTCGTGATGCCAAAGCTCACTAGAAATTAATTAACATGTGGATCTTGACCCAATAGGTAACCTAGAGGGAAGGTGTAAAATACGTAATGGGAGTCTGTTAAATTGTTTAACAATAGACATAGCATAAACATATGCTAAACTTTGCTTTTTCTATTGTAGAATAATGGCAGCTAATACCTGTTAACACTGGAATTTGGTAATCGAATCCCTAAGTCAGCAAAGGCGAAGCAGAATCGAATCGGCTGGAGACAGGGGTCGCATCGGCTGAGGAGTGATCGGCTGCGAGGCCAATCGGCTAAGGTTGGATCGGACAGGGGTAGCCGATAACTGATTCCAGGTCCGGAAGAGATAAAACCGTTTCTGATGCAGCAGTTTGAGGATAAATAGAAGATTCGGTTGTTAATTGCGCGTTAAATGATATTGCCACTTATGGATAGAGTCCTGTAACGGCAATTGTATCTATAATTTAGGGGTTTGTTTAGACTGTTAGTTGTAACACGACATGGGTCCCGCTCGGAATAATGTTGTGTTTTAAATAATAGTTTAGATAGAGTCCGGGGTTGTACAGATAATTGTATCTTGGGTATAAATAGGACCCAAGACCCCGTGTAAAAATTGTACAATCACAATCAATCAAACCTTCGGCACATCGCCAACCTTTTTCTTTAGACGAGCACTTTGTTTGGCTACGGGCTGCATCGTTTCGATCCCCAGATCTAGGTAAATGCTTGTCATTAGTGGTACGATCTATTGTTTCTAGTGCTTCCATCGTAATGACACATTAGATTCAGGAGTTTGTACTGCGCTATTTATCATATAGTGCATATAAATTAGACTAATGTTTAGATCTATCCTGCCATGGCTAGTTCTAGCAAGAACTTGCAGCCAATAGGGCTAGATCTAAAGGTTGGCTGGTTTATATGTGGTATCCACCGTCTCGAGAGATATAAATCGGCTACAACAGATCAGGTTTTTCTTTTTATTCTTAATGTTGCATCGAGTTTGAACTATTAAGTCATTTTTAGAACTATCAATGATCTGTTCGGCTAAGATTTATATTATTTAGAGACAGCATCGGGGTTTCAGCGGCTTTATCTGCCGTGATATGTTTCTTTTAATATATTTATTATTAGATTTATATTAGGACTGCCTCTTATGTTAAGATCGCATTCTTGTCGAACGTCACTAGCCGAAATCGGCATACCATCGACAGCCGATGGCCGATTTCCAGGCTATGTATCTGATTCAAGAGTGATATCTTTCTATAAGATTCATCGGAGTACTAGCCGATTCCTTGTTAGCTTTCCAGTATCGGCTAGGTTATCGATTCATATATTTATTATCCTTTACTGTATTTGGGTTAAGCGGCTGATGCTGTCTCGGTATAGCCGATCCATTCCAGTCACTTGGCTTAAATATATTTTAGGATAGCATATATATGCTCATGGATTCCCTCAGCCGATCCAGTGGGGATCTAACCTAACACTTAACGCATATTCTCTTGTTTTTCTTGTTGATTAACATATCAAATCAATCGGCACGCCCGCACAAGACGGCGAGAGAAGGACTGACACCTGAATTGAGCAGATCTCCAGCCAGCGTGAGAGAAATTTCTCATCAACAATACCACACCCAGTACCTTTAATTTTCGATCTATTCTCGTAAAGGAAAAATTAAATGGAACAAACTTTATGGATTGGTATCGCAACTTGAGAATTGTTCTCAAGCAAGAGCGCAAGGAGTACATTCTTGATCCCTATCCCGATGATTTGCCTAGTAATGCTATTGCTACGCACGTAGGGCTTGTGAGAAGCGCACTAATGATTCCCTAGACATAAGATGTCTCGTGCTAGCTATAATGTCCTCTCGAGCTTCGAAGCAATATGAGAGCAGCGATGCTCATACTATTATTCGGGGACTACGTGACATGTTTGAGAACCAAGCAAGGGCCGAGAGGTTCAACACCTCAAATTCCCTGTTTGCGTGCGAGCTTATTGAGGGAGTCCCGTCGTCCACATGTGATAAAAATGATTGGGTACATTGAGAGTCCGGAAAACTAGGTTTTCCCTTAGCCAATAGTTGGCTACGATGTGATTCTCCGCCGCTCCCTCCGAGCTTCGAGCCATTCATTTTGAATTATCACATGAGCAGTATGGATAAGACCTTGGCCGAATTGCGTGGAATGTTAAAGACGGCGAGGACGGTATCCGAAAAAACGGTCATCATGTGATGATGATGTAGAAGGCTAAGCGCAAACCACTGTCAAGAAACTTTGCACCAAGAGGAAACTAACTCCCGATGAGATCGCGAGTGCCTCCAATGCAAAGAAGGGAAAGAAGGGGTCGGCGGCATCAAACGCCGTTTGCTTCTATTGCAAGGAGATAGAACACTGGAAAAGAAACTGCAAGAAGTACATGGAGGACCTCAAAAAGAAGCAAAGTGCGACTTCGCTTTAGGTATTAATGTTACGAGACATTAATCTTGCTACTTCACCTACTGGCTCTTGGGTATTTGATACCGGATCGTAGCTCTTATTTGCAAAATGTTGTAGGAAATGAGAAGAAGTAGAAGCTTGAGAAGGGGCGAGGTGAACTGCGCGTCGGCAATGGAGCAAGCATTGCTACGCTTGTCGGCACAATACCACTTCATTTACCTTCGAGGATTAGTTTGGGAATTAAATAATTGTTATTGTGTTCTAACTCTATGTCAAAACGTTATTTCCGCTTCATGTTTGCAAGCGGAAGGATATGATTTTAGATCAATGGACAATGGTTGTTCAATATATCTTGGAGATATGTTCTATTTTCATGCTCCATTGGTGAATGGATTATACGTTTTGAATCTTGAAGCGTCTCCCATCTATAACATTAATACGAGAGAGGCAACTCCCAAATGATACAAACCCCACGTTTATCGGGCATTGTCTCTTAGGCCATATAAATAAAAAGGCACGGAGAAGCTCCATAAGGATGGATTGCTTCACTCTTTTGATTTTGAATCATTTGAGACATGTGAGTCTTGTTTACTTGGTAAGATGACAAAGGCGCCTTTCACGGGACACAGTGAGAGAGCAAGTGACTTGTTGGCACTCGTACATACCGATGTATGTGGACCAATGAGCTCAACGGCCGAGAGGTGGTTATCGATACTTCATTACCTTTACCGATGACTTTAGTAGATATGGTTATATCTACTTAATGAGGCATAAGTCCGAATCTTTTGAAAAGTTCAAAGAATTCCAGAATGAAGTACGAGAATCATTTAGGAAAAACAATCAAGTTTCTACGATCGATCGTGTAGGGGAATACTTGAGCCAAGAGTTTGGTAATCATCGAAAGATTGTGGAATTGTTGCACGATTGACTCGCCAGAACTCCGAATGGAATGGGGTGTCCGAACGGAGAAATCGCACCTTGTTGGACATGGTGCTGCCCATGATGAGCCAAAGTGATCTTCCGTTATCCTTCTCGGGATATGCTCTTGAAACAGCTGCATTCACACTAAATAAAGATCCATCTAAGTCATTTGAAAAGACACCATATCAGATATGGACAGGGCGACCCCCTAGTTTGTCTTTCCTCATAATTTGGGGATGTGAGGCTTACGTAAAACGTTTACGAGTCCAACAAGCTCACAACCAAATCGACAAGTGCTTATTTGTGGGGTATCCTAAGGAAACTAAGGGATATTACTTTTATAATTGGGAACAAGGCAAAGTGTTTGTCGCCCGACACGGTGTCTTCTTGGAGAAAGAGTTTCTTTCAAGAAGGGTTAGTGGGAGCAGGGTGCATCTTGAAGAAGTTCAAGAAACACCGAGAAAATGTTTCAGCTACCACGTAACCACAACGAAGGAACATGATGTTGCGCCATCATCGTTGTAGATACACTAGCCCCACGGAGGTCGAAAGATCATGTCGTGCGCCCGACAGTACACGTGCGGAACAACGTGATATATTATTGTTGGACAACGATGAGCCTAAGACCTATGAGGAAGCGATGGTGGGACCCGATTCCAACAAGTGGCTTGGAGCCATGAAATCCGAAATAGAATCCATGTACGACAATCAAGTTTGGAACTTGGTTGATCCACCTGATGGTGTCAAAACCATTGAGTGCAAATGGGTTTTTAAGAAAAAGGCCGATATGGATGGAAATGTTCACATCTATAAGGCGCGATTGGTGGCGAAAGGTTTTAAACAGATTCAAGGAGTTGATTATGATGAAACCTTCTCGCCCGTCGCAATGCTTAAATCTATTCGGATTATCCTAGCGATTGTTGCATATTTCGATTATGAGATAGGGCGATGGATGTCAAAACGGCTTTCCTATATGGAAACCTAAGAGAGGATGTATACATGATACAATCGATGATTTTGTCGATCCACAATCGCTGAAAAGATATGCAAGCTACAGAAATCCATTTATGGATTGAAGCAAGCATCTCGGAGTTGGAATATTCATTTTGATGAAGTAATCAAAGGGTTTGGTTTCATCAAAAATGAAGAGGAGGCCTGTGTTTACAAAAAGGTCAGTGGGAGCGCAATTGTATTTCTAATCTTATATGTGGATGACATCTTACTGATTGGAAATGATATCCCTATGCTAGAATCCATTAAGTCTTCATTGAAAAATAGTTTTTCCATCAAGGACTTAGGGGAGGCAGCATACATATTGGGCATTCGGATCTATAGAGATAGATCTAAGAGGCTAATTGGATTAAGCCAAAGTACATATATTGACAAGGTGTTGAAAAGGTTCAACACGCACGATTCCAAGAAAGGTTTCTTGCCCATGTCACATGGCAATAATCTTAGCAATAATCAGTGTCCTCGGACACATGATGAACGGAATAAGATGGGTATGGTTCCATATGCTTCGGCAATTGGATCCATCATGTATGCCATGCTTTGTACACGTCTAGATGTCTCGTACGCTTTGAGTGCTACGAGCAGATACTAGTCAGATCCAGGTGAAGGTCACTGGACTGCAGTAAAGAGTATCCTTAAGTACTTGAGAAGAACTAAGGATATGTTCCTAGTCTATGGAGGTGAAGAAGAGCTCGTTGTAAGTGGTTACACCAACGCTAGCTTCCAAACGGACAAGGATGATTATATATCACAATCGGGTTCGTGTTCGCTCGAACGGAGGCACGTCAGTGGAAGAGTTCCAAGCGAGGATACGTTGCTGATTCTACAATGGAGGCCGAGTACATTGCTGCTTCGGAAGCGCAAAGGAGGCGTTTGGATCAAGAAATTTGTTTCGAGCTGGGTGTGATGACCGTCAGCGGTCCAATGTCTCTCTATTGTGATAATAGTGGCGCCATTGCGCAAGCCATGGAGCCGAGGTCACATCAGAAGTCCAAACACATACTTCGGCGATATCATCTCATCCGCGAGATTGTGGACAAAGGTGATGTCAAGATATGCAAAGTGGACACGGATCTCAACATAGCCGATCCGTTGACAAAACCTCTCCCTCAGCCGAAACATGAGGCGCACACAAGAGCAATGGGTATTAGATACTTACATGATTGACTCTAGTGCAAGTGGGAGACTGTTAGTGATATGCCCTAGAGGCAACATGGGGATGTTGGATATCATTGTCAATGTTTATGTATAAATGAATAAAGTGTTATTCAGTTCCATGAAATAAACATCTTGTATTGATCAATAAGTACGTGACTCATTTATGAGACTCTTTATGTATGAATCTATTTCTAAATCATCCCTGATCATATCTCATATTGTTGGAACAAATATGATTCTAAGATCGGCATGTTTATTGATTGATGATCATGTCTCATAGATCATGGTATGGAGATACCAAATCAATATACGTGGACATGTGTTAGAGAACACATTGTTGGATAGACCCACCATGAGACATTACAGGATTTTATGTGCCATTAGTTGGTCTCAAGTAGTGTTGGTGCAAAGCCTTAGACCTGAGATCATCATGGATTCCAACATGTGTAGTAGCGTACTTTGGGACTACCAAACGCTATTCCGTAACAGGGTAGTTATAGAAGTAGTCTTCGGGTTCGCTATGAAACATGGAGTGGGATATGAGTGGTCAAGATGGAATTTGCCCCTCCTTGGAGAGATATCTCTGGGTCCCTCGAGGTAATAGATTACGGAAGTGCATGGCCATGCCGAGTTGATTGAGAAGTCAATCAATAGACAGATAATCCAATATGGTTTGAGTGAATGGTTAAGCTATTGAAGGGATGGCACACATCTTGCCTATAGCTTAATTGGTATCGTGAGGCAAAGGGATTTGTGTACACATTATAGGTTCAGAGTCGATATTATATTCTTGTATACTATGGTGTCAATATGTGCTGCTAGGCGCCGCTGTTGACAGATCGGCTGAGTTGGACCCGAGCCGATGATCGGCTGAGTTGGACTCGGGCGAAAACCGAGTATACCTGAACCTACAGGGTCGCTTGCTTAAGGGGATAAAACAAGCATTCGAGTTGGACTCGGATACGGCTCGACCGGATAGGGATCCGATCAGATAGAGTCCTATAGGCTTACAACATATGGGTGGCCAACTCTATGAATTCGGATAGGATCTGATTCAAAATAGAGTCCCGATCGACCACTCTATATAAAGGGGCGAGGGGTGGAGAGTTGCGTGATCGCATTGAACCGAATCAATCTGATTTAGTGCTATAGAAGTCGGCGAGATCAATCTCCACAGAAACCCTCCCCACTTTCAAGCCAAAACCCTAGCCTTGCATCTTGTGCTAGCACACGGGTGTTTGGTGTTCTGTCCCCGGACGTGTAGATACCGGTAGAGGCGCTGCTACGTGGCGGTGTTGTTCGTCGGCTACGAATCTGCTACGGTCGGGCCCATCGGAGCAAGGCGCGTGAGCACGCTCAGACGACTCGACGAATCGACTGATTGGTGAATCGGCTGTTCCTAGGAATCGGCTGTTGGCTTGCGGGAATCGGCTGTCATCGGGCAGCACTGTTCTGGATCGGATAGCTCCTGATTGGCTATTTCCGCTGCATACTCCAATCGGTAGCGATCTATCGACCCTTACTTGCAAGTGTTCCTGGTTTGCGCGGTAGAAAATTTTTGTTATTAGCTATCGTAGCGTCCACGTAACCCTTCATATAAATCAATTTAAATTCCAGAATTCATTTAAATGGTCCAAAACATCTAAATTCATACCTAATTTATATGAACTCTAAATTAGGCCATTCAAATTGCAAAGTTCATCTAAAATTAAGCTCTACATGTTTGTTTACTTTCAATGTATTGTTTATTTTGTTTTTATCATGGTTTTTCCTTGTTCTGCATGCCAGCGTGTAGACTTCGTTGTTTCGGAGGTTCGCGCTCGTGAGGAAAAGAGTCCAGAAGATTTGTTTGAAGGAGCAAGGCAAGTCGTGTCATTTTGATCATATTGCTATCCCAGTTTACAAAATTATGTTTATTTAAATTATTGCATTTTGCTTTATTAAATTCCCATGCTAATCATTGTTTTTTTAGCCTTACCAATTCTCCTTGTTATAGCCCTATTACTTGTATTGTTATGATCCTCGATAACCCTTGAAAAAATAAAACTAGTGAGCACTTTATATATGTGGTACTCACTAGCAAACTTAGGAATATGCTTAGCTGTGCTTAAATAGAAACAATTAGATGTTTTCAATAATTAGACTAAAGGAATAACTGGTAAATGATACAATTTTGGCCATTTTATCTGTGGCAATAAATGTCCCATTCAAAATTTTCCCAAACATGTTTTTGGCTAGGCTCGGGGTGCATGGTTTTGTTAGTCGCACCTTGGCCGACATAAGGACCGGTCTTTTGGCCTCTGATGCAAAGCATATTTCGTACTACCACCTATCTAATGGGTAAGGCTTAACACATCGTCTAGTGCGGTCATAAACAAAAAAGACACGGATAGGGATGGATGAAGCCCTAGGAAGGGTTGCAGCCCAAGGGCTGACGTCTCTGGCAAGTGAAGGCACAGAACGAGATGAGATGCCCGGGGGCATAGACTGTCTACTCGACCCAGGGCACCTAGCGGGGGAAGTCTCTGTTGGTCTTCTTTGTTTAGGGTAGTATTAAGCGATGAGTTATGTCATGGCTTCCGTCCATATGTCATTGCGGCATGTGGCACGTCGCAACACGTGAGGAAGACATGTCTGGTGGGTAAAGATATGCACTTCTGATCAAAGTAAATATATTTGAATAGTCGTGCCCTCGGTTATGGGCAAGCCGAGCAATGTACCCAAGTAAGAGTTTACTTCTGTTTCAAACTCAAAGATGTGGAGTTAGCACATGTTTGCCTGAGTTACGGCAAGATCGCGTTGAAGCATAGCTTGATAATAATTTGACTAGAGATAGGCTCGTGTCTTATTTAAATGCCTTAAAATGTTTGAACGCTTGAAAATGCTGGTTTTCTGCAAAATAGGCTTATATATGATTCCTTTGTACCCCCTTTGTCTCCCGACATGGCTTGTTGTTTACGGTGGTTGTACTCAACCTTGCAAATTCTTCCCCCTTTCAGAAGTGTAGTGCTCCTAAGTTGAAGACGGAGTTAGGGGACTAAGGCTTAGACCCCAGTTGAGTTTGCCTATGGAGTGGAGCTGAAGCCCCGCTAGGATCGTCCCTTCTTTTCCGCTGCTGCTTTCCTTTGAGTGCGTGGACTAAGTGCCTCTTCTGTAAGTATTTATACGCTTTATTTTACATTTGGATCTATGTATTAATTTGTCATTTTATGTACCCTGGTTGATTCCTCGACAGGGATTTAATACACAAAATAGTCTGCAAAATTGGGATAAATTTTTGGGCATGACATCTTCCCTTTCCCAAGTGGCCTCTTCCTCAGAGTGATGAGTCCACTGAACCCGACAGAACCTTATGACCTTGTTCCGGGTTCTCCGCTCACTTGTCTCAAGGATACAAGTTGGTTTCTCCACATAGGTCAAGTCTTCCTGAATCTCAATATGATCCGGACTTGCCTGTTCTTCTGATACCCTTAGACACTTCTTGAGTTGTGAGACATGGAATACGTCGTGGATACCAACCATGGTGGATGGAAGGTCAAGCCGGTATGCTACTTCTCCTCGCCGTTCCCGAATCCGATAAGGTTCCACAAAACGTGGTGCCAACTTGTTCTTTTGGAAATGGTGCACTATCCAAAGTGGAGTGACACGAAGATACACATAATCTCTGCTTCAAAAGCTACGTCCCTTCGATGGTTGTCTACGTAACTCTTCTGGCGAGACTGCACAATTCTGAACCTTTCCCTTACTGCTCTGACCTTTGCTTCCACATCGCTTAACACTTCGGTCCCAAAGAGCTGACGCTCACCAGTCTGGTCCCAAGAGAGCGGGGTACGACACTTCCGTCCATACCATGCTTCAAATAGTGCCATCTACAAACTGGCCTGATAGCTGTTGTTGTAAGAGAATTCTACGTAGGGCAGACTCTTGTCCCATGCTCCTCCAAAATCAAGGGCACAAGCTCATAGCATATATTCCAAGATTTGGTTCACTCACTCAGTCTGGCCATCGGTTTGTAAGTGATAGGCCGTACTGAAGTTCAAACGAGTACCAAGTTCCTCCTGCAACTTCTGCCAAAACTTGGAGGTTAACTGACTCCCTCAATCTGATACTATCTTCTTGGGTACCCCATGAAGACACATGATCCTTGCAAGATACAATTTTGCTAATTTCTTCCCTGAGTAGGTGTTATGCACTAGGATAAAGTGAGCCACCTTGGTGAGTCGATCGATGATGACCCAAATGGAATCATGCCCTGACGATGTCCAAGGCAATCCGGTGATGAAATCCATCATGATTTCTTTCCATTTCCACTCTGGGATCTAGAGTGGTTGTAACAATCCAGCGGGTCTTTGGTGTTCTGCCTTCACTCACTGGCATACGTCACAAAGTGCAACAAACTCGGCTATTTCTCTCTTCATGCTGACTCACCAAAACTTTTCTTTTAGATCCTGGTACTTCCCGAATGGATAGAGTACTAACTTTGATGGGCTTCAGTGAGGATAAAATTTTTCAGTTCTTTGTCTCCTGGTACACACAACCTTGTACCCGTCTAGATTGTTCCATGCTCGTATTCCAAAAAGTCACGAGCTTTCCCAACTCTCATGTTCTTCTTAAGCTCATCTATATCAGGATCTAAGGCCTGAGTTGTCGGATTTGATCCATGACAGTAGATTGGGCTTCAAGAGCGGCCACAAAACCAAGTTCAACGATTCCTAGGTTTAGGCGCTCTAGATATTTTTGCAACTATGCACACATTCCTTTTGTGTCGATAGTGTTGCAATAACTTTTCCGACTCAAGGCATCGGCTACCACATTAGCTTTGTCAAGATGATAGTGTATGCATAGATCATAATCCTTTATCAACTCTAACCATCTTCGCTGACGGAGATTCATGTCTGGTTGGGTGAAGATGTATTTCAAGCTCTTGTGATCCGTATACACTTAAGAACGATTACCGATTAGGTAATGTCGCCATGTCTCCAAAGCATGAATCATTGCAGCTAGTTCCAGGTCATGGGTTGGATACTTGAATTCATGTGGACGCAACTGACGGGAAGCGTATGCGACCACTTTGCCTTCTTGCATCAACACACAACCTAGTCCTTGGCGGGATGCATCATAATATACTTGGAAGTCCTTGGTTTGATCTGGTAGGATTAGAACCGGTGCGGATACCAGCTTCTTCTTAAGCTCTTCGAAACTCTTGTCGCACTCTTCGGTCCACTTAAATTTCTCATATTTCTTCAGCAACTGCGTCATTGGCTTCACAATTCTGGAGAAATTTTCAATGAACCTACAGTAATAACCTACAAGTCCAAGAAAACTTCTGATTTGGGTAACGGTCTTTGGTGGAGTCCACTTGGTCACTAATCCCACATTAGAGGGGTCCACTGCTATTCCTTGAGCATTCATGATATGATGAGAAATTGCACTTCCTTTAACCAAAAAGCACACTTGCTAAACTTAGCATATAGCTGATGATCCCTTAACTTCTTGAGCACTAAACAGAGATGTTACTCGTGCTCTTCTTCCGACTTGGAGTAGATCAGTATGTCATCAATGAACATGATGTCAAACTTGTCCAAAAACTCCATGAACACCTTATTCATCAAGTTCATGAAGAAAGCAGGTGTGTTGGTAAGTCTGAAAGACATGGGCATGCACTCGTATAAACCATACCGAGTGATAAAAGCGGTATTGGGAATGTCTTTCTCTCAAATCCTTAAATTTTTTATGATAGCTTGATCATAGGTCTATCTTAGAGAACACCTTTGCTCCCTTCAGTTGATTGAACAGATCATCGATCCGCGGTAAAGGATGCTTGTTCCAAATTGTAACCTCATTGAGTGTGCGATAATCGACGCACATCACCTTGGTATTATCCTTTTTTCTCCACAAATATTACTGGAGCACCCCAAGGTGACATGCTCGTGTGGATGTCACCTTTCTTTAGTTGCTGATCAACTTGCTTCTTGACTTCCGCTAACTCATTGGCTCCCATCTTGTAGGGTCTGTTGTGGATTGGAGCAGTTTCGGGGATCAGGTCAATCCGGAACTCTATCTCTTTTGGGTGGCATCATAGTTAGGTCCTCTGGGAAGACATCAGGATACTTACAAACTATGGGTATATCCTCTAACTTCTTTGGGACTTTTCCTCCTTTTCAGATATTTCCTTGGTAGAGTTATGATTCAAGCTTGCTCCCAACCTCGATGGCTTTGAGGAATGGAAAACAACTTCCTTTGGCTTGCGCAATCGATTAGTCCCTTTGGCTTCAACCCTCCTAGGGCTTCATCTATCCCTATCCATGTCTTTTTTGTTTCTGACCGCACTAGACGACGTGTTAAGCCCTACCCATTAGACAGGTGGTAGTACGAAGTATGCTTTGCAATAGAGGCCTGAAGACCGATCCTTATGATGGTCGAGGTGCGACTAGCAAAACCATGCACCCCGACCCCAGCCAAAAACATGTTTGGGGAATTTTGAAGGGGACTTTTATTGCCATATCTAAACAGCCAATCTTTCCATTATTTACAAGTTATTCCTTAGACTAATTATCGAAAACATCTAATTGTTTTTATTCAAGTAGAGCTAAGCATATTCCTAAGTTTGCTAGTAAGTACCACATATATAAAGTACTCACTAGTTTTATTTTTCCTAGGGTTATCAAGTAAAATTAGGATACAAGTAATAGGGCTATAACAAGGAGAATTGGTAAGGCTAAATAAAACAGTGATTAGCGTGGGAATTTAATAAAACAAAAAATGCAATAATTTAAATAAATATAATTTTGTAAACAGGGACAACAATATGATCAAAAGGACATGACTTGCCTTGCTCCATCGAATAAATCTTCTTTCTTCGCGAGCGCGAACCTCCGAAACAACGAAGTCTACACACTGGTGTTGATGAGAAAAATTTCTCACGCGCTGGCCTGGGAGATTTACTTAGCTCCAGTGCAGGTCCCTTTCTTGACTATCTGATGTGAACAGGCGTGCCAATTGGTTTGATGTAATAACCAATAAGAAGTAATAAACAGATACATACGTTAAGATTAAAGTAACCTGCATATAATTGCTTTCTCGAAGCATATTTAAACCAAGTGACTGGGATAGATCGGCTGTGCCGAGACAGTATGAATCACTTAACCTAAATATACATCAAGATAGTAAATATATGCGTTCATATCCTAGCCAATGCTGCAGGTCTAACGTAAATCGGCTAATAGCCCGATATATCTTATAAAAAGATATCGATCTGACCTGAATGTGTTAAACCTAGATCAATCGGCTGTCGGCTGATGCCAACGGACTGATATGGCTTAAGGCATTTAACTAGATTGAGATCTTAAAATAAGAGGTAGCTTTAATAGATCTAATAGCAAATAATACTAAAATAAATATTAAAACAGATAAGGCCGGCTGAAACCCCGGCACTGTCTTACATCTAGCCGAATAGATCATAATACCTCTAAAAGCGACTTAATAGATCATGGATGATGCAGCATTATGTACAAAAATATAGCATTGGATTTATATGGACCGATGTAAACCCTGCAAGACGGTGGATACATCATATAATCCAGGTCAACATCTAGATCTAGCTCTATCGGCTACTGCTCCCTGAGAGGAACAGGCCGATGGCAAGATAGATCTAGACATTATTCTAGATTATATGTTGTATAAGATAACTTGCACAGTCTAAAACATCAAACCTAGAGTGTCATGATGATGGAAGCACTAGATTCGGCGAGATAAACCACTAAACAACAAAAATTTACCTTAATCGAGGGTCGAAACGATGCAGCCCGAAGCCGGATCAAGAACTCGTCTAAAAGAAAATAGGAGGTGATGCACCGAAATTATATTGGTTGTGATTGATTGTCCTTTTACATGGGTCTCGGGTCCTATTTATACCCAATAATAAAACTACCCGTGTAAGACACGGTTTCTATCTAATCTACTATACATGGTACGACAATATCCCGGGACATGGTCCCATGCCGCATTACAATAGGAAATCTAAACAAATTCCTAGTTTACAGATACAATTGCCGTTACAGGACTGTATCCATAGATGGCAATATCTTTTAACACGCAATTTGGGAACCGAATCCAACTCCTTATCTCCATGCTTTCCGTCGGGATTGGTCCCACTTCAACCCTGACTCAGAATCGGCTATCGACTGTCCTAGTCCGATTCACTCTCAGCCGACTAGCTCCGTAGCCGATTCGGACTCAGCTGATTCTGTTTTCGTCTCTTCTCATATCACATACCTTCTCTGATTCCGCTTCAATTTATGCTTCAATCCCGGAGATTAGGTTACCAAATTCGGTCGTTAACACATGCCCTCCAAGTCTGCGATATGAAATGTTGCGGATTTCAAACGATTCAAACCCCAAGCGCAATCCTAGCGCGACTCTGCTTCGACCGTTACAAAATTCTTTAAATACCGCCCCCACGGCCGCCAAACAAGTCACGCCGTCAAACAGATAGCCACCTCAGCAGACATCCTCAAACTCTCCGGCGACCCGTCCAGCCTTCAAGACCCACAGCGGCGATTTCCTCCTCCAGCGACCTCCGATCTCGATATGGCTTCCTCCGCCGCCACCACTGCTGCATCGGCTGTCACACCTGCCGAGTTCCCCGAGGTACGCCCTAATCGGCTAAAAATCCCTTCTTTATTTCCTCGATATATATATCCATATTCTAGGGTTACTGATTTATGAACTTGTTCTACTTTTTGATAGTAGCATTTGTCCCATCAAATAGCCATCCCTAGCCTTGTCCAGAGCAATAGATACTTTCTAGGGCCCCACTGAGATAATAATAGCCAAAACCAATAGGATGCCCTATAACATGAAGAAACCCTCTCTGAGTCACTGGGCTAGAACCTTTAAATCTTGGTCGTCCATGGACAAATCCTGGCCTGAATGGTATAAGAGGATGCAATCGGCCAAGCAAACCCATTGGGAAGTGAAGGGTTACGCGGAGGCTACGCTAGCCAAAAACAAAACTTTTACCGTGCAAACCAGGAACACTTGCAAGTAAGGGCCGATAGATTGTTACCGATTGGAGTAGAGTGCGGCGGAATAGCCAATCGGGGCAATCCGATCCGAAACAGTGTAGCCGATTCCGGAGACGCCGATTCGCCAATCAGCCGATTCGAGTCCTCCGGCCGCATTCTCACGCCTCGCTCCGTGCGCCCGACCGCAGCCGATTCCACCCACGCCGATCGCTCCGATTGCAGCCGATCCGAAGCCGATCAACGGCGCGCAACGTAGCGAGCGCCTCTACGGTATCCACACGTCCGGGGACGAACGCCGAACACCCGTGTGCTAGCACGCGATGCAAGGCTAGGGTTTGGCTCGAAAGTGGGCAGGGTTTCCGTGGAGATTGATCTCGACGACTTCTGTTGCACGCGATGCAATTGACGTGCCGCAACTCTCCACCCCTCCCTCCTTTATATAGAGTTGGCCGACGGGACTAGTGGCCGATCAGGACTCTATTTTGAATCGGATCCTATCCGAATCTCACGAGTTGGCTGCCCATACGTCGTAAGCCCATAGGACTCTATCCGATCGGATCCCTATCCGATCGAGCCGTATCCGAGTCCAACTCGAATGCCTGTTCTTATCCCCTTAAGCGTGTGACCACGTAGGTTCAGGTATACTCGGTTTCGGCTATAGTCTAACTTAGCCGACCGTCGGCTCGAGTCCAACTCAGCCGACTGTCACACGGCGCCTAGCAAGCACATATTGACACCATAGTATACAAGAATATAATATCAGCTCGAACCTGTAATGTGTACACAAATCCCTTTGCCTCACGATACCAATTAAGCTATAGGCAAGATGTGTGCCATCCCTTCAATAGCTTAACCATTCACTCGAACCATATTGGATTATCCGTCCGTTGATTGACTCCTCAATCAACTTAGCATGGCCATGCATTTCCATAATCCATTACCTCGAGGGCCCAGAGATATCTCTCCAAAGGAGGGGCAAATTCCATCTTGATCACTCACATCCCACTCCATGTTTCATAGCAAACCCGAAAACTACCTATATAACTACCAAGTTACGGAATAGCGTTTGGTAGTCCCAAAGTAGGCTACTACACATGTTGGAATCCATGGTGATCTCAGGTCTAAGGACTTTGTACCAACACTACCCGAGACCAACTAATGGCACATTAATTCTGTAGTGTCTCATGGTGGGTCTATCCAACAATGTGTTCTCTAACACATATGTCCATGTTTATTGATTTGGTATCTCCATACCCATGATCTATGAGACATGATCATCAATCAATAAACATGCCAATCTTAGAATCATATTTGTTTCAACAATATGACATATGATCGAGGATCGTTTAGAAATAGATTCATACATATCGAGTCTCATAAATAAGTCACGTACTTATTGATCAATACAAGATGTCTATTTCATGGAACCGAATAACACTTTATTCATTTATACATAAACATTGACGTGATATCCAACATCTCCATATTGCCTCTGCGGGGCATATCACTAACAATCTCCCACTTGCACTAGAGTCAATCATGTAAGTATCTAATACCCATTGCTTTGTGTGCGCCTCATGCTTCGGCCGAGGGAGAGGTTTTGTCGGCGGATCGGCTATGTTGAGATCCGTGTGCACTTTGCATATCTTGACATCTCCTCTGTCCACTATCTCGCGGATGAGATGATATCGCCGAAGTATGTGTTTGGACTTCGATGTGACCTCGGCTCCTTGGCTTGCGCAATGGCTCCACTATTGTCACAATAGAGAGACATTGGACCAGCCGCACTAGTCATCACACCAAGCTCGAAACGAATTTCTTGATCCAAACAGCCTCCTTTGCAGCTTCGAAGCAGCAATGCACTCGGCCTCCGTTGTAGAATCAACAACGTATCCCGCTTGGAACTCTTCCACCGACGCGCCTCCGTTTAGGCGAACATGAACCCATTGCGATCTATAATCGTCCTTGTCCGTTTGGAAGCTAGCATCGGTGTAACCACTTACAACGAGCTCTTCTTCACCTCCATAGACTAGGAACATATCCTTAGTTCTTCCAAAGTACTTAAGGATATTCTTTACGGCGATCCAGTGACCTTCACCTGGATCGACTGTATCTCGCTCGTAGCACTTAAAGCGTACGAGACATCGGCATGTACAAAGCATGGCATACATGATGGATCCAATTGCCGAAGCATATGGAACCATACCCATCTTATTCCGCTCATCATGTGTCCGAGGACACCGATTCTTGCTAAGATTAATGCCATGTGACATGGGCAAGAAACCTTTCTTGGAATCATGCATGTTGAACCTTTTCAACACCTTGTCAATGTATGTACTTTGGCTTAATCCAATTAGCCTCTTGGATCTATCTCTATAGATCCGAATGCTAATATGTATGCTGCCTCCCTAAGTCTTTCATGGAAAAACTATTTTTCAATGAAGACTAGACGGATTCTAGCATATGGATATCATTTCCAATCGCAATATGTCATCCACATATAAGATTAGAAATACAATTGCACTCCCACTGACCTTTTGTAAACACAGGCCTCTTCTTCGTTTTTGATGAAACCAAACCCTTTGATTACTTCATCAAAACGAATATTCCAACTCCGAGATGCTTGCTTCAATCCATAAATGGATTTGTGTAGCTTGCATATCTTTCCAAGCGATTCTGGATCGACAAAACCCCGAGGTTGTATCATGTATACATCCTCGCTTAGGTTTCCATTCAGAAAGCTGTTTTGACATCCATCTCGCCATATCTCATAATCGAAATATGCAGCAATCGCTAGGATAATCCGAATAGATTTAAGCATTGCGACGGGCGAGAAGGTTTCATCATAATCAACTCCTTGAATTTGTTTAAAACCTTTCGCCACCAATCGCGCCTTATAGATGTGAACATTTCCATCCATATCGGCCTTTTCTTAAAAACCCATTTACACTCAATGGTTTTGACACCATCAGTGGATCAACCAAGTTCCAAACTTGATTGTCGTACATGGATTCTATTTCGGATTTCATGGCTCCAAGCCACTTGTTGGAATCGGGTCCCACCATCGCTTCCTCATAGGTCTTAGGTTCATCGTTGTCCAACAATAATATATCACGTTGTTCCGCACCTATGTACTGTCAGTGCACGACGTGATCTTTCGGACCTCCGTGGGGTGGTGTATCTACAACCGGTGGCGCAACACTTTGCACCTCCGTTGTGGTTCGTGGTCGCGAAACATTTTCGATGTTTCTTGAACTTCTTCAAGATGCACCCTGCTCCCACTAACCCTTCTTGAAAGAAACTCTTTCTCCAAGAAGACACCGTGTCGGGCGACAAACACTTTGCCTTGTTCCCGATTATAAAAGTAATATCCCTTAGTTTCCTTAGGATATCCCACAAAGAAGCACTTGTTAGATTTGGGTGTGAGCTTGTCGATCGTAAACGTTTTACATAAGCTTCGCATCCCCAAATTTTGAGAAAAGACAAACTAGGGGGTTGCCCGTCCATATCTCATATGGTGTCTTTTCAACCGACTTAGATGGAACTCTATTTAGTGTGAGCGCATGCTGCTTCAAGAGCATATCCCCGTAAAGATAACGGAAGATCACTTTGGCTCATCATCGACCGCACCATGTCCAACAAGGTGCGATTTCTCCGTTCGGACACTCCGTTCCATTGTGGAGTTCTGGCGGAGTTAACGTGGAACAATTCCATAATCTTTCGATGATTACCAAACTCTTGGCTCAAGTATTCCCCTCCACGATCGATCGTAGAAACTTGATTGTTTTCCCTAAATGATTTTGTACTTCATTCTGGAATTCTTTGAACTTTTCAAAGGATTCGGACTTATGCCTCATTAAGTAGATATAACAATATCTACTAAAGTTATCGGTAAAGGTAATGAAGTACGATAACCACCTCGCGTGAGCTCATTGGTCCACATACATCGTATGTACGAGTGCTAATAAGTCGCTTGCTCTCTCACTATGTCCCGTGAAAGGTGCCTTTGTCATCTTACCAAGTAAACAAGACTCACATGTCTCAAATGATTCAAAATCAAAAGAGTGAAGCGGTCCATCCTTATGGAGCTTCTCCATGCGTTTCTTATTTATATGGCCTAAGCGACAATGCCGGATAAACGTGGGGTTTATATCATTAGAGATTTGCCTTTCGTATTAATGTTATAGATGGGAGACGCTTCAAGATTCAAAACGTATAATCCATTCACCAATGGAGCATGGAAATAGAACATATCTCGAGATATATTGAACAACCATTGTTCATTGATCCAAAATCATATCCTTCCGCTTGCAAACATGAAGCGGAAATAACGTTTTGACATAGTGTTGGAATACAATAACAATTATTCAATTCCAAAACTAATCCGAAGGTAGATGAAGTGGTACTTGCCGAGTAAACCGTAGCAACGCTTGCTCCATTGCCGACGCGCAGTTCACCTCGCCCCTTCTCAATCCTCTACTTCTTCTCATTCCCGCAACGATTTGCAAATATGAGCTACCGATCCGGTATCAAATACCCAAGAGTCGTAGGGTGAAGTAGCAAGATTAATGTCTATAACATTAATACCGGCGTAAGTCATACTTTCCTTCTTTTTGAGATCCTCCATGTACTTCTTGCAGCCTCTTCCAGGGCTCGTCTCCTTGCAATAGAAGCAAACGGCATCCGATGCCGCCGACCCCTTCTTGCCCTTCTTTGCATTGGAGGCACTCGCGATCTCATCGGGAGTTAACTTCCTCTTGGTGCAAAGTTTCTTGACAGTGGTTTGCGCTTAGCCTTCTGCATCATCATCACATGATGACCATTCTTCCGGATACTCTCCTCACTGCCTTAAGCATCCCATGCAATTCAGCCAAGGTTCTATCCATATTGTTCATGTGATAATTCAATATGAATGGCTCGAAGCTCGGAGGGAGCGACTGGAGAATCACATCAGTAGCCAACTCTTGGCTAAGGGGAAAACCTAGTTTTTCCAGACTCTCGATATAGCCAATCATCTTTATCACATGCGGACGACGGGATTCCCCAACAAGCCTGCACGCAAACAAGGACTTTGAGGTGTTGAACCTCTCGGCCCGTGCTTGGTTCTCAAACATGCCACGTAGTCCCCGAATAATAGTGTGAGCATCGCTGCTCTCATATTGCTTCTGAAGCTCAGGGGACATTGTAGCTAGCATGAGACAGCTTATGTCTAGGGCATCATTGGTGTGCTTCTCGTAAGCTCTCCGTGCAATTGCAGTGGCATTATTTGGCAAATCCTCAGGATAGGGTACTTCAAGAACGTACTCCTTACGCTCTTGCTTGAGAACAATTCTCAAGTTGCGATACCAATCCATAAAGTTTGTTCCATTTAATTTTTCATTTTCGAGAATAAATCGCAAATTAAAAGAACTGGGTGTAGTATTAGCCGCCATTTATTCTACAACAGAAAAAGCAAAGTTTAGCACAATGTTTATGCTATGTCTATTGTTAAACAATTTAACATTAGACTCCCATTACGTATTTTTCACCTTCCCTCTAGGTTACGTATTAGGTCAAGATCCACATGTTAATTAATTTTCTAGTGAGCTTTGGCATCACTACTAGAAGATTAATAACATCGGTAAGCAACTCCTTGCTAATCACATCTCTATGTGACTCTTGTTGTTGGTGTGGCATCTCCATGCCCCGGCCCCAACCTATGCCCCAAGGCCCAAAACTGTTTTGATAGCCTTGTTAAGTAAACCAAATGCTCCTGCATGTATATGTCGACATATACCCCCTCGTGTTATGGTAGAGAATGGCACTCTGCTTTGGCGGACCCACCATTGACGAGCATAACGGTGACGGGTGCAACATTTGGAAGGGCATCATTACTACTTAATTTTGCGAGGGATGCTATCCTATCAAACAAACATATCACATATATGAAAGCAGGTAGAATAGCATGAAATAGTATGGCCCCCTTCACATGGTGATCTCCATCTCCATGCCGGTGTAGAGGATCTCCATCTTCAACACCGTTCTTCCGAGTGCCGAATGCTTGATTTCTTCAAACTGAGCTACTACTATAGAAGCTCTAATTGAAGATTACATCGACTCGTAGGTCGTGAAAGAATATTACAAGCATTGCACGTATGAAAGAATATTACAGGGATTGCACGTATGAAAGAATATTACAGGGATTGCACATATGAAAGAATATTACATGCATCACATGCATCTCATACATACAATAGGGCCATACCATCTCAAAGCATTCTCTGCAAAAACAAGTTAGGCGTAGAAACGTTTTCTACCTATCGCAGAGATACGGCATCGAGACAACCTATAAGGGGTACGCACACGGCGGTCCCGCAACACTATCAAGGGAATTCGCTTACGGAAACCATGTCGGCATAATCATATTATGACATCCCGATACACTATCAAGGGAGATGGTTTGCGTAGGCGCGAGGCACTAACAAGATCGGACTACGAGATAGCTTCGGCATAATCACATTATACCGTTCCGATACACTATCAAGGAACGCTATCTCGAAGCCGACTCAAACCGAGTTCTATGGATATTGCTTCGACGTAATCACATTACGCCGTTCCGATACACTATCAAGGAACGCAATTACCATCTACTCTCCTCAACGATCCCGTAAAACCGATTGATCTAATCAACCCGTGCGCAAAACTTGTTCCGATCCAATCTAAAACCCGAACTAAGCAAGATTAGCTCGATACCACTTGAAGGGTTACGCGGAGGCTACGCTAGCCAAAAACAAAACTTTTACCGTGCAAACCAGGAACACTTGCAAGTAAGGGCCGATAGATTGTTACCGATTGGAGTAGAGTGCAGCGGAATAGCCAATCGGGCAATCCGATCCGAACAGTGTAGCCGATTCCCGGAGACCCGATTCGCCAATCGCCGATTCGAGTCGTCGGCCGCGTTCTCACGCCTCGCTCCGATGCGCCCGACCGCAGCCGATTCCACCACGGCCGATCGCTCCGATTGCAGCCGATCCGCCGATCAACGCGCGCAACGTAGCGGCGCCTCTACCGGTATCCACACGTCCGGGGACGAACGCCGAACACCCGTGTGCTAGCACGCGATGCAAGGCTAGGGTTGGCTCGAAAGTGGGCAGGGTTTCCGTGGAGATTGATCTCGACGACTTCGTTGCACGCGATGCAATTGACGTGCCGCAGCTCTCCACCCCTCCCTCCTTTATATAGAGTTGGCCGACTAGGACTAGTGGCCGATCAGGACTCTATTTTGAATCGGATCCTATCCGAATCTCACAGAGTTGGCCGCCCATACGTCGTAAGCCCATAGGACTCTATCCGATCGGATCCCTATCCGATCGAGCCGTATCCGAGTCCAACTCGAATGCCTGTTCTTATCCCCTTAAGCGTGCGACCACGTAGGTTCGGTATACTCGGTTTCGGCTATAGTCTAACTTAGCCGACCGTCGGCTCGAGTCCAACTCAGCCGACCTGTCAACAGCGGCGCCTAGCAGCACATATTGACACCATAGTATACAAGAATATAATATCGGCTCTGAACCTGTAATGTGTACACAAATCCCTTTGCCTCACGATACCAGTTAAGCTATAGGCAAGATTGTGTGCCATCCCTTCGAAGCTTAACCATTCACTCGAACCGTATTGGATTATCCGTCCGTTGATTGACTCCTCAATCAACTTAGCATGGCCATGCATTTCCATAATCCATTACCTCGAGGGGCCCGAGATATCTCTCCAAAGGAGGGGCAAATTCCATCTTGATCACTCACATCCCACTCCATGTTTCATAGCAAACCCGAAAACTACCTTTATAACTACCAAGTTACGGAATAGCGTTTGGTAGTCCCAAAGTAGGCTACTACACATGTTGGAATCCATGGTGATCTCAGGTCTAAGGACGTTGTACCAACACTACCCGAGACCAACTAATGGCACATTAATTCCGTAGTGTCTCATGGTGGGTCTATCCAACAATGTGTTCTCTAACACATATGTCCATGTTTATTGATTTGGTATCTCCATACCCATGATCTATGAGACATGATCATCAATCAATAAACATGCCAATCTTAGAATCATATTTGTTCCAACAATATGACATATGATCGAGGATCGTTTAGAAATAGATTCACACATATCGAGTCTCATAAATAAGTCACGTACTTATTGATCAATACAAGATGTCTATTTCATGGAACCGAATAACACTTTATTCATTTATACATAAACATTGACGTGATATCCAACATCTCCATATTGCCTCTAGGGCATATCACTAACAGGAAGAAGTAGGGATTGCTCAATGTTAAGATTTGTCAATGGCCGATATGGAGAAAGATGAACCGTTGATGTCGGTCACGACTTACTTCTGGAACGATACTCTGAATGCTTTCATGCTCCAACAAGGTCCAATGACCATCACCCTAGCCAACGTAGTAATGACCACTAGATTAAACATTTTGTCATCGGCTAACCCTGAAGAACTGATTAGGAAAGGCCAACACCAGTTCAAGACTAAGGCCATAGGGGGGATGGAGCGGTTACGTGGCCATGAACATGAGGGATGGACCAGTCGGCCCTAGGGAACATGTCGCATTTCTTATGATGTGGCTGGAAAAATTTGTGTTTTGCGGCTCAAGCTGTGGGCCGACTACCAATTGGCAAGTTGTAGCCGAGGCCCTGGTAGACAAGAAAAAGATCCCTCTGGGCAAGTACCTCCTCGGCTACTTATATCAAACCCTCCATCAAGCAGTTGCCAAGATAGTCGCCGACACCTCTGTCAACACTGGGGGCCCATGGTGGTTTCTTCAGATCTGGCTAGTATTTGATGACCGAGAAAGTAGCCGGTCGGCCACCTCTGACTAAAGCGCGCTTCCCGCGACTAGAGCCGACTGAAGATGATGAAGGAAACGAAATGACCACCACGTGGTGTCTGAGCTATGGAGAAGCAGCGGCCATGCATGCCGGATCAAAACAATCGGCTGAACTACTGGCCGAGTGGTTTGTGTCCTTATACGATGGATTTGCAAAGGACAACCGCTGCTGGTACTTCTACAGGGATCGGTCACTATTCGAGCTACCCGTCGAATTCAACTTGGAGTAGATCAACTCGGATGACTACTCCAAATGCAGAGAATTGTTCACAACTGCCATCACACTTTGTATTCTGCCGACTGGGATCCATCAGGGCCTATCAGTGACAAAAAGTTATGAATTCTACTACCCTCTATCGGCTGCCAGGCAACTCAGACTTGGGCAACTGCCCATCGGCTGCTATTACGCCGATAAGATTGAGACAAGGGGCATTGTAGACCAAACTCCTATTATGAGCAAACTAATGGACATAGTCGGTCCCCCCCTTGGCAGCATCAAGACCATGGTACTTGCCTACAAGAAAAGCGTAGCTTACGACCGTTGGTGGGTCGAAATCAAGCACCACATTTTTCACCAGCGGTCTTTTTACTATGTCACCCTGCTGCTGCCAGATGAAATCCCTTCGGTGAGTCCTGAACACCAAACTATTCCCTCTTCTTGGATCATCGGCTGATTCAATTTACTAACACTTGAACTTCTTCCCTCTTGCAAGACATAGAAATAGAACGGCCGACGGTGAGTAACTCAGGCATTCCAATCGAATATTGCCTAGGCATTCTGCCAAATGGATGTGGGCTAGCTCCGTCGGCCATCGGCTGGGATGTGCCCAAGTTGAAAACATTGTTGCACGGACAAACACGCCAGCCGCTGGCTCGGCAAAAAAGAACTGCCCCAAGCGCGAAGCCATCGGCTGCACCTGCAAAGAAGAAGCAGCCGATCGCGTCAGCTGACAGCCTCCCGTCGGTGGATCCTAGCGTCGACCAAGTCCTGAACGAGGAGGATGCGGATGAAGAAATGTCAGTGGTTGTTGGAGCAGTGACCGAATCAAGTGATTCGAGCCATAACTCGATCAGTCCTCTAGCCGACTGCTCGCCAGTTCCAAGTCCTCCCACGAAGAAACAGCCGGTAAGTCCTCGTTTTGCTATATTCGGCTTCATCATAATACCATGTTGTACTTAACCGAATGTATTTTATTTAGGTCCAGAAATTGGCTCGCCGTCCTCCGCGTCGTGTTCCACAAGTAACAATTTCCTTCGGCATGCATTTTAGCTTACCAATCCCAGCCGATTTAACAACTAACACTTGTCTTTTCTTTTATAGCCTCCTCCATCTCCGTCAGCTGCCCCCCAAGTGTCAAGCGAGCACACGGCAGCGGCTGTGGGCGGCCAAGAAGCTGGGGACGTCACAACGCCAACTGATGAACCGGTTGGTGCAGCAACTTTGGCTGGCGATCCCATTGAAGACACCGCTCCCATCGACCCGGCCAAAGTTGAAGAAGAGGCCGATCCGATGCCTGCAGTGAGAGTAAGTTTACCCCCACCCTTCTCCTCGCAATATGTTGAACAATCGGTCGCTCCAATCGTAGCTTAACCCTGTTGTTTCCTTTGTGCAACTTCTGGCCGACTTGCTCTCCTTTGACATCAAGGAGTTTCTTGTTGAGGAAGAAGGGGAAGCCACCTGTCCGGATAAAGCCCCAGCCGACGAGCTAAAAGAAAAACTGCAAGACATACGTCGTCGGCTCGACATCGATATAGATAGGCTGATGGAAGAATGCGGGTCGGCCATGCCTCGATTCTTCAAAATTGAGAGCCAGCTCCCTGAAGATCTAGCCGCCAAGGCCTTTGTTGCCATCTGTATCGATCTGCATCGGCCAAGGCTTGGGTGCGCAATGCAACGCATGATTGAAAGGCTTGCCCAGGCCGATGTAACCGCCAAGATCCAGGAAACTGTCAAGAACGTGGAGGCTGAAAAGGCAAAGTTGAATGAGCTGAAGGCCGGCCCAACCACTTCTCAGGCCTGGATCACCAGCTTGAAGGCTGAAGAAGCCGACTTGATGCGGCGGTGAAAAATGCCGAGCTAACATTGCCGCGAGGAACAGTGCCGCCGATTTGCCGAAAGCTACCGAAGACCAAACAGCAAGTTGTCGGCCATCATCAAGTATCTGAAAGAACTTCATAAATCGGCTAAAGTAATCCCCGGCTCCAATGCTGAAGATCAAGCGGTGGTCGACGAAATAAAGGCAATCCAAACTGCTGCCATTTCGGCCATAGATGCATTCTTGGCCTTGTAACTTAGACCTGAACTCTGTACACTTGATTCTCGGCCTGAACTGGCTTTATTATGTAATCGGCTTGTACATTGGTTTTACTTTTTGATTGCCGATACTTCTGAAGACTTCAAAATGCGTTGAAAACCTGAAAAATTTCCCCTTGGTTCCTCTTGGTATCTGCCTTCTTGATTGGTGTGTGTATGTGCCCCCTAATTTTGTTGACGTCTTCGATGTTGACAAAATTACTAACTTGACACAATCCTGCTACTTGTATCATTGTCGTTGTGGAGATTATGGCAATCGGGTATCTACATGGCAAGCTTATCCGACTGGAGATAGGGATAGGTTGTGCCTACCAAATATGTAAACCAACTACGACTTGGGTATTACGTTGCCGATTAGATAAGGCAACGGCTCATAGTCATAGTTTGGTAAGATTGAGGAAACCGACTTAGAGTAAGATAGGGTTTCCGATTTGTAAGCCCACCTCCCAAGACTATATAAGGGGGGTAAGGGGCGTCCCTTGAGGGATATGCGATATCGGCTTTAGATCATATGCTTCATGAGAAGTTAGATGAGCTTTCAGCTTTAGATACACAAGATCATGAGATCAATAAAGACACTCGGCGGATCGAATCCCCAAAACAGGAGTAGGGTATTACCTCACGAGAGGGCCTGAACCTGTCTAAATCTTCTTTTCCTCCTAACCCATTGTGCTTGGCGATCTTGACTGCGACCCCAATTTTCTATTGCCGAAACCAAGTTTCGACAGTTGGCGCGCCAGGTAGGGGACCGCGCGTCGAGACTTCTTCAACAATCTCGCCGACAAGCGTGATGGGATCTCCTTCAGGATTCGGCGACTTCGCCGCCAACTCCTTCGACGACTCCTCCTTCGACTCGGATTCAAACCAGTCGGAGGGAAAGACCCACTCGGCGCCGTTCGGGTTCCCAATAGCGCCGGATCTTCGACGACATCTTCAAGATCAAGATGCGATCTGCTCGCTCCAACGAAAGACTTCACTCGGCACCGTTCGGATCAACGAACACCGCCGAAATCTGCGCCAATCTTCTCGCATCCCCGACGAAAGCGATCCACTCAAATGAAGATCTCTTAGTGCCGTTTGGGTTACCAAACGCCGCCGAGGTTTTCAGCAAACTTCTCTCCCCGAGTCGGCGGCGACCCACTCGGAGGAGCCCACACCCCCAAGCTCGACTGGACGGAACGATCCAGATCCGGGTTACCCAGATCAAGGGAGGTCGCCGTCATCCTCCCGTCATTCGGCTCTTGCTCATCTTCGGAGCTCGACGGATACCTCGCTCCGCCGCTTCGACAACCTCTACGGCATCCCTTCCGACGAAGCCAACAACTCGACGCCGCATGGACTACGAGCCGAAGTGCTGACGTCCTCATGGCCGAGCCGGACGAGTCCGACTCAGCCATGGCCGAAGGCTTGAAGAAGAGCGAGCCGGGGTGGAGCTCGAGCGCAAGACAGCCGAAGAGGAGAAACAACGCAAGGACGAGGCCGACAAGAGGAAGCGGATCTACGTGCAGCGGACGATCGCCGAGGCCATACTCCAAACACGGGTTCGCAACACCAATATCTTCCGCACACCACGCGAACGCGCGCCGCACTCACGCTCTTGGACACCGTCATAGAGACGGCTCCGGCCAACGTGACTCCAATACTCGACAAGATCAAGACCATCGTCGCTGCCACGGCGAACGGCCATCTCACCACTTCGGCACGAAGACCGACTCGAATCGTGGCCGAAACGCCGGACAAGAGCCGGCTTCCACCTCAAGTCGGGAGACTATAGGAGGCCCGAGCCGGCTCGGTCGACGACTAGGCCAAGAGGCCCACCTCGCGAGTCCACGCTGAAGTACCAGGAGCAGATGGCCGACTCCCACGACAAACGACACGGACGTCCTCCCGTCCACCACCGAGCCCGTCGCAACAGTTCCGCTATCCAACCAGCCAACCGAAGACTCCGCCGAGTGATCTCGCGGAAGTCCTCGATCGCCGCTACCAGAACGCGACCGACGCACTCGGGAAGATCGGAGGGGATCACCCGATAGCGGCGACGACGGAGTACCGCCTTCACTCGGGAACTTCGCCGAGTGCACTGCCAAGTGGCTTCAAGCCTACAGGATTGAAAGGTACGACGGTAAGACCGACCCGAATCTTGGCTAATCAGTATACACCCTCGCCATCCGCGCTGCAGTGGCGACAACAAGGCTATGGCCAATTACCTGCCCGTGGCCCTCGGAAACTCACCGAAATTGGCTCACGAGCCTGCCAAGAGGCTCAATCGGCTCGTGGAGCGAGCGAGGGATCACTTCATTGCCAACTTCCAAGGAACCTTCGAGAGGCCCGGCACACACTTTGACCTTTACAACGTCATCCGAAGCCGGACGAGCCCCGAAGGATTATATTCGTCGTTTCTCCGAGAAGCGCAACAAGATCCCGAACATCACCGATGACATCATCATCGCCACCTTCCGAAGGGAGTCCGTGATGAGCTGCTCATCGGGAAGTTCGGCGCAAACCACCGAAGACGGTGAAGCAAATGTTCGAGACGGCGAACTCCTACGCCAAGTCCAACGATGCAATCAAGGCGGCACGCCAAGACCGGCCGACAAAAGGGATGACAAGCACTCGGAAGGAAGCCGGCATCCGAGGAAGGATAACGGCAGCAAGCAATCGGCTCGAAAGATCGCAAGCGCCGCACGAAGACCTGGTTGCCACAACATCGATTCTCAACACCGTCGCCGAGTTGCGGCTTACGACACGATCATGAACGATCGTGAACGCTCGGTGCACGCATCATCTACAAGCAATTCACGAGCAATATGCGGCACGGTTAAACAAGGAGCCGACTAATGAAACCGGTCCATCGGGAACCAAGAAGAACAACCCGATCGGAAATTCGGAGCCTTTTCAAGGCCACGTGGGCGAGCTGAATCACATATTCGGGGCCGCGGGCTTATGAGTCCAAGAGGAAGCAAAAGCGATGGACCGCGAGGTCAACGCAGCACAACCCGAAGTCCCACAACATCTACGATGGTCGGAGGTGGCCATCACGTTTAATCGCTCGGATCATCCCGACCGAGTGGTTCACCCAGGCGTATCCCTTGGTACTTGACCCGGTGGTTCGTAACATAAAGCCAAGCGTGTCCTCATCGATGGGGCGCGTCCTCAAATCTACGTTCGCCAAGACCCTGGATGGGATACAAATCCAAAGAACTGAGTTGAAGGCAAGCTCAGCCCCTTCCACGGAGTGATCCCGGGCGTCGCCCACACCACTCGGGCACATCGCCTTTCCATCACCTCCGGAGTTCGCGAGAATTTCCGAACGGAGAATACCACCTTCGGGGTGGTCGACTTCAAAGACGGCCTACCACGCGATCATCGGAAGGCCCGCACTCGCCAAATTCATGGCGATACCACACTACACTTACCTCTGCATGAAGACGCCTGGCCCTAACGACGTCATCACCCTGCGCAGCGACGTCAAACAAGCCTTCACCTGCGACGAAGAAAGTTGCGATATGGCCCAATCTTGTGAGAGATCACGTGGCTAGGAAGAAATCCACGGCTACATCAACATCGAAGAGGGTGAAATTTCTACAAAGAGGATAGCCAAGTCGGGACAAGGCGACGCCAAAACGAAGAAAATCTTTCTTGATCCATCGGCAAGATATCTTCAAGGACTTAGAAGATACCGAGTCGCAATGTTCGGGCGCGAGCTTTCATTGTCGATGATTTGGTTCTACGCAAGATCCGGACCATCAAGGACCATCACAAATTATCTCCACTATGGGAAGGACCATACATAATCGCCGAGGTGACTCGGCCAAGAGCATTTCGACTAAAGCGCGAAGATGGATCTATGGTGGAGAACTCTGGAATATTGAACATCTTCGACGATACTATGCTTAAATTGCCGTAAGTTTTATGTTGTTCTTGACTGTCAACCTCAAGCAAGATGACTTCTTGAGTTGACAATCGGGGCTATACGTGTCAATAAAGCATGGTTTTCTTTGATAACTTGTTTATATTTAGTTTATCATTGTTTATTATTTTGATTCGAGTTCAATAGATAAGGACCGAGAATTTTTGATGATCTAATCAAGTTTTAGGCTTGGTGATATGGACGAAAATTACTTAAGAAATTTTCTATGAAGACTCGTGTCAAGGCATCAACATAAATAAGCTAGATACCTACAAGTTCACATCGGAGGCATAAAGAGACCAAGATGATTAGATGAAGTGGCGGGGACGACCTCGAAGCTTCGTAAAAAGACTTGAGGGTTTTTGCTAAGTCGTCTCGTGATTGGGCCGAGCCCATGAGAGACTTGCGGCCCGCTAAGGTGTGGCTTGACACGTGTCCTTAGGGACTTAAGTGGATGGACTTAAGCAGATTTGCCTTGGCAATATGCACGTGTCACATAGCCCAATACCTTTAAAATCCTTTCATACCGCGGTTTGCATAACTTCATGAGAAGTTGGCACGATGCAATTTGAAAGGTGACAAACGTTAAGCTTTTCATGGCTCGTCCCGATGACAGGACTGTTTGGTTTCTAAGCATTTGATTAAATGATTATATCAATGCTATTTTTCCACCTTGGTGAAGATCTTTTTTAGATTAAGACCAATATTATGGCAGGAGCTATTTAATATTTTGGTCGTATTTTTCGATGACTGAAAAATTTGTTTACCCATGAGGGTTGACTAAATTATTTATTCCGAGATGACTCGGACAAGTTAACTCGGACGAGCATGAGCTTGCCGAGTGTTTTTTACCCCTGAGGGTTGATTAAATTATTTGTCCCGAGATGACTCGGACAAGTTAACTTGGACGAGCATGAGCTTGCCGAGTGTTTTTTACCCATGAGGGTTGATTAAATTATTTGTCCCGAGATGACTCGGACAAGTTAACTCGGACGAGCATGAGCTTGCCGAGTGTTTTTTACCCATGAGGGTTGATTAAATTATTTGTCCCGAGATGACTCGGACAAGTTAACTCGGACGAGCATGAGCTTGCCGAGTGTTTTTTACCCATGAGGGTTGATTAAATTATTTGTCCCGAGATGACTCGAACAAGTTAACTTGGATGAGCATGAGCTTGCCGAGTGTTTTTTACCCACGAGGGTTGATTAAATTATTTGTCCCGAGATGACTCGGGCAAATCAACTTCGATAAGCATGAGTTTGCCGAGTGAATTAATTTCTTACCCATGAGGGCTAAATAAATTATTTGTTCCGAGACGACTCGGCGAACTACTCGGATAAGCGTGAGCTTGCCGAGTGATGTGATTTTCTACGATTGCTTTAGCTTGAGTTAAGCATTTATATGAGAATTATTTGTTCCGAGATGACTCGGGCAAGTTTTCGGGATGACTCGAGAAGATCAGCTCGGATAAGCATGAGCTTACCGAGCGAATTGATTTCTTACCCATGAGGGATGATTGAAATATTTGTTCCGAGATGACTCGGGCAGATCCACTCGGATAGACATGAGTCTACCGAGTGCTTTCCATCCACTAGGGTTAATTGAGTTATTTGCTCGGGATGATTCGGGCAAATTCACTCTGACGAGCACGAGCTTGCCGAATGATGAGATTGCTTTAGCTTGAGCTAAGCATCTACATAAGAATGATTTTTATAGTTCTTGACTATATGCTTAGTCTATTTTTGACTAACCACATAGTCGGGGCTACACTAATTAGGTGCATCAGAGATGCACCTATATATTTATTTTTTGAGAATTTTTGAGATATTTTCCAGCCCTTCACGCCTTTGGAGCCACTGGGAAGATTCAGGGCAGAGATGATGGAATCACTCGGCGCCGAGCACTCGGCCAAAGAGGTTTTTGGCTGCGTACTATTTTGGTTTGAAGCTGAGTTGTCTCGCGACCGAAAAGGACTCGGGGCTACTGTGGAGATTATGGCAATCGGGTATCTACATGGCAAGCTTATCCGATGGAGATAGGGATAGGTTGTGCCTACCAAATATGTAAACCAACTACGACTTGGGTATTACGTTGCCGATTAGATAAGGCAACGGCTCATAGTCATAGTTTGGTAAGATTGAGGAAACCGACTTAGAGTAAGATAGGGTTTCCGATTTGTAAGCCCACCCTCCCAAGACTATATAAGGGGGGTAAGGGGCGTCCCTTGAGGGATATGCGATATCGGCTTTAGATCATATGCTTCATGAGAAGTTAGATGAGCTTTCAGCTTTAGATACACAAGATCATGAGATCAATAAAGACACTCGGCGGAGCGAATCCCCAAAACAGGAGTAGGGTATTACCTCACGAGAGGGCCTGAACCTGTCTAAATCTTCTTTTCCTCCTAACCCATTGTGCTTGGCGATCTTGACTGCGACCCCAATTTTCTATTGCCGAAACCAAGTTTCGACAGTCGTCGGCTGAACCTAGCCGATTGTAGAAAACTAGGGAAAAACCTAGTGTAAAAAATGACCTAAAGACAATGCTTGCACAAGTCAAGACATTGGCTAACACGAATCTGCAGCAATCAGAGCCGAATCATGAACTGATCCAAACACTTGGGTAGCATTTTTTTAAATATTTGTCATTCAGAGCCCTTCAAAATACCTCTCCATCCAATCCTTCTAACATATAGGCCCCTATGGAGACGCATCTGTGGATCTTGGAAGGCTCTTCCCAATTTGGAGACCACTTGCCGAATTTATTATCTCTTGATCCAATCGACAGTACCAACTTCCAAACGAGCTCACCCTCTTCGAAAGATTTAGGCACAACCTTCTTGTAGCAGTGGCAAGCTAATCGTTCCTTATCTCTTGTTACTTTTTCCAAGGCCCTCATCCTTGACAAAACTAGTTCTTCCGATTCATCCACCATCAAGTTATAATAGTCATCGGCTGTGAGCTGGTCTTGTAATTGAATCCGTCTTGAGCCGATGATGTTTTCCCATGGCAGAACTGCTTCGTGCCCATAGACCAATTTGTATGGAGGGACATGGATAGATCCATGGCATGCCACCCGATAGGCCCACAGTGATTTGGATAATCGGCTGTGCCATTGCTTGGGGTACTCAGAAATCTTCCTCTTTATCAGTTTGATCAAACTTTTATTTGAAGCCTCTGCTTGCCCATTGGCCTGCGCATAGTATGGCGAAGAATTAAGTAATTTGATCCCCATGCCATCGGCAAACTGAACAAACTCGTCCGATATGAAGAGAGATCCCTGGTCTGTTGTTATTGTTTGTGGGACGCCAAATCGGTAAACGATATGCTCTTTAACAAACTCGATTGCGTCCCTAGAATCAACCTTTTTCAAAGGAATTGCCTCCACCCATTTTGTAAAATAATTTGTTGCCACGAGAATGAATTTATGTCCTTTGCTTGAGGGTGGATTAATCTGGCCGATCATGTCGATGCCCCATCCCCTGAATGACCAATGCTTTATGATTGGGTTCATAGCCGATGCTGGTACTCTTTGTATGGCTCCGAATTTTTGACAATCCTAGCAACCTTTGTAATATTTGAAACAGTCCTCCAGCATCGTCGGCCAAAAATACCCTGCTCTCCGAAGCAACCACTTCATCTTGTGAGCCGATTGATGCGTGCTGCATATCCCTTCATGAACTTCTCCGATAGATACCTTGGCTTGATCGGGACTAAGACAATTGAGCAGCACACCATCAATCATCCGATAAAAGAGATCTTCATCGAACAAAACATATCTTAAAGCCTTGTATCGCAATTTCCTAAAAGCCGATTGAGATGGGTTCTGTAAATAGCTGTAGACCTCAAACCTCCAATCGTCAGCTGTCATGGCAGCAACTTCTATCTCAACTTCTTTTATCATCGGCCTATAGCGTGATGCCCTTTGAGCTAAATCATTGGCTTCTGTATTCTGCTCTCTAGGGATATGTTTCAGTGTGACTAGCTGAAAGCTATCCATCAATTCTCGGCATTGTTGATAGTAGACCATCAGCGCATCGTTCCTACATTCATACTCTCCTGACAACTGGCTGATGACCATTATTTCGATGGCGTTGGCTTCGACTTCTTTGAGAAGATGCAATCCCTTGAGTACTGCTTCGTATTCGGCTTGATTGTTTGTAGCACGGGGATTGATTGAGAAGGCGAATTCAAAACATGCCCCCCTTGGTGAACGAACGAATGACAGAACGAAGACGTGAACGATAGATTGAACGAATGGTCGGTCGTTCGGTCGTTCGTTTGGTCGTTCGGTGGTTCGTTTGGTCGTTCAGTGTGGATGTAATCCAGGAAGTGACTTCTGAAAAATATCACCATTGTGGATGTGCACAATTGGATCTGGTGTCTATTGGATTTCATCTATTTTTTCCATCTTCTTCTTTTCTGACTATGTTTTTTTACGTAGACATACATGATATTCCTAAATAATTGATACATGTATTAACCGAATAAATTTTTTTTAGAATTCTTTGTTTAAGTCCTCAACCCACATCAATCAAATGGCGGATTGTGACGAGGAACAGTTTCTCCTTGATGAGATCGCACGAGGAACATAGTTTTACAACGAGAAGGGACATGAAGATCCAGATCAGTACCTGAACGAGGAGGGGAACGACGGGGGGGACGAGCAGAGGAACGAGGAGATGAATGAGGGCTCCGCCTCCGCCTCCGCCTTCATTGGACAGAAGAGGCCACGCGGCCTGAGCAAGAAAATAGAGGGTTGACATGTCATAACGGAGGTGGCACCTGACGGTCGACCAATTGCCCAGAGGACGCCGCAAGAAAGTTTGTGGCGCACAGTGGATGGGTGGTGAGGGATCACGTGCCCGTAAGTTTTGCCAACTGGAGGCGGTCTACCAAAGGAGGAGAGGAGCAGAGCTATCTCCCAGACTTAGAGAAAGAGATGCTCTGGACCACAATGCTGCAGACGTTCACCATCCTAGAGTCAGATCAGGCAAGGGTCAAGGAATGGACGTTGAAGAAAATGACAGAGCTCTTCAGGAACTATAAGAAACAGTTACACAAGAAATATATCCTGAAGGGCCAGACACTAGACTTTGACAAGTTCCCAAAGCTTAGAGATCATTGGGATGCTTTTGTTGAGCACAAGACCAGTGAAGAAGTGCAATCTATCATAGAAAATAACAAGGCCAACGCAGCAAAAAAGAAATACCATCACAAAGCTTGGGTCAAAGCGGCTATAAAAAGCAATGGAGAAATGGGAAAAAATGGACCTAGAAGCACGGGATATCGTTCTGGCACAGAAATGGCCGAACGATCAAAGAACTTGTTCTATGCTCACGGCGGCTCACTAAATCCCATCGATGGCACAGTGATCTTTGGTGATAAAATTCTAGAAGCCGCACGGAGGTTACAGGAGGCGGTGTAGGCTAGTTCCTCGGGCTCGTTCAGGTCCGATAGAGAGAAGGAAGAGCCTTCAAAACCCAGAGCACCCGGGGCGTACGCGAGGAAAAGGCGTCGTCCCCTGGAAATACGGGTTCCAAGCTGACATCGACACATACAGGAGCCGAATGAGGTCAAAGCGAGAGAATGATGCTAGATTCGCTGAGATGGAAATGAGGCTCTCGCAGATCAATCAGATTGTCGACGAAAGGGTGGCCGTAAGGTTGGCTGAGGAGTGGAGCCAGTGGGTTAGCCAACACCCGGATCCAGCAACAACCGCACAACTCCAACAACAGCACAGCAGCTACGCGTCTACTGGCAATGAAGGCGAGCTGGCCCCACAAGCTCAACCGGGTCTGCCATGCCTCGTGGATGACATCACACAGCGGACCCCATGTGATCTGCACATCTCGCTAAAAAACATAACAATAAAGGTATGTTCGTACTTTTATGTTGTCAATCAACGTTCATTATTAACTAATAAGCAATCTTCTCGAATAGGTCGCATCGGGCATGGCTATTCCAGTAGCCCGAGATGGCACCTACCACTCCCGGCCCGTTCCACCTTCGTACTCGAAGGTTAAAATTGAACAAGTAGAACGCGGCTATGAAGATCTGGAGCTGGATATCCCCGGAGGAGACGGGGAGACGATGCTAGGAGAAACAGCTCATGGAATATTTCTCTGGAGAAAGATCTTCATAAAATTCCCCGGATGAACAGCGTGTCCTGTCGTTCCACCGCCCTCACCTCCACGTGGGTCGTCTCCTCCGCCTCCTTCGCTGCCTCCGCCTCCTCCGCCTCCTGTGTCGCCTCCATGAGCACCGACTCCTAAACGGCCGTCTCCAACTCCACCGCCTTCCAACCCTCCTCCATCGCCACAACGAGCACCGACTCCTAAATGGTCATCATCCAAGAGCGCGCCGTCAATATCAAGCGGTCGTCCAAGAAAGACTCAGAGAATTGAGAAGACGCCGCCACCCGCACCAAAGCGGTCAGCCTCAAGCAGGGCGAAGAAAGCTGGCAAAGATGTACCCTAGCTTGGCATGCAGCCAGAGAAGCCTATGGAGTTCAGCACGATTCCAAATATCAGACCTGATTTATGACAATTCATGCAAGAAGCTGGAATTAATATGGATCAATTACACAGGCGTGCACCCCTGGCGAAGGCTCCGCTTAAATACAAGTTCAACCATGGAAAGCCTCTCGTCAAGCCGGATCTCGTGAAAAGGCTTCCAACTCAGATGTACCGCTTCCATCAGTGGTACATGCAACGATCCAGCAAGGGTGAAGACATGATAATATGAAAATATTCAATTGACTACTTCTTCGATGGAGATGACTACCTGTATATCTGATTCGAAGATATATTCGACCTGTACCAACTTGATGCCCTCGATGTCTAACTTCTAACCGCGCGGGTTTTGTAAGTATCGCCCGGTTATTTCGTTTCTTACCTCCTTGAATTTAGCTGACTAAAATTCTTTTTAACCGTTGTAGAATGACGATCCAATACTGCAACAAGCACGAATGCACCAAGCATGGATTCATGGATCCATGCAAAATCAACGGCCCATTGGTTGATCAGTTTCCTAATGACACCGTGGACAACATATACAACGCGCTTGTGAAGCAACCCTTCCGGTCCTTCATCCTTCTGCCCTATAATACTGCGTAAGTTTTTTCTTTCTTTTCGAACCAATTTCAATCCCGTCCATACATAAAGTTTCATATGTGTCATCTAAACCAATTTACAGATTCCACTGGATTATATTAGTACTTGACATGGGTCAGTCAAAGATCCATGTCTTTGACTCAATGGATAAACCAGAGCACATACTCCCACATATTTGAACTCTTTAACGGGTAATGTCATCTTACTTTCTATTGCATATATGCGGTTCTCGGATAATTACGTGCTAACTTTCAACTGCACGTAGGGCATGGTAACGATTTTGGGGCAATGTTCACGGAATTTGAAAAGATAAGCTCTCTGTGCGGATGAAGTTTCCAGTGAGTAACATGCCTGCTCCTAATTTGAGTTGAATCATTATTATGTTCTAAAATATGAAATGCATATTAAATGTGTCGTTGTTTCTCTTTTAGTGTGCAAAACAGTCGTAGGGCACCAACCTGTGTGGATATTACGTCTGCGACTACATTCACCGCTTTGTGACCGAAGTCAAAACTATCGATGATCTAGATGTACATATACACCAATTCATACATTACTTCTCGATTTCTTATTCACTTCATATATTTATTTCTCGTTTATTCTAATTAATGACAGCTTATGCGTGTCAGAGACGACCTCCCCCACGAGACTTTCATACAAGCCGCTCAGGAAGATTTGATGGGATTTATTAACGAGCAGGTCGTTGAACCCGCAGGGGAGTTCTTCATTGGTTTTAGTAGCTAAACCACGGCAAAGTAGATTAGAGACAATTTTTTATAAGCTAGCTAGGAAACATGTATGAATATTATACATATTTTGGTAATATATGTATATTTCCTTTCTTAAGTTCGTTTAAATGTGTATAAATTATATATTTACATGTAATATAATATATGTGTAATATATATATAGCAGTACCGCTGGAGAAATGGCAAATTAAAAAAATTGCATCTTTAGTCCCGGTTGAAGCCACCAACCGGGACTAAAGATTGCGGAGCCGGCCATGTGGCTCCGCCACCTTTAGTCCCGGTTGGTGGCTTCAACTAGGACTAAAGATGAATCTCTAGTCCCAGTTATTTAACCGGGACTAGAGATAGTCCATCTCTAGTCTCGGATTCGTAGTCTCGGTTTGACAACCGGGACTACTGAGGGTTACGAACCGGGACTAGTGTGGCTTTCTCCAGTAGTGTCGGTGTGGGCGGTGAGGCGGAGTGCAGCGTCGCCACGTCCTCGGTCACGCGTCAACCGCACGCAACTCCATAGTTCTCTCCCTCTCGCGTGTCCCCGGTGCGGATTAGAGAAAAAGAAAAGTGAACAGAGGCAAGTGGGTCCTCTTTGTGGTAGGGTAGTCAAGAAAGAGAGGGAGGGGTAGAAACATGGGTGTTGTTGATTTTTGACGAATTTTGGGTTTAATTATCTCCTCTAACTTTGTAGCTTTACAATTTAATTTGTGAAACCTGAAAATTTTTCTGCAGACAGACAATCATTTTTAGATTCCATTTTCTTTGGTTGTAAAAAAATATCTAGTGGTTTGTTCCAAAAATTCCACAAAATAAGGTATTTAGGGATTGGTTTGAATTTTTAGAAGGCCTAAACAGAGGAGAAAAATTGTGGAAAACTTATATTTATTCATGGTTTTTATCTTAGTATTTAAATAAAATATTTCATATATATACTTATGTGCATTTTATTGATCTTTTAGGCAAGTTATTGTTTTGGCCGATTAAAGACATTAATTAGCTAATGTTGGTCTGTTTTGCCTAATTTGTTTGGGGCATCAACCACAGTTTTTAATTTCCACAAAAATTATGTTAAGTTGATTATAACATCTGCTACCTACATTAATTGTTTCATGATTTTATCTTACATGGTTTATTCTAGAAAATTAAGGTAACTTTCCTATGTAGAGTTCCTCCCGCTCTTTGGTTCCGACTAATATGATCGATGGAGGTTTATTTGAATTTTATCTTGGGCTGAGGAAATTATTCTTTGAATTAAATTTCTAAGTTTACATGTTAGCATCCAAAATTAGTTGTAAGCTCATTTTGTAAATCTCAATCGTTTGGGCTATGCCTATATGGCCTATAATGAGATGTGTTTTTGGAAATTCGAATATACGTAATTGTCCTAAGTCAAAGTGGCCTTATGTTACTATGCATGCCCTCGCATGAGCTTGCATTTTTGCCCTATGTTATAAATGAAAATTAAAATGTTTTTCATGAGGCAAGTTGAAATACCCCACATAATTAGAAAAAGAAAAAAATTGGATCTAAACTTTTAATTCTCGCAAGTGGGTTGAAGTTCTTCAACCTATGTTAGAAAATGAAAATTTTTGGTCCACAGAATTGGGAAAACATTGCTTTTATTTGATTTAGACAAAATTTCGTTGACCCTAGAATTTGGGTATATGACAAAACCCATGTGTAGTTGCGACATTTTCCATGCGTATGAAAAATTTTGGGTAGGATCAATAGACTCACAAACAACTTTTTGGAAAGGTTGTTCTTTAGACGGACACTGCCACCACCTATCACCACCTATTAATCAGTTAGACATTATGCCATATTCCTAGCAAAACAAGGTGTAGACGGACCTGAAACTACCAAACTCTTATCTTCTATTTCACCAATCCTCCTAGCCAAAAACTTCTAAACTTTAAGGGGGATAGCATAGCGTGATAGCCTCAAGCATTCAAAACAGTGCCTATGTTGCCATTACCCGCCTTCGCTGTGAACTATCCGAGCGGGGAGAGTTCTATTGCTATTTTCCATCTTTAGCTAAAGGAACTGTGTTGTAAAATATGAGTAATACGGCTACCATGTCACCCTTTATGAAAGAACCCAAAGGACTATATGAAATAATAATCCGGAACTTGTTTGACTCTAACCTAACAACGGTTTTACTTGCTTTCTGAAGAAAAAAATTCATCTTAATGATATAAGCTCAACCAAACTACAGTTAGATCTCATATTTCCGCCATTGTGCCCGTACGGAAACCTAGTGCCACCGAACCTTTTGTACCGATCCTTCGTCGCCCACCAGAATTCCGGACAGCCATCATGCTCGACAAGAACATTTTTCCCCACTTCTCCAATAAAGGTTTCTAATAATAAGAAGCTGATAAAACCACGTTATCAGGAAACTAGGGCTTCACCGCAGTTGTATCCATTATAGTGTATTCGGATCATCCTTGCATGCTCCACATCAAAATCTTGATGACCGTCCTCTATCGTATCCCACCATAGCCTCTAGACAAAGACCAAAGGGTACAGTACCCAAGCCAGCAAAGTACAAATGGCCATTCTAGCGTATCGCACACCTGCCCACGCCCATCGCCAAGCAGCAACCATTCCCGCCAGAATGTAGCTTCCGCAACCGAAATGCCTCGGCACTGCTAGCATCTGAGCATCGTCTCCGACGATGAATCCACCCATCACTTGAGCCAATGAAGGAACTCCTCACCCCATCCCAGACCCTACGACTGCAGGCTCTAACCACCGATGAACTCCGCCTCTGCCAGCAACACATCTCTTTGCTTCGTTTCGTCGTGAAACCCTCGCTCCATTCCTTCTTCTCTAGAGGTAGTCCGCCACCACTCACTCTGTAATCCGCTAGCTGGAGCAAGTGTGAAAGACAAGCCACCTCTCTTACTTTTCCTTTTAAGTAAAGAAATGGTACACACTAAAAGATTCCTTTGCGAAAATATTAAATTATTAGGACTACTAAAGTCTAGGATACCTAGAGGGTTTAGTAAAACCAAAAAAATAATTTATAATATTGTTATCGAAACAAACAATTACAAAGACATTATATGGATCACCATTAGGAACCAAATGATAGGTCTCCGCCCATCCTAAGCCAAAGTTTTAACCATCGCCTTGATAGAATGAGATCTTAGACATGACAAACCAAGTTAAACCGGCAGACTTACAACCACAACCCAACCCAGATCTCGGGGACGAGATTTCCTTTAAGGGGGATAGAGCTGTCACATACCCAAAATCCAGGGTCAGGAAAATTTTGTCGAAACCAAATGAAAATAAGGTTTCTCAATTTTGAAAACCAAAAATTTTCATTTCTAACTTAGGTTAAGTATTTCAACCTATTACATGACTAAAATGTGAGAACCAAATAAAACTTTTCCATTCCTAACTGTAACATCCTGAAAATCGAAGAAAACAAAATCGGAACGTAAAAATCGGAACTTTCAAAAACCTTCGCTTGTTTTAGACGTGATCAATTTCCCTTTCGGTGTTTTTGGATAATTTGGAGTTGTCGAAATTAAAGATGCGAAAGCCCACATCGTGGTTTTTAAAAAGAAATCGGAGAAAGCGCGGATTTATGAAAACGCGATTTGGAAAATATAAAATAAAAATTATGGTTGGGAGAAGATAAATTAGGGCACAAAATAAATAATAAAATATTCGGAAGTCGCGCTCGAAATCCGAGAAAATTTTGGAAAATAAAGGGGAGAATATTGAATTTTGAAAAGAGGGATTTTAAATAAATAAATATGAAAAATATTGTGGGAAAATAAAAGTGGAGAAAATTTGAAAATATTGTGTTAAAAATTAATTTTGAATTTTATGAAATTATTTTGGAATTTTTAGAAGAAAGAAAAATAGAAATGGAAAATTAAAATGGAAAATCGGGAAAAATCGGAAATTGCACTTTTCATTGCGCGCCAAGTGTTCGACGCCGTACACACCGTACCGCCCGCCCGCGCGCGCCGCCCTGCCATGCGCGCCTCGCGCGCGTGCCCGGCTCCCTACCCCCGCGCGCGCCACGTGCCGCGCGGCACGCGCGCCGCGCCCGTGCGCGCCACGCGCCACGCGCCGCGCAAGCGCCCGACCGCCGGACCCGCGCGCCTCGCCGCACGCGCCGTACCGGCCCCGCGCCCGCGCCCGCGCCTCGCTGCCACGCGGCCGTGCCGCGCCCGGACCCCCACGCCACGCGCGCACGCCGCGCCGGACCCCGCCCACTCCGCGCGCTTCGGCCGCCGCGTTGCGCCCGCCGTACCCGGCCCATCCCCGTGCGTCGCCGCGTGTCTCCACCCCGCGCCCGCGCCGAGCCGGCCCCTCCTCTCTCCACCCCGCGCCCGCGCCGAGCCCCCTCGGCCGCGCCTATAAAAGGGGCGGCGCCACGCCCATTTTTGCCGCACCGCCGCTGCTCCCTCTCTCCGTTCCCAAGCGCCGCCGCCGAGAGCCGCCGCCGCAACCCACGCGCCACCGTGCGCAAAGCCTCCCCCGTGCCCCATCGCTCCTCCCCGAGGCCGCCGTCGCCGGTATGTCCCCTGCTCCGCCCCTTTTGTCGCGCTGCCGCCGCCTCTGTTTCGGCCGGACACCGGTCGAACGGTTGGCGGCCAATGAACAGTGCGACAGTGAAAAAGAAAAGAAAAAAAAGAAAAATAAGGGGAAAAATTAGGAAAAATTTTAGAAAATTTGGAAAAATATTTTGGGAAGACTTGAGTAAAATTTTGGGCAAAAATAAATTATTTTCTTGTATGTTCTCTCGGTGCAAAGTTGAAAAATCGAAATCGGACTTTTTCCGGAATTTCGTTTCGCGTCGTTTTTAAATCCGGACTTCGTTTAATTCTTTCTCGCCATTTAAATAGGCTTCTCTTTTGTGCTCAAACCTTCAAAACCTCGAGCACGAATTTCCTCCGCTGACATTTCCAAACCTAATTTCTCAAATTGTTACGATCGTCGTCTTTGCGAAAACCCTAGGACATCGACTCGATTCCAAAAACTCGGATTTTTCCTAGCGACCCTTGTCCTAACTCAAGTAGAATCTTAGGCAAAACATTTGGAGTCATTTTCATGGCTTTTATGGTTCTTTTCGATCTCTCGGTATTTTATTGAATTCTAATTGAATTCAATTGATCTTTCGCACGTACGGTAGCACTGAAGAAACCGGCATCGACCCCGTTGAAGACACCACCCTCAAGCGTGCGAGCAAGGCAAGTCATCACACTCTTTGAACATATTGATCCTACTTTGTGAAATGATGTTGATTTCAAATTACAAATTGCATGCTTTACACAAACAGTACCTATGCTTGATATACCCTGCTTTGATATTGATCACCAATAGAATTTATTCTTTGTAACCTTCGATGTGATATGACCGGAGGCTAACTTCGGTAAAAATGCTTAGCCCTGCTTACACTAGATCCCTGCATACTCACGATTTTGCAAGAAAGCTTAGTGCTCGGGCAACTACCTTAGGGGAGGTAGTTGAAATACGGCCTGTGGAGACATGAGCGCCACATGGCCATGAGAATGTTGAACTAAGCTTGATGAAAATTGAAAATGCTATACAAATGTTTTAGACTGGGGCGGCCGGATGATTTGGGTAGATTCCGGAAAAGGCAAGTGCCGACCCTGGTCAATTAAGGACCGAGCCATGAGATAGCCGGGAAACGAGCCAGTACAACCGTACTTCTCGAATGGGTATAGACCTAGCTGACTAGATAGCCGAGCGGAGGCAATATCCTTGCATAGATGGTTCTCTATGATGTGGCTTATGTGATGAGAATGAGGCTCGGCCTTTGTTGTGGGAGTTGCCTCTTTGTATTGATGTTATAGATGGGAGACGCTTCAAGATCCAAAACGTATAATCCACTCACCAATGGAGTATGAAAATAGAATATATCTCCAAGATAAATTGAACAACCACTGTCCACTGATCCAAAATCATACCCTTCCACTTGTAAACATGAAGCGGAAATTACATTTTTACATAGAGTTGAAACACAATAACAATTATTTAGCAGAGTTTTGGTGGGTCAGTATGAAGAGAGAAATAACAGAGTTCATGGCACTATGCGACGTATGCCAACGAGTGAAGGCAGAACACCAAAGACCTGCAGGGTTACTACAGCCACTCCAAATCCCGGAGTGGAAATGGGAAGAAATCGGAATGGACTTCATCACATGATTACCTCGGACATCGTCAGGGCACGATTCCATCTGGGTTATTATTGACCGACTCACTAAAGTAGCTCACTTCATCCCAGTGCACACTACCTACAAAGGAAAGAAACTGGCAGAACTGTATCTCGCAAGGATCATGTGTCTTCATGGCACATGATTACCTCAGACATCATCAGGGCACGATTCCGTCTGGGTTATTATTGACCGACTCACTAAAGTAGCTCACTTCATCCCAGTGCACACCACCTACATAGGAAAGAAACTGGCAGAACTATATCTCACAAGGATCATGTGTCTTCATGGGGTACCTAAGAAAAAAGTATCAGATCGTGGTAGTCAGTTCACCTCCAAGTTTTGGCAGAAGCTACAGGAGGAACTTGGCACTCGCTTGAACTTCGGTACGGCCTATCACCCGCAAGCTGAATCAGATTTTGGAAGACATGTTGCGAGCCTGTGCTCTCGACTTCGGGGGAGCATGGGATAAGAGTTTGCCCTACGCGGAGTTCTCTTACAACAACAATTACCAGGCCAGTTTGTAGATGGCACCTTTCAAAGCGCTGTACAGACAAAAGTGTCATACCCTACTATTTTTGGACCAAACTGGCAAGCGTTAGCTGTTTGGGACCGAAGTGTTAAGTGAGGTAGAAGAAAAGGTCAGGACAGTAAGGGAAAGGCTAAGAATTGCACAATCTCAGCAAAAGAGTTACGCAGACAACCGTCGAAGGGATATAGCTTTCAAGGCAGGTGATTATGTGTATCTTCGAGTCACCCCGCTTCGGGGAGTACACCGTTTCCAAACTAAAGGCATGTTGGCACCACGTTTTGTGGGACCATATCAGATTTAGGAACGTCGAGTAGAAGTAGCCTACCAGCTCGACCTTCCACCCTCCATGGTCGGCATCCATGATCTATTCCACATCTCACAGCTTAAAAAGTGTCTAAGAGTGCCAGAAGAAAAGACGAGCCCGGATCAGATCGAGATTCAGGAAATTTGACTTATGTGGAGAAACAAACGCGTATCCTCAAAATCAGCGAGCGGAGAATCCAGAACAAGGTTACGAGGTTTGGTCAAGTTCAGTGGACTCATCACTCAGAAGAAGAGGCCACCTGGGAAAGGGAAGATGACCTAAGGCCGCTCATCCCTATCTTTTTGCCCGTACCTCTGAATCTCGGGGTCAAGATTCCATTTAAGGGGGTAGAATTGTCACACCCCGAGGTGTTTTCCCTTTTAAAATCCTAAATAAAAATCACAAAAAAATTGTTAGAAATTAACCTAGAGCAAATAAATAGTTTTAGAATGCAAACTCTAATTGGAAATGGCATGGAAGGATTTTCCTAAATTTTATATGTCAAAATTCACTAATAGGATTTTTAGTGGATTTTTAACCAATTAAAATCAAAATTAGAATTAATAAATCCTGAAAAAATCCTTTTTCTCTCTCCTTTGTCCTTTTCCTGCTCTTTCCCGCCCAATCGGCATTGGGTCGTCGGCCCGAGCCGACGGCCCGGTCGTTCCCACGCGCACGCGCCTCCCTCTCTCTCTCTCACGGGCCAGCCGAAGGCCATGACCCGTTAACCCCTTGCGCTCGAAAAATAAGTCCACCTCACTTCCCTTTTCCTCGGGACACTGACAGGTGGGGCCCACCTATCAGGCTCGTCCCCTACCACTGCCATTTGCGTCGCTCGTCCCCGCGCGGATCCCGGCCGCCCGCCTCTCCCACATGCTTTTAAGGACCTGCCTTAATGCCCCGCCCCTCCCTTTCCCTTCTCGGCCCGAGCGCGCACCGCCGCTCCCAGGCGTGCGTGGCTTCGTCCGCGCGTGAGCCGTGGCACTCCGCCGCCCCGCGCCGTCGCTCGGATGGCGTCGTCCGGCCTCCGACCGCTGTGCGCCATCGCCGGCCAACGGCGCCACTCGTGCCCCTCTCCCGGCCATCCGATCTGCCTCGGCAGATCCGAGCTGTCCGCCCTGCCTGCCCATGTGGTATGCCAAATGGTGGGTTGTGGGCGCTGTGGTTTTGATAGTGGCGCCCATGGCATTTAAGGACCGGTTCATGGGAAACCTCGGAAGAATGACCATACAAACCACAAGCCATAATGGGTAATGGTGGGTCCTATAGTATAGCCTTTCCTAGCCGTTGAACCTAGACAAGGGTGAGCGTGATGGAGTTGCAGTTGCCGATTCACCGTGATTAGTCCCACATTGCTAAAACCTGATTAGTGGAACATGACTAGTATAGTTGGATGGTTTGGGCCTATGGCAACGTGGGGATGACGTTGGGCAGTGTTGGATTTAATATGAATTAGTTATTTAATTTACCACTTTTCTTTTTCGTGTTCAAATCTCCTCTTATTTGCAAAAACCCTAGCTGTTTGTGCTAAAGGCAAAACCCTAGCCAAATCCTTGTCTTCCCCTTGCATTCATGCCTTCTCTACTCCGATATGTCTTGTTGAGTACGTGGAAGTACTCATCCTTGGCTCATCACCAGAACCTGAACATGAAGCTGAAGAAAAAGAAGATGTTGAGTAGGCTTTGTCCTGCACTCTACAAGATGCCTGTGGAGTGGTTGAAGCCACGCTGCAAGCGCCAACATTAGGCTTAGACCCTTTTCTTTTTCTGCTGCTCTTTTGTAATCTTTTTGTAATGTTTCTAAGACATGGAACTGTAATATCAACCATTGTCGTATGTGTACCCTGGCTGGTCCTGGACAGGGATTTTTGTACACATATAGCTTCGCAAATTCTAGTTTGAATTTCTAGACATGACAGAGGGGCTCGAATCGGGGGACTATTGTCATCGTCATCCCCGGAGAAGTCCTGGCTAGCCTTCTGACGCTTTTCACAAGCCATGGTAACACTGCAATACGGAACAAGCAAAGATAAGGGAGATGCAGTGACAAAACGGAGTGAAAGAGAGAATGTTGCGGCAGACTGCAGAGGGACCAGAAGTTCTAATCCATGAATACTGGAACTTCCAGTGTGCCTGGCAACCGCGCGACCCCCGATCGAAAAAAACAAGCGCATTGCCTCAAAATGCACAGATAGGCACCTACAAGGTACTAATTTAATTTTTAACCGAAGGATTCTCCCTAGGTCAAAGAATTGAGAGATCGGGGCAAAAGAAGGTGAAACTAGGGAGAGGGATCGAACGAAGTGTCATGCCCAGAAATTCAAACCCGAATTTCCAGACTATTTTGTGTATTTAATCCCTGTCCAGGCATCAGCCAGGATACACAAAATGACAAATCAATACACAGACCATACATATAAATAAAGCATATAAATACTTACAGGAAAAGAGGAACTTAGTCCTCGCACTTGAAAGAAAGCAGCAACAGCGGGAAAAGACAATCCTAGCACGGCTTCAGCTCCACTCCACAAGCAAACTCAAATGGGGTCTGAGCCTTGGTCCTCAAACATCGTCTTCAACTCATAAGCACTACACTTCTGAAGGGGGAAGAATTTGCAAGGCTGAGCCACACCAAGGAATGCAGAAATGCGAGGGAAGGCAAGGAGAGGCTTGGGACTACTTTGCGAAAAGGCGATTACAAAACACTTTATTTCAGAAACTAGGAAAACTGTTGAGTAGTTAAGTCAATATGAATCCTCCACTGAACAACATTGTCCCCACGTTGAACAGGCCCAATCAATTCCCACCTGGCCTGATACAGATTATTAAGCCAATTTATTAAGGATGAGACTAATCATGGTGAAGCTGGTCGATCGCCCATAACCGTGGGCGTGGCTATTCGAATAGTTTTACTCTGATCAGAGGTGCGCTACTTTACCCACAAGACACGATACCATACATGTTGCCATGCCCCGAAGTATCGCCACGATACAACAAAGGGGGAAACCATGACAAGACCTATAGCATAACTTCCCCTAACCAAGCAAATCCACATGAAGGTTTCGCCCCCACTCCCGAACCCTGGGATGTGGGCAGCCCCATTGAGTGCCACGGTGAATTCGGCAGCCCACAAACCCTTATACCGGGGCCGACTGAAACTCCATCACACCCACTCTCGCCATGGATCGTCGGTTAGGGAAAAGCTATAATTCGGATCCAACAGTTGCCCATTCTTGCTTGTGGTAAGCACTGTAAGTCTTCCAGGGGTTTCCCATGAACTGGTCCTTAATTGCCATGGGTGCGACAAGCAAAAACCATGCACCCACAGCCCACCATTTAGTCATATTTTAGTTGGGATATTACGTCCAATAAAACATGGCCAGGTGTTCCGAGCTTGCAGCTCATCTGAACTAAGTTTAGATAGTGTGATTATCCCATTTAATGAGCTAGTGGTAATTAAGCATGGCTAAGCATATAATTCTAGCAAAAGTCGTGTAAGTGACTAAAGCTAGTCAAATTATCACCCAATGTTTGACAAAGGACGGTTATCAAGAGGCATGGCACAAGCAAACAGGTAGGTAATCCCATCATTTCATGTAATTAGCAAAACAATGTAATTTTATTTGCAAACAGTAAAATGTTTTTGAAAATGGGTTCAATATGCTTCAAGGGAAGTGTGACTTGCCTTGCTTCTTCCAACCAACTTCCGAACTCTTCGCGAGCACGAAACGACGAAAACTACACGCTAACACGCAAAACGAGGGGAAAACCCTAATAAAAACCAAATAACAGTATATGAAAAGTAAATCAACATGAGTTTTAGAAGTTTTGGACCATTTAAATGAATTCTAGAAATTAATTAAATTTATTGCGCAACTTTTAGTTATTTTTCAAAGTTAAAAGGGCTAGGGCTCACGTCAGCCAGGCGGCGCTGACGTCAACGGCCAAGTGCTGACGTCAGCCGCGGCAGCGGCGCGGTCCACGGGACGGTCCACCGTGGACCAAGTACACGGCGGTCCACGGGCTGGCGCACCACGTGGCGTACATGTGGCGCCGACGCGGCAGCCACACAGCGCCACGCGCAGCCACGCGGGCGGCGGATGGACGGCCACGATCGCCCGAGGCGGATCGGGCGGCGGAGGAGGCGAAAAGAGGGGAGAGCTCACCGCCGACGGGAAAAGCGGTGGACGGGCGAATGGCGGTGACCAGTGCTCGGGACGACGGCACGACGGCGGTCCCCGTGGTTAGCGGCGGCGAAGGGGCAGCCGGCGCTTGGGGAGATGCGACGGAGCCGGTGGAGGGGATGACGCGGCTCGGGAACGGCGAGGCAGCGGGAAGCGCGCATCGAGGCGGCTATGGCGGTGGCGGCTTGGGAGCATGGCGGTTGGGCGGTTCGACAGCGATCCGAGGCCGGAGACGGCGGATGGGGTGTCGCGGGACGCGGGGAATGCGGTGGCGGGCGCGGAGAAAGGCGGCGGCGTTTTGGGCGGTAGTGGTGCTTGGCCGGAGGGGGACGGCGAGTGGCGGAGAGAGGGGCGGCGTGGGGAGAACGAGAAGGGGCACGACGGACTCGGGGGCTTGGGGAAAAATGGGAGAGAGGAGCTCGGCGAGTGCTTTTATAGGCCGGGAGGAGCAGGGCAAGGTCGGTGCGCGTCGAAATTCGCGAGGAGAGGCGATGGCCGGTGGCATTAAGGCGGCGAGCAAATACGGCAATTGATGGCGCGAGATTTGGGGAAAATGAGAAGGAAACGGCCAGCGGCTTCAATGCTGCGTCAAAGCACCCGCGGGAGTGGCGGGGGTGTGCGGGAATCGTGGCGGCAAGGCGCGGGTGGCAGCGGTAATGGCGGTGCGGCCGGAGGTCGAGGATGACAGTGGGCCCCACCTGTCATCGACCGAGTGAAAGGAGGGAGGCCGGGTAGACTTTCGCGGGCGCGCGCGAGCTGGAACAGGCCGCGACCATTGGGCCGGCCTTGGGAAGAGAGAGAAAAGGAGGGCACGTGTGGGCGGGGAGGGAAACCGACTTTCAAGGGTTTGGGCCGAAACGCCCGAGAACAGGAGAAGATTTTTAATTTGTTTTTCCATTTAAATTAATAACATAAATAATTTTGGAATTATTATAAATATTTTTAGTGCTCAAATAATTCTTGAAAATAGATGGACACACAAAGTATTTAATAAAAATATATCCATACCATTTAGTGATTAATTTATTTATTAAATAATTACTCGAATGCTCTTTGTACCATTAAAAATTATTTCGAGATCCAAAATTTTATGAAAAATTTCGTAGAATACTTTAGGACATGGAGAATATTTCAAAAATATTTCCAGCCATGATTTTTAAAGGAAATTTTAATTTCCTTCTTTATTTCACTTGAGATATTATTTTACCTTTTTATTTAATTTCGAAAAATGATTTATTTAATGATTTTTAATCCCGAACGAAAATCGGGTTGTGACAAATCTACCCCCTTACAGAATCTCGTGCCGAGATTTGGGGCTAGAAAGAAAAAGGGTATGGTTGGATTGGGTTGGCCGGCTGACTTCTACAGTTTTCTTCTGGCCCACACTGACGGAAACTGACCGAACTCGGACAGTTGAACCTGTTGGCACCAAACTTTGTGTTTTACTACCTTGCCAAAACTGCACTAGCTGGTCTTGAACACTCTGAGATCTGCAATTCCTTTAGACTGCACTCTTCACAACCGCATCTTCGGCAATCTGAGAATTCCCTTTGACCCAAAACGGATGAAGTTGTTCTGGAAACCTTGAAATTCACTTTTGGGAACCACGGTCTCTGAGTTCCGCTTCGAACTGATCTTGAGTTTGACGACAGGCTTTTCAAAGAGCTACTTGATCTACCCTTAATTTGCATGTGTCTTGCGTTATTGCTTCTTTTGGTTGAACTGTGGACATGACTGCTTGGCGTGTGCCTTAGATTCGAGCTTGTTAACTTAGGATAGATGTAACTCTGCTAATGGCTCCCAACTGACTCCTTTGATTACAACCCTGGCTCCTTCATAGGGTTGAACCTCTGAGCAAAACAGTTACGGGGTAAATCGAATTTGACTTCGAGCTCACTTCACCATGGTAGATTGGTTTTCATCTGACTACGGCTGATGAGGCTACTGCCTTTGGGAATAGTTGACTTATCTGATTTATATGAAACTTGGATCGGTAGAACTGATTCTCCGTCATTCCCTCAAAATGAAGTACTGACCAATCTCTTTTATTCCGGGAAGGCTTAGAATATATCTTTCAATTGACGATAGGAAGTTCCTTGTAAAAGTGATTCTGGCTCACATTTACAGCCTGTAGTCCTATTTTCGCCTGACCACGAACAAACATACTGCCATCCTTGGGTTTGTCCCTCATCTATCTGATTTACTAAGAACCTTGACTTTACAAGTGGGACCCTCCATTGGTCGATCGAAAAGAGGCAAAGACTGTGCACTTTTATTCCAGGGACTTTTGGAACTCAACACTCAACTGATGATTGGGAATCCTTCCGAAAGGGTGACTCTCATACCACTATCGAGCATCCTGACTCTTGATTGACTTTCCCATCAATTGTAACTACTGACATGACTCTTCTGCTTCTGACTTGACTGAGGTGGTCAACCTTCTGCCTGGGTTGCTTAGCAGTTGGTCCATGGAGCAAGCACTGGCCACTTACCAACCCACGTCCGAAATTGTACTCTAACAACTTCTTATTTCGTTGGTTCTCGTATCGTTTGCTAGCTTTCAAGACTGATGGGACCCAAAGTTTGACGTTGTTTTCCCACAAATGTTGAGATTAGTGAACCGATGGGAACTGCCTTTGAAACAACCAAGGGTTCTTGTTGTTGATCGCACAAGTTCACTTTTAACCTTTGAGTAGAGGTGGTTCACCGTGACGAATTCTCCGTAACATACTTGGTTGGCTGGATGTTCTAGCCTGACATCTCGATCAATTCGCTCCTGATCAGGGTGATGGAAATTTTTCCAATATCATATTCCAGGAAGCATCGAGGTGTTTTCTGAGAACTGTAATGGTTGCCTTGAACTAAGGGTAGCCATTCTTGATCCATATTCACCGCTGGGGTGCAGTTACACTTCGTGCTTTCTGGTGAAGCTTACAAGATTGAGAGTGCGGACGTTCCTCCCATGATGTCATTACCAAACTTTCATCACTCCTTTTCTTTGGGATGCTACTAATTCTGACTTTTAAGGAGGTCGCATCAGCTAAATATTACTGTGGTCTGAACATTCGTATTTCCTTGATCTGTGTTCACACCCATAAGATGCTATTGCAAATCACCATGTCCTTACGAATATAAAGGTTATGGGATTCCAGTAATCCTTATATAATGTTCCACTCGAACATTTTGTGCACTTCCCATACTCTTTAGGTATCCATTATACGACCCTTTTGATGTATCTCCTGAGGTTAAAGGTTTCAATGGTCTAACCATTCACACATCCTTGATCGACTGTTTACTTCTTGTTGTTAGCAATTTTGTCTCGAGGCCTAACCGAAACTGGAATCAGTGCGGAGAGTGAAACTCTAGGTTTCTTATAACATTGGCAGTCACACAAGCTAACTTGCTTTTGGGATGTTCGAGATGAATCATAACATGAGAGAGACTGTACATCTCAGTCTCTATTCCATAATCCCTTCTTATTACATAACTTGCCATGAAACTTCTATGTACAAGCGTAAACTTCCTTAAGGATTACACACTTGTAGACTGTTGCCGGCTTGACTTGGAGACGTCTTGACCAGTGTGACCTTTACTCCTGTGATTCAGGCCGGGTTGACTTGATTGGTCCTTGCTTACAAACTGGTGTTCCAACAGGAACACTGCTTCACATGCAGACACTTCTACCTCCTTAGTAGCTGCAGTAGGTAGGACTATCTTGCTTGAGGTGTTGCTCTTGATCGGTGGATTGCTAAGCATTTGGGCTGAGGCAACAGGGGGCACCATGCTGGTCTTCACGATAACCTCATGACTTGGTGCTGGCGACAATCGCTGCGGTTTCTGCTGAAGGAGAGTATTGTTCCTTCTCAGTTGGGGTGAATCACTGCTTCCTTGGCACTCCTTGCCCTGCTGCTGATTCTGTAGCTTTGGAATAGGTTGGCGGGTGAACCTTAGAGCCTTTACTAGTGCCATTAATGACAACACGCCGTGGTGGAGATTTCATGCACAGGCGATGACTGATATCCTTGGGCTGACGGGCGCCTTTTGGTTGGATTGGACCCTGCAGCGCTGGAACTGAAACAGCTTGCAGAATTCTGGCGTTGCAGACAGCGCCGGTACTTAAAGGATGGTGGCGCTTGAGCACTGGACATCCTCTAAGCACATGACCTGTTTCCCCGCAGCTGAAGCAACGACGAGCTTCCTTTGCTAGTCTTGATAGTGGACATTTGTTGAAATAATGTCCTGGATTGCGACAGTTGAAACAAATCCGACTCGTTAAATCACGAGGTGCACCCTTCTTGGTCTACAGGCTCACACTGGATCTGGGATACGCAAGGACTCGTGAGCCTTGTTTTTCATGCCTCTATTCCCACTAGTGATCATCACAGGGATTGGAGCTGGTTGATGATCAAGAGCGTCATCACCATTGATGGTGCCAACCACGAGTGGATAGACAGACTGTCGGGTTGTCCCATGGTCTTTCTCATTTTTGGTTAGAACCGAATTCAACCGACAGCTCTTGGGCACATGATCTGTTCCCTCACACAAGAAACATGTGACCTTGCTCATGGGGCATTCTTCTGGTACATGGGTGTCGTCACCACAAAGGAAGGTGTGGTAGCACATGCTCGCAGCGTGTCAAACTTCTGCACAGCGAGTACATGCTTTGGGCTCCATTTCTTTTTCATAGACATCTTCAGAGATTGCTTCCCCATCCCCATCGGAGGATACCTCTTTTGAATCATCACCCTCTAGTTTGGGTGGACCATACAACCTGAGATGACGGGTTAGCTGACGTGCACCACGGAAAGTATTTCTTCTCAGGCGTCGAGGAATCTTCTCGGCATCTTCAGGAGTAAACTCTGTACCAGTGACGATCATCTTGCTGGCACATCTTGTATTCCATTCTACTGCCTTTCTCTTCTTTGAGTTGGATGGTGGCATACCAAAACTCTAGCTAATTGGTTGACCAAAAACTTTCTTCCTTCGGGGACACTGCATCTCATCATTGGTTTGTGTCCTGGCATACACTTTCCATGAACTATGTCTTACATCATGACCTTGCCCCTTATAGCCATAGCAGAGGTCATTCGTTTCCCTTTGGCTTGATGGCGGGGTTGGTGCCTTCATCTCCTGAAAACTTGACGACAAACTCGCGGAGTTACTGTGGCTAACATCTCGCACGCGTTTCGCCATTTGCACCGCTTGCATCATCATGGCCACTAATCGTGTCCGGTTGGCCTCTACCTGGGCTAGGGTTGAGTCCACAGGAGAAGGAGGTGGAGTCCTCACAGGGTTATTCTGAGCTGATCCATGGCACTGTTGGGGTCTTGATTTACTGACACTGCCTTTGACTTTACCCATCTGTTGCCGGAGAAGAAGGGAGAGGGGATAGAAGAGGTTAAACTAAAGATGAGACCTTAGTCCGCTTGATTGCCGATCTGATGTGGGTGTACTTTTATTGTTCAAGTTGATTAAACAGATAACCTTGTATGGTCACATCTCCACCACTGATGTAAACCATACACCTGCACACAACAAACAACACACGACCTAGAAACTACTGATATTACTCTTTTGGGAAGGATTGGGTTTAGGCAAACTCTAGGAAGACATCACTTGAAACCACGGGAAACGCTGACTCGGAGCTGCTTGGCTTGACCTTCTTGCTCGAAGCTTAGGCTTGACTTGGCTTCCAGATGGAGCTCCAGGCTTAACAACTAGAGAGTTGGAGGGGAAAGGAGATAAATTTGACAAAACATTTTGCAAAGACTCCAGAGGGAGAGAGAACATATTTTCGCAAATAAGGTTTTTACAAAACTAGTCATTAAGGGTTTTGACCATTTGGCTCAACCTACAGTCAAGATGGCTCTGATACTAACTTGTCATGCCAAGAAATTCAAACTCAAATTTTCAGACTATTTTGTGTATTTAATCCCTGTCTAGGCATCAATCAGGGTACACAAAATGACAAATAATTACACAGATCCATACATATAAATAAAGCGTATAAATACTTACAGGAAAAGAGGCACTTAGTCCTCGCACTCGAAAGAAAGCAGCGACAGCGGGAAAAGATGATCCTAGCGGGGCTTCAGCTCCACTCCACAGGCAAACTCAACTGGGGTCTGAGCCTTGGTCCTCAAACACCGTATTCAACTCAGAAGCACTACACTTCTGACGGGGGGAACAATTTGCAAGGCTGAGTACAACAAACGTACTCAACAAGCCACACCAAGGAATGGAGAAATGCGAGGGAAGGCAAGGAGAGGCTTGGGGCTACTTTGCGGAAAGGCAGTTACAAAACACTTTATTTCGAAAACTGGGAAAACTATTGAGTAGTTAAGTCAATATGAATCCTCCACTGAACAACGTTATCCCCACGTTGAACAGGCCCAATCAATTCCCACCTGGCCTAATACAGATTATTAAGCCAATTTATTAAGGATGAGACTAATCATGGTGAAGCTGGTCGATCGCCCATAACCGTGGGCACGGCTATTCGAATAGTTTTACTCTGATCAGAGGTGTGCTACTTTACCCACAAGACACAATTCCACACATGTTGTCATGCCCCGAAGTATCGCCACAATACTACAAAGGGGGAAAGCATGACAGGACCTATAGTATAACTTTCCCTAACCAAGCGAATCCACATCAAGGTTTTGCCCCCACTCCCGGACCCTATGATGTGGGCAGCCCCCCCCCCCGATTGCCACGGTGAATCCGGCAGTCCAGCAACCCTTATACCGGGGCCGACTGAAACTCCATCATGCCCACCATCGCTACGGGTCGTCGGCTAGGGAAAAGCTATACTACCGATGCAGCAGTTGCCCATTCTTGCTTGTGCTAAGCACTATAAGTCTTCCAGGGGTTTCCCATGAACCGGTCCTTAATTGCCATGGGTGCGACAAGTAAAAACCATGCACCCACAGCCCATCATTTAGTCATATATTAGTTGGGATATTACGACCAATAAAACATGGCCAGGTGTTCCGAGCTTGCAGCTCATCTGAACTAAGTTTAGATAGTGTGATTATCCCATTTAATGAGCTAGTGGTAATTAAGCATGGCTAAGCATATAATTTTAGCAAAAGTCACGTAAGTGACTAAAGCTAGTCAAATTATCACCCAATGTTTGACAAAGGACGGTTATCAAGAGGTATCGCACAAGCAAACAGGTAGGTAATCCCATCATTTCATGTAATTAGCAAAACAATGTAATTTTATTTACAAACAGTAAAATGTTTTTGAAAATGGGTTCAATATGCTTCAAGGGAAGTGTGACTTGCCTTGCTTCTTCCAACCAACTTCCGAACTCTTCGCGAGCGTGAACTCCGAAACGACGGAAACTACATGTTGGCACGCAAAACGAGAGAAAACCCTAATAAAAACCAAATAACAGTACATGAAAAGTAAACCAACATGTAGATCTCACTTTTAGATAAATTTTACAATTTGAATGGCCCAAATTGGAGTTCGTATGAATTAGATATGAATTTTAGAAGTTTTGGACCATTTAAATGAATTCTAGAAATCAATTAAATTTATTCCGCAATTTTTAATTATTTCTCAATGGAAAAAGGGCTAGGGCTGACGTTAGCCGGGCGGCGCTGACGTCAGCGGCCAAGGGTTGACGTCACCGCGGCAGCAGCCAGCGGTCAACGGGCGGCCCACCGTGGACCAAGTCCACGACGGTCCACGGGCGGGCACGCCATGTGGCGCACACGTGACGCAAATGCGGCGGCCACGCGGCAGCCATGCGGGCGGCCGGATGGATGGCCACGATCTAGCCCGAGGCAGATCGGGCGGCGGAGAGGCGGCGACGGCCGACGATGGCCGGCGGCGGCGCACGCATCTCGATGGTCGTCGGCGGCGGCCATCGACGCGGTGGCGAGCGGCGGAAGGCGGCGGAGGAGGCGGAAGGAGGGAGGGCTCACCGACCGGTGGGAAAAAGCGGCGGGCGGGCGAACGGCGATGGCCAGCAATCGGAACGATGGCGCGGCCGTGGTCCGGCCGTGGTTAGCGGCGCCGAAGGGGCGGCCGGCGCTAGGGGAGACGCGGAGGAACCGATGGAGGGGATGGCGCAGCTCGAGGAACGGCGAGGCGGCGGGAAGCGGCGGCTCGAGGTAGCTATGGCGGCGGCAGCTTGGGGAGCATGGTGGTGGGGCGGTTCGGCAGCGATCCGAGGCTGGGAGATGGCAGACGGGGTGCGGTGGGACGCGGGGAATGCGGTGGCGGGCACGGAGAAAGGCGGCGTCGTTTTGCGCGGCAGTGGCGTTCGGCCGGAGGGCGGCGGCGAGCGGCGGAGAGAGGGGCGACGCGGGGAGAACGAGAGGGGGCACGACGGACTTGGGCACTTGGGGAAAAATGGGAGAGAGGAGCTCGGCGAGTGCTTTTATAGGCTGGGGAGGAGCGGGCAAGGTCGGTGCACGCCGAAATTCGCGGGGAGAGGCGATAGCCGGCGGCATTAAGGCAGCGAGCAAATGCGGCGATTGATGGCGCGAGATTTGGGGAAAATGAGGGGAAATGGCCGACGGCTTGAATGCGGCGTCAAACCATGCGTGGGAGCGGCGGGGGTGCGTGTGAATCGCGGCGGCAAGGCGACGGTGGCAGCGGCAATGGCGGTGCGGCCGGAGGTCGTGGATGATAGGCGGGCCCCACCTGTCATCGGCCGAGAAAAAGGAGGGAAGACGGGTAGACTTTGCGGCGCGTGCGAGTGGGAATGGGCCGCGCCACCGGCGCCACCCGGAAGAGAGAGAAAAGGACGGAAAACAGACTTTTAAGGGTTTGGGCCGAAACTGCCCGAGAACCTGGAGAGGATTTTTAATTTGCTTTTCCATTTAAATTAATCACATAAATGGTTTTAGAATTTTTATAAATATTTTCAGTGCTAAAATAATTCCTAGAAAATTCTTTAAAACAGATGGACACTCGAAGTATTTAATAAAAATATATTCAGACCATTTAGTGATTAATTTATTTATTAAATAATTACTAGAATGCTCTTCGTAGAATTAAAAATCATTTCTGGAGCTCCAAAATTTCACGACAAATTTCAGAGAATACTTTAGGGCATGGAGAATATTTCAAAAATATTTTCACCATGATTTTTAAAGGAAATTTTAATTTCCTTCTTTATTTCACTTGAGAGATTATTTTGCCTTTATATTTAATTTTTGGAAAATGATTTATTTAAAGATTTTTAATCCCGAACGAAAATCGGGTTGTGACACGAAGTACCTTGGGTGAACGGAGGACGAAAACAAGCTCGGGGCGTCGATCCTTGACCAAAAACAACCGGAAAACGACCAAGAGTGAAGAGATTGCACGGTGGAATCAACGGATCGCCGAGAGAGGGTGGGAGAGGAGAGGGATAGCGACGGTGGAGAGAGATGGGTATAGGGTTCGCCATCGGCCACCCTTTGGATTTGAACACCCCGACTTCTGGTCGGACCTGACCGGAACTTCCAGTCGGCCCGAACTTTAGACAGAAATTATCGGATGTTCTGGGCTGGGTTCCGGAAGTTCCGACAAGAAGCTGAGAGGAATCAAGAGATGGATGGACATGTAAACAAATGTGATGCACGTGACCAACACACAAACAGTCAGTACATAACAATGGTCACAATGCATCACAAAAGGAACAAAAACCAAGTTTTCGCAATCAACACAAGTGCATAACAATTTTTGCAAACATTTTGGAAATGGTTTTTTGGCAAGATGGAAATGTTTGAACCTTATTTTCATATCAAAACCAGCTTCTACCCAAGAAGCGATCTCAAGATACAAAGGTTCAATTTCAATTTACACTCAATTTGATTCATGCTTCACTATTGATTAGCCAACCAATCCTCAACAAATGTTGCGAGAATCCAAGATATTGAGCTCACTCCTAAGCTCACAAAACCTCTTCTCATCCAAGGGCTTGGTGAAAATGTCGGCTAGTTGACTCTCGGTTCTAACATGGGATAGGACAATGTCACCCTTTGCCTCATGGTCTCTCAAGAAATGGTGGCGAATGTCTATGTGCTTGGTTCTTGAGTGTTCGACGGGATTGTTGGCTAGTTTTATGGTGCTCTCATTGTCACATAGGAGAGGAATCTTGGAAAAATTATAGCCAAAGTCTTGTAGGGTTTGTTTCATCCAAAGGAGTTGAGCACAACAAGATCCGACGGCTATATATTCAGCTTCGGCGGTGGATAGGGCAATGGAGTTTTGCTTCTTGGAGGACCAAGAAACAAGTGATCGTCCAAGGAATTGGCATGTGTCGACAGTGCTCTTGCGATCAACCATACACCCAACATAATACGAATCAGAATAGCCAACAAGCTCAAAGGCACAACCCTTAGGATACCACAAGCCAAGGTTAGGAGTATGCACCAAATATCGAAGGATTCTCTTAACGGCAATTAAATGACATTCTTTGGGTGACGCTTGAAAGCGAGCGCACATGCACACACTAAGGATGATATCGGGCCTGGATGTACAAAGATAAAGAAAAGATTCAATCATGGAGCGATATACCTTTTGATCTACGCTTTTGCTATTTTCGTCGAGATCCAAATGACCATTGGTAGGCATTGGCGTCTTGATGGGCTTGGCATCCTCCATCCCAAACTTCTTGAGTACATCTTTCAAATACTTTGTTTGGGAGATGAAGGTCCCTTCTTTGAGTTGCTTGACTTTGAAGCCCGAGGAAGAATGTGAGCTCACCCATCATCGACATCTTGAATCTCTTAGTCATTATCCTACTAAACTCTTCACTAAATGAGACATTAGTTGAGCCAAATATTATGTCATCGACACAAATTTGGAATACAAACAAATCATTTTAGAATTTCTTAGTGAAGAGAGTAGTGTCGATTTTGCCTATCTCAAAGCCATTTTTGAGGAGAAAATCCCGAAGGCATTCATACCATGCTCTAGGGGCTTGCTTGAGCCCGTAGAGTGCCTTGTGAAGCTTGAACACATTATTTGGATATTTTGGATCTTCAAAGCTGGGTGGTTGCTCAACAAACACCAATTAGGAGATTGGTCCATTCAACAAATCACTCTTGACGTCCATTTGATACAATCTAAAATCATGGTTAGCGGCATAGGCTAAAAGAATGCGAATGGAATCAAGACGAGCAACCGGCGCAAAGGTTTCACCAAAGTCGAGACCCTTGAGTTGAGTAAACCCTTGTGCCACTATCCAGGCTTTGTTGCGAGTGACTACTCCATTCTCATCTTGTTTGTTGCGGAAGATCCACTTGGTGCCGATCATATTTTTATTAGGTCTCTCCACCAATGACCACACTTAATTGCGAGTGAACTTGTTTAACTCTTCTTGCATGGCCATCACCCAATCCGGATCACCAAGCACATCGTCCACCTTAACTGGTTCCAAAGAAGAGACAAATGAGTAATTCTCACAAAGACTTGCAACACAAGATCGAGTGACTACCCCCTTTTGAATGTCTCCAAGAATGTTGTCGACGGGGTGATCTCGTTGAACGGTATGGTGTATCCTTGGATGGTGCACCGAGGGGACTACAGCCTGATCAGGTAGCTCTTGAGTACCCTCGGCGTCGAGCCCATCCACTTATGCCGAAGGCACACCTTCATTTCCAGTATCCCAGAGGTTCCGGCATGTTGGGCACAAAACTTTCGGTCGACCTGATGCCTAGATGTTCCGACCCCTAGGGCTTGGAGCATCTGGCCAAAGGTTCCGGGCTTTGTGCACCGAAACTTCCGGTACCTCGTCTTCTTGACTTGATGAAGAAACGTTAGGCTTTTTACCACTCAAGAGTTCATAGGATGTCTTCTTCAAAAGCTTGTGGAGGTAGAGACAGTTGATGGCATGGCATGCGGTGCTCACGGCTTCTGCCCAAAAGACATCAGAGGTCATGTACTCATCAAGCATCATCCTTGCCGCTTCAATGAGTGTGCGGTTCATCCTCTCGACGATGGCATTTTGAGGTGGATCATATGGGGCAGAGAACTCGTGTTTGATGCCTTCCTCATCAAGAAATTCCTCCACCTGTGTATTCTTGAATTCTCCTCCGTTGTCACTTCGCACTCATTTGATGGAGAGATCATATTGATTTTGGGCTTGCCTAGCGAAGTGCTTGAAGACTTCTTGAACTTCACTTTTTTCATGGAGAAAGAATACCCAAGTGAAATGGGAATAATCATCAACAATCACAAAACCGTACTTGTTACCTCTTGTGCTTAGATAAGCCACGAGGCCAAATAAGTCCATGTGAAGAAGCTCGAGTGGTCTTGAGGTAGTCATGATGTTCTTGATAGGATGTGGATTTCCAATTTGCTTTCCGGCTTGACAAGCACTACACACACAATCATTCTCAAAGGTTACATTAGTAAGATCGAGAATGTGTTCCCCTTTTAAGAGAGTTGACAAATTCCTCATTCCTACTTGGGCTAGCCTTCGATGCCATAGCCAACCCATGGAGGATTTTGCCATTAAACAAGCTTCGGGGTTTACTCCATCTATTTCAAAGTCAACAAGATAGAGATCACCCTTTAACTTTCTTTTAAAGGCAACGGATGAGTCATCTCTCCTAAAAACGGTCACATCCATGTCGGTGAACAAGCAATTGTAACCCATTTTGCATAATTGTGAAATGGAAAGAAGATTATTGCTCAATGAATTGACAAGGAGAACATTGGAGATGGATTGATCCTTTGAGATAGCAATTTTACCTAACCTAATTACCTTTCCTTTGTCGTCATCTCCAAAGATGATATTTTCGTGATTTCCTCCCTCCTCATTAAGACTTGTAAACATACTCCTCTCCCCCATCATATGGTTGATGCATCCGCTGTCCACCACCCAACTTGATCCACTGGAGGTGTATGCCTACAAAAGAAAGTCACGCTAGGGTTTTAGGTACCCAAACTTGTCGAAGCTTGGGTCCTCGAATGTTAGCCACTAGCGCCTTGGGCACCCACACACAAGCACAATGAGTCTACTCATCATTGTGACCTCCATTGAAGTGAGCAACCACCTTACCATTGTGGTTATTGCTGATCACAAATGAATCATAGTATATACCTTCTGGTCGGAGCTTCCTGGCCATGGGCTTGGAAGCTCCTGCCAGTTCCCTTGACCTGGTAGAGGATCGGAACTTCCGGCCAATTTGACCGGAACTTCTGGTATTTTCTCTCTGTCCTAGAGATCTCTTTCTCCGGAACTTCTGGTCAACTGGTCCGGAACTTCTGGTCAACTGGTCCAGAACTTTCGGAGCTCTGACCAACCAAAGGACAGCCCACCTTGCTTGCTTGTGGGTTGTCTCCTTCCTTGACAAACTTTAGGCTAGGCTTCACGTTCACAATTGCCCTTCTGGATGGCTTGCTATCTTCAGAGAAACCAAGACCATGCCCATCTTTGTTGACATGGGTGGCTATGGTCTTGTAGAGGGCGTCTTTTGAGTGATAATTCTTCAAACACCCATTGTTTACACCCAAAATTGGCACTTAGGAATTAAAATAGGAAAGATTGTCAATATTTGGAAATTTGTCGGTTTCTTCTGAGAGGCCAGCCCGATCAGTATAGGCCGGCCGACGGCCGTGGGGCTCTGGCCGCACCAAGGTATATGGCCCGTCTCCGATCAGCAGTCCGAAACCTAGACGACTTCGTTAGTTTTCGGGTTTCCTTTCTTCATACGGTTATATTTCGGGTTTCCAAACATGTTTATCCCGAATAGGACGTGGAGAAGGGTCTGTAGAGGGCAAGACCAACCCCTATATAAGGGTCAAGGCCGGTTCAATTGTAATATCGAACATACACAACACAATCAATCTATTTGAATCGTTTTCTTTATTTTCAGCCATATTTTTCTACTTTGCCCTAGTTTAGTCCATCTTTGTCGATTTGCGCCGTAAATCGTCTGCCGCCGCTGCGAGAGTGCGACATCTCTTTGTAAGTTTGTCTTGAAAACTTTCCGTTTACTCATGAGACGAGTAGTTATCAATCTATCCATCTAAATCGGTTCCGCTAGCCGATTTGATCTACAAAACCCACTTTGCTCTAGTTCTTGCTAGATTGAAGTGGTTGGCGACTCCGTACCAAGAACCACCGCAAATCTTTAGGTGAATCGATCGTGTTCGTGCCTTTGTCAAAAAAGGTGCCAACACGATTTTTGGCGACTCCACTGGGGAAGACACGACGCCAACTCGGATTCGACGCCGCCATGTCCAAGCAAGCGGCGCAAGACGTGGAGCCATCCAACGTCGTCCACATCTCGTTGGACGATCTGGATGGAGAAGCTCGCCAAATAATGGAGGAGCGCATACGAGCAATCACGCAGGAGGTGCTAGATAAATCTTGCACCAAAACACGACAGGGCGTCATCATCAAGCCCGGGAGCCCGCTCAAGGTAACTCGCGACGAGGTAAGCGCTGATCACATCTCTATGCCTATTCAAAAACTTGTTGCTAGTATGGTGGACGAGTCCGTTACCGCCGCCGTGAACAATAAGGTTGAATCCGCTATGGAGGCTTGTTTTAATAGGTTGTTTAAAGTGCACATGAGTGGTAAATCCGGTCTTCCCGCGACCGATTTGCCGCCTACCTCGGTTTCAGGGGGGAACCAAACCACTGTGAACCACATATTTAGTAAAATCGACGGGGCGATTCCCCAAGGCCCCGGCGAAAGTAGTTCTGCCGCCTCTGTTGGTCTGACCGGCCCATCATATCTTGGTCTGACCGGCCCAACGGCCGGTCTGACCGGAGCACAGTACGGCGGTCTCACCGGCCATATGGCTGGTCTGACCGGGGCGCCTTACGTCGGTCTGACCGGTTCACCCTACATCGGTCAGACCGGCCGTCAGGCCGGCCCGCACCCATACTACACCGTCCGACCGGCGGCTATCCGGCCGTCGACCGCCTCGCCCGGTCGACCGGGCCTATGGTCGGTCGACCGGCGTTCGGTGCCGCACAGAGATAGATCCTATCACGGGCAACTCGGTTCTATACCATGTTCCCGCACACGACTCTCCTGTGGCTACTGTCCATGCACCAATTCCCCCGCATGTCCCCAATTAATACAATGATCCTAATAGGGGATATCCGCGCGACACGAGAGATGGCCAAATATGACAATATTGCGCCGCAGCAGCCACCTTTTAGGCCGCCGGTCGTAGCCGACCCGCCTAGGCCTGAAAATATGGAAGAACAAACTAGAAACATTATTAGAGAGTCGTTCGGAATTGAGCCCAGGAATCGTGCTAAGGTTTACCAAAAGTCGTATCCTGACTATTTCGATAACATCCCATATCCTCGTGGTTATAGAGTCCCTGAATTCACCAAATTCAGTGGAGATGATAATAGGACCACCTGGGAACATATCGGCCAGTTCTTAGCGCAATGCGGGGAAGCCAGCACTTCAGATGCATGTAAATTGCACTTATTTTCGTTATCTTTATCTGGTACTGCTTTTACTTGGTTTACATCTTTACCGGTTAACTCTATTCGTACTTGGGCTCAGTTAGAACAGAAATTTCATGATTACTTTTATACTGGTGAAACTGAGCTTAGACTTTGCGACTTGACATCGGTAAGGCAAAAACATAATGAGTCTGTTACAGATTACATCGTTTAGAGATGCTAGAAACCGGTGTTTTAGCTTGAGTATAACCAAGAGAGACTTGGCCGACCTCGCTTTCAATGGGTTGCTTACTCCCATTAAAGAAATGTTAGATGGCCAACAATTTCTCGATGCTAGTCAGGTAATGCAGAAGGCTCTGGCTCAGGAAAGCCGGGTCAGGGATGCTAAAAAGTTTGTTAGGCGCAGTGATAAGAGACCTCATGTTAGCGTGGTCGACTGCCCTACTAGTGACTGTGCGTCTGATGAAGTCGATCATGATATGTATGTCGCTGAGTGGTCTTGGACAAACAAGAACAAACCTTTTGTTTGTTCTAGTTTGACGCCGACTCCTCGCAAGGATCGGCAGAGTGAGATTAAGTACAGTTCTGATGTGGCCAAGTGTGATAGGATTTTTGACTATCTTGTTGAATCAAGTGAGTTTGATTTATAGTTTATGTGATGAAACATTGGATTTGTGATTGGCCGGCACGGTCTGACCGGCCGTCTCTGATTTCGGTTTGTTTTCTCGGTTTTGAATTGTTTCTTTGTGGATTTGATTTCTAGATGATTTCTGTGCATGTTGTTACTGTTGACAAGCTAATGTGAGTCAAGTTTGGACAAACTTGTGCTCGGTATATTGTTTCTTTGTCGTATATGTGCAGGTATTGTTTGAGGCCTCTGGATAGTATTGCTGGTGCCGGATCGGAGTCGACTTGGAAGAAGTAGACGTCCAAAGACGCGGGATACTAAAAGGCTAGAGGATAATGCACATGGAAGATGAAGAAGTTATATGGCATACGAGAGGGATCGTATGCGGAGTCGAATTTGGAAGGGAGTCTAAATTCGGAAAGTTAGGTTGAATGAGTCCTATTAGGAATAGGAGTTCTACTTCTACTATGAGTGGGAGGTTGAGTTCTATTAGGAATAGGAGTTCTACTTCTATTATGAGTGAGAGGTTGAGTCCTATTATGAATAGGAGTTCTACTCCTACTTTGAGTAGGAGGATTTTGCATGTATAAATAGAGAGGGAGGGTGTGCCTCCTAGACATCGATTTTCAAGAGCGCAACTTGAGAGTATAGCTAGGGTTTTTGAGTTGGGTCAAGATTTTGGTGAGAAGTGTTGTTGTTGCACTTTGTAAACACTTTTAGATGCAATAAAGTTGAAATAGTTTGATCTACTTCTTCGAGAGTTCATCTTTCGGTGTTTTCTGGATCTCGCGGTCTGACCGCAGGTGTGCGCGCGGTCTGACCGACGGGTTGCGACGGTGGTCCAACCAGAGGCTAGGCGACGGTCTGACCGGCCAGGAGGGGCGGTCTGACCGGGGCAGGTAAGACGGTGTGACCGGCGACGGCTTCAACAGTTCCTGTTCATTGTCGCTTTTTAGATTGGTTTCATCGGTAAGAGGTAAATCTTTTAATTCCGCAAAAGATTTGGTTTTTTGGTTTCCCTACCATTCACCCCCCTCTGGTAGGTTTGTTTGGTCTTGTTCGATCCTACAAGTGGTATCAGAGCCTCGTTCTTTATTTGCTTTTCTGATCTTTTGCCATGGCTGAAAAGTTTTCAAACAAACCTCATGTTTTCAATGGAACCGACTTTGACTATTGGAAGAAAAAAATGGAATCTTATATCACATCTCAAGGTTATGATATTTGGCTAAAAGTTTCTCAATCTTATGAGATTCCTGAACGCATTGATACTCCTACTCTCAAATTAGATTATGAAAATAATTGCAAAGCTAGGAACATCATTCTTAATGCAATTTCTCGCTCCGATTTTGATCGTGTTTCGCATCTTTCAACTGCTAATGAAATTTGGAAAGCTTTGAATGATTTTCATACTGGATCTTCAAACATTAAAGAATTGCGAAAAGATGTTTTCAAAAAGGAGTACATAAAATTTGAGATGACACATGGGGAGTCTTTGGATGACTATTTGGGCCGCTTTAACAAAATTTTGAGCAATCTTAGATCTGTTGATTCTTCTTACAATGCTAATTATTCTCAATCTGAGGTTGCTCGTCATTTTTTGAATGGTCTTGATATGAAAGTTTGGGAAGTTAAGGGTACCTCAATTCAAGAATCAGTCGATATGAATACCTTGACTTTGGATGTTCTTTACACTAAATTAAAAACCTATGAGATGAACATTCTTTCTAAAAGAGCTGATTCAAAATCTACTGCTTTGGTGTCTTCTTCTGCCTCTTCTGATTCTTCCTCACGATTTTTGCTTCTTTTTCTGCCATGTCCGATGATCAACTGGAGAAAATCAGTGAGGAGGACTTGGTATCTCTTGCTAACAGAATTTCTAGAGCTGTGAGTAATGTCAGGACCAAGAGAAGAGGAGGACCAATCCGGTGCTTTGGATGTGGACAACCAGACATATCCGCTCTCAATGTCCCAAGGCTAGAAAAGGGACACAGAGGAGGTAAAAGCTCAAGATGGCACCAAAGACGCTAAGCGAGCAAGAAGCGATTAAAAATATGAAGATGAAGAAGTTCTACCAAAAGGCAATTGATGCAAGATATGATGCGATTCGAGAATCAAGTGATGTTGATTTTGAAAGTGATGAAGATGATGACAAGGAGAAGAACATTGCTGGGGTTTGTTTCATGGCCAGCATTGATGAAGATTCTAAGATGATAATGAGGTAACTCCCGCTCCTAGTGTTGAATATCTTCAAGATGTTATTGCTAGACTTGGTTACAAGATTTCTAAATTTGAAAAGAAGATTAATCAACATGAAGTAGTTATTGATTCTCTTAAAGCTGAAAATAATAGATTAAGATCTCTTGCTTCTGATGATGATGACTGTAAATCTTGTGAGGTTTTATTTGCTAAAATTAAGTCAATTAGAGATGTTTGTGCCAAGAAGCTTGATATTGAATCTAAGAAAACTCGAAAATTTGAATCTTGTCTTGCTCTTAGCTTTTCCATGAACACTAAATTGACTGATGAATTGTTTTTAACAAAAGAAGCTTTAAAGAAATGTCAAGTTGCCTTGTTTGCTAGCTCTATATTTAATGCAATTAGCGCTAAAAGGTTAAAACAATCTAGTGCAAAACCTTGCTTATCATGTCTTGCTAATGAATTGAAATTAAAGGATGCCTTAGGTCGTGTTAGGCATATGAAAGAAACTGTTAAGCAAGATGAAGTGCTTTCTTGTCAAACTTGTAGAAAACAGAAAGGTCTTTTGGATAATTGCAAAAATTGTGATGTTTTGACTCAAGAGGTTTCTTACTTAAAAAGTTCTTTGCAACGTTTTTCTGATGGTAAAAAGAACCTCAACATGATCTTAGACAAATCAAGAATTAACACAGATAATCATGGTTTAGGTTTTGATCCTTATGCTCATCATACTAGACATCCTCCCGTTGTTCTAGGTGTTGGTGCTAGAAGTGGAGAAATTTTAATTAAACCTGAATCTAAAAATACCGTGTTTAAATCTGCTGGTATCATGACTTCTTTGAATGCTTCATCTTCTAAAACCAATCCTGTGATTGCAAAACCTCTTGTTGCTACTTCTGTTGCTAAACCATATGTTTCTACTTGTGCTTCTAATCATCGTGAGAAATACACTTGTTCGTTTTGTGGAAAAGATGGACATTTGGTTGGATTTTGTTTTAGACTTGCCCGTAAACAAAAAAAGAAAAGTGAAATTGCTTTTGCGAAACGACGATGGCAAAAATCGGGTTTTGGTTCAAAGAGCTCGGTCAAACGGACACGACGAGTCGGTCGGAGCCGGCCAGCGGCCGACCGCGAGTAAACGAGTGGTCCGACCGGCAGCCGAGCTCGGTTAGACCGCGAGATACAACGACGGTCGACCGGCCACGGGCGTTTGTGCATAATTCAAATCGACTTTTGTGAAACGACAAGGTAAGGTTTCGGTAAGTCCGGTTCTGATTTTGTATGTGTATATGTACCTACCGGTTCTACTGGTCATGTGACTCGGTGTTGGATTCCAAAATTTCTTATTTCTAACCCCAACACGGAGGCCTCGACATCTTCTTATTTGCGGTATTTTGATGGCATACTCCCCATGTGTGTGCAATGTAGAGACAACAATTGATTTTCAAGGTAACATCAAGGTAAATTTGGATTGACATAATTTTGTTCTACTCTCTTGATTATTAGCTTTTCATATGCTAGTGTTAGAGGTAGTAGTTTTTGTTAGTACAAGTGGATATATGTCAATTTATGAGAATCTTGGTGATATCTTTGGCAATTGGATGGTTTCTTCAAAAATCCTTGATTTCTTATTGATTTTTTTAGAAAATTGGAGGTTAATTTGAGGGGAGTTTATGTTTTTCTCTGAGGGTTCATGTTGAAAAAGGGAGACATTGAATTGAAATTTGTGGATACAAAGTTGCAACTTGCGAGATATTTTCACCAAACCTTTGGATTCTTCTCGCTTTGCTTTTCTTAGGGAGAATTAGGTGTTATTCATCCTTTTGGCATCAATTCGGGGGAGAGTTATTGACTCTTTGTTGTATGCATATTTTCCTTATTCTTTTGCATTCATGTTTTAATTCATGTATGGTGTGATAAAAAAAGGGAGAAAAAGGAAAAGAAAATAAAAGGTGGATGAGCTATGTCTTATATCTTTAGTATATTCTAGTACTTGCTAGCAATGCTTGTTAGATAAATTGATTACTATATTAGCTTGTGTGCATTTTAGTAATTACTTGAACTTTTGATATTGCTTTTAAGAGATATGATACAAGACACATAATTCTTTTACTTGAATTAATGAAATATGCAATGTTGAAGCAAGTGCTTAGGTTGAATGATTAATGCTTTTGTATATGCTTTATGAGTTGTTATTCCTCATATTAATCCTTTTGTTCTAATCACCGCAAGAGTACATAAATGCTTATTTATATGAGAGAAAAAATGAATACCAAATCCTTGGAAAAAGTCTTGACGACAAGGACGTATTCACGGTGAGATAAAAAAAAGGGGTACCGAATCCTTGGAAACAGTCTTGACGACAAGGACGTACCCGCAATAATTGAGAGAAAAGTAAAACAAAGAGGTTCAAAAGAATGAGCTAAAAGTTCTCTCGGTTATTTTTGGAGAAGGCATTAATTTGAGAAAGAGTATCAATGTCATAAGTATATATACTTGAGTTTTTCTTTCGCTTTGCACTTGTGAATATGTTGCATGTTAAATCGTTGAAATCATGAATCATTAATGTTGACTTGATCTTAATTGTAATGTTTTAGGTTCATGTTTTTACTCTAGTGCATGCTTGTTAATTAGCTAGTCACTTTTTCTACCTTGTTACTGCAAAACATGTACTTGAGGTACTTTTGATATAATGCAAAGCTCTTCCATGCTTCCGATAATTGATGAACTCATTGTCAAAAGGGGGAGAACAAGGAAACAAAATTGTGCATCAAAATTTATGCAATTGTGCATTCATTTTTCAAAGATGAATTTTCAATGAATTTTCTTGCATTCGAAAATGCTTTTTGGGTTGCTTTACAAAACATCACAAACTAATTGATTTTTGTTGGGTTTGCCAATGGTTTCATCAAGGGGGAGATTGTTGAATCAAGTGAGTTTGATTTATAGTTTATGTGATGAAACATTGGATTTGTGATTGGCCGGCACGGCCCGACCGGCCGTCTCGATTTCGGTTTGTTTTCTCGGTTTTGAATTGTTTCTTTGTGGATTTGATTTCTAGATGATTTCTGTGCATGTTGTTACTGTTGACAAGCTAATGTGAGTCAAGTTTGGACAAACTTGTGCTCGGTATATTGTTTCTTTGTCGTATATGTGCAGGTATTGCTTGAGGCCTCGGATAGTATTGCCGGTGCCGGATCGGAGTCGACTTGGAAGAAGTAGACGTCCAGCACGCGGGATACTAAAAGGCTAGAGGATAATGCACATGGAAGATGAAGAAGTTATATAGCATACGAGAGGGATCGTATGCGGAGTCGAATTTGGAAGGGAGTCTAAATTCGGAAAGTTAGGTTGAATGAGTCCTATTAGGAATAGGAGTTCTACTTCTACTATGAGTGGGAGGTTGAGTTCTATTAGGAATAGGAGTTCTAATTCTATTATGAGTGAGAGGTTGAGTCCTATTGTGAATAGGAGTTCTACTCCTACTTTGAGTAGGAGGATTTTGCATGTATAAATAGAGAGGGAGGGTGTGCCTCCTAGACATCGATTTTCAAGAGCGCAACTTGAGAGTATAGCTAGGGTTTTTGAGTTGGGTCGAGATTTTGGTGAGAAGTGTTGTTGTTGCACTTTGTAAACACTTTTAGATGCAATAAAGTTGAAATAGTTTGATCTACTTCTTCGAGAGTTCATCTTTCGGTGTTTTCTGGATCTCGCGGTCTGACCGCAGGTGTGCGCGCGGTCGACCGACGGGTTGCGACGGTGGTCCAACCGAGGCTAGGCGGCGGCCCGACCGGCCAGAGGGGCGGTCCGACCGGGCGGTAAGACGGTGTGACCGGCGGCGGCTTCAACAGTTCCTGTTCATTGTCGCTTTTTAGATTGGTTTCATCGGTAAGAGGTAAATCTTTTAATTCCGCAAAAGATTTGGTTTTTTGGTTTCCCTACCATTCACCCCCCTCTGGTAGGTTTGTTTGGTCTTGTTCGATCCTACATATCTTTTGCAGGAGAAACAAATCAAATTACCTAAAGGCCACATCATACCCACATTAGAAGAGTTGAAGCGCCGTTCTTATTGTAAATGGCATGATTCTTATTCACATTCTACTAATGAGTGTAATGTTTTTCGTCGACAGGTTCAATTGGCCATAGATGAAGGACGGTTGAAATTCACCGAGGGCCCGAAGATGAAGCTTGACAGCGATCCTTTCCCGGTGAATACCATTGACCTTAAGGGTAAGAAGGTGTTGGTTCGGCCGGAGCAAGCCGAATCGACTAAGGGAAAGGAGGTTGTCATTGGGGAGCCTAGGCCCAAAATGCTTGTCCCAAAGAGCCCGGAGGTTGGGACATGGAAGGAGAATAAGGCCAAGGCATCTATATCGAAGAGGTCCTACAAGCCCAAAGTGACCTTCGACATGCTCCTTGACAAGTATAAAAGGAAGAGTGCCGAGAAGGAGCGCGCCAAAGGAAAGAGACCAAGATCGCCTCCTAAGGAGCGATTTGGTCCTTCATCGAAGGTTTTGCAGCCGCCGTTTCCCCATCTCCCTCAGGTCATGCCATGGGGACCATGCCCGATGCCGCCTCCAGGTTATCCGTTCCCTTACTTCATGCCTTGGGGGGCACCCCCGCCTATCTACAACATGTCTCCAATGCAGGATCACCAAGGATGGAGAGGGGAGAGGAGATCGCCGCGAAGGCAGGCATCTACTTCTAGTAGAGGCCGGTTCCCAACTAAGGACCGGCTTGATGGCGAGAAAAGGGCACACAAGCGCGTCAAGCCTGAGGAGAGGGCTTCGGAGGCTATCACGATCAAGATAGGATCGTATGACGTGTCAGTGCCATCTGGCAAGGGGGCTAAGTTGATATTTGGCCCTCGAACCAAAGTCGCAAAAGATGCCGCACAGGAAGACAGTCAGACTGGACGTCCTGGCCGGTCTGACCACAGTTCAACAGCCGGTCAGACCGAGCCTTCGGCCGGTCGACCGCTCGCAGCGGCCGACCGTGCCATCTCGGCCGGCTCCGATGATCGCCTCCGGTCCGACCGGACCTAGTAGCCGCCCGACCACGGGCACGCACGCCCGACGGCCGTCCAGGCCTCTGGGCGGTCGACCGACGTCCCCGGTCGAAGGATACTGGAGTGACTCCCTCTTCGGGTAAAGGCAACGGGGGACATTATTTGCCTCCTGGAACAGAGCCAAATCCTAGGTGGATGCCTGGGAATTTAACGGCTACTCAGAAGAGAAGGTTGCAGCTTCTTCGTGCTTTTGAGTTAAGAGAGAAGGAAGCCGAAGAGAGGAGAGACAGGGAGTTCGATGAGTTGCGACCACCGCCCACGAAGGAGTGGAAGCATAAGTCATCAACTGCTGGGAAGCCGGTGGTTGTTCAAAAGGATGAACAACCGGTTGTGGAAGCATCGTCCGGCGAGAGCATGGAGATCAACATGGTTTGCATGTTGCCCATGGAGTTTTGCGCCATGGACGAGGCCGCAGTCGCTCAAATGTCACTAGGTCCAAAGGATGCGGTCTTCGAGAAGCCCGATGAGTCCAACCGTCACATGAAGCCTCTTTATTTGAAGGGCCACATTGATGGGAAGCCGGTCTCGAGGATGCTAGTGGACGGAGGCGCGGCGGTGAACCTGTTGCCTTACTCTCTCTTCAAGAAGTTCGGTCGCGAAGAGGCGGAGCTAAAGAAGACCAATATGCTTCTCAACGGCTTCAACGGAGAATCAACAGAGGCGAAGGGGATCTTGTCCGTGGAACTTACGGTAGGGAACAAGACGTTGCCTACCGCCTTCTTCATCGTCGATGTACAAGGTAACTATAGCGTCATCTTGGGGCGGTGTTGGATCCATGCCAACTGCTGCGTCCCATCTACTTTACATCAGTGCCTAGTACAATGGGATGGTGATGAGGTTGAAGTAGTTCAGGCGGATACATCGGCTGAGGTTGCCATGGCCGATGTTTCTGTGGGATGGAAACATGGAGACATGCAGTGCTTGTCAGGGCTAGATCTTTCTAGTTTTGATTTTATTAGTGTTTCCAAAGAAGGCTTTGTACCCATTTCTGTAAAGCCGGCTAGTTTAGCACGGCTTGGTGATATTACTTTGTATGATGAATAAAGCAGCCAATTTGGAATGGTTACAAAAGAGAGTTCAAGAATATCGGTCAACAAAGAACGATATTGGGGAAACTATAGAGGATTTTGACGAGGTAGAGAAGCTCGGTCAAGGGTTTACATCAGCCGGCCCATTAGAAGAAATAGATATAGGAGATGGGAGTGTACCAAGACCGACCTTCATAAATAAAAACATAGGGCTAGAATGATCGAGCTGCTTAGAGAATATAATGATTGTTTCGCGTGGGAATACCATGAAATGCCTGGGCTTAGCCGTGATCTTGTTGAGCATCGGCTTCCAATAAAGTCAGGGTTTAGGCCTTATAAACAACCTCCTCGTCGGTTTAACCCACTTATATATGATCGTGTCAAAGAAGAGATAGACCGATTGTTGAAAGTGGGGTTTATTAGGCCATGCTGGTATGCAGAGTGGGTGTCCAATATAGTACCGGTAGAGAAGAAGGGGAGTGGCAAAATCAGGGTTTGCATAGATTTTAGAGATTTAAATTAAGCCACTCCTAAAGATGAGTATCCTATGCCTATAGCCGACATGCTAATAAATGATGCCTCGGGTCATCGGGTGATTAGCTTTTTAGATGGCAATGCCGGCTACAACCAAATCTTCATGGCAGAAGAGGATATGTATAAGACAGCCTTTAGATGTCCAGGATTTGTCGAGTTGTTTGAGTAGGTAGTTATGACATTCGGGTTAAAAAATGCCGGCGCAACGTATCAAAGGGCGATGAACCTAATTTTCCATGATTTGTTAGGTTTTATCCTAGAAATCTACATTGATGATATTGTAGTCAAATCGGATGATATGGATGGACATATGGCCGATTTGAGGTTAGCTTTTGAGAGAATGCGTCGGTATGGTTTGAAGATGAACCCACTCAAGTGTGCCTTCGGTGTGTCGGCGGGAAAATTCTTAGGATTCATGGTGCATGAGAGAGGGATTGAGATTGACCCTAAGAAAGTTGAAAAGATTCAAGATTTCAAAGCGCCGGCATGCAAGAGGGAAGTTCAGAGGTTGTTAGGTAAAGTGAACTATTTGAGAAGATTCATATCTAACCTAGCAGGTAAAATCGATGCTTTTGTGCCTATTCTACGTTTGAAGAGAGAAGCCGATTTTACTTGGGGGGCAGCACAACAGGAAGCGTTTGAAGGTTTGAAAAAATATTTATCTACTTCGCCCGTAGTGCGAGCTCCTAAAGCTGGAATTCCGTTTTGGTTGTATATTGCTGCTGAAGACAAAGTTATTGGAGCCGTTTTGACGCAAGAGGAAGACGGCAAGGAGTACATAATTACATATTTAAGTCGCCGTCTTCTGGATGCCGAAACGAGGTATGTATTTGTAGAGAGGCTTTGTCTTTGCTTATACTATGCTTGTACCAAGTTGCGTCATTACTTGTCATCTAGTACATGCATAGTTGCTTGTCAGACCGATGTTATTAAGCACATGTTGCAAAGGCCAACTCTAAGTGGTAGGATTGGCAAATGGGCGTATACATTAATTGAATATGATTTGGCCTATGAATCATTGAAATCTATGAAGGGCTAGATTGTAGCGAACTTTATAGTAGATCATCATATAGACGTTGATTGTGGAGATGAAGTCCGTTTAGTTAGCGTTACACCTTGGAAAGTTTATTTTGATGGCTCTTCGTGTAAGGAGGGTCAAGGCATAGGTGTAGTTTTAATTTCGCCCAATGGTCAATGCTTTGAAGCATCGGTTCGTTTAGAATATTATTGTACAAATAATCAAGCCGAATACAATGCTTTGTTATTCGGTTTACAAGTGATGGAGATCGTCGGAGCTACTCATGTAGAAGCGTTCGGTGATTCGGAATTGGTGGTGCAACAAGTTGCCGGGGTCTACAAATGCTTCGACGTATCATTGAACAGGTATTTAGATCAATGCCTAGATATTATTGCCAGTTTTGATGAATTTACTATTAAGCGTATTGCTAGGAATGAAAATTCCAGAGCAAATGATTTAGCTCAACAAGCATCTGGTTATAGCATCAAACGAGGTTTATTTTTTATATTAGATCAACCGGTGCTTGATTATAATTTTTTGAGAAAAATTGGCAAAGAGGCAGACCATAGGCAGTCTGACTGGCGCGCTATCGCCGGTCTGACCGTGGATGGCATTCGGCCTGACCGGCGTTCTGTGGCCGGTCTGACCGTGGGTGGTTGCCGGTCTGACCGGAGTTGCTTGGCCGGTCAAACCGACTTCACAGAAGGTGCTGGGGGCACAATCTTCTCAATACAGGGGCCGAATAAAATAGTGATTCGGACATGTGTGCCCTGGGAGTAGTAAATGATTGGCGAATTCCTTTGATTGGTTATTTGAAGGATCCTAGCTTTAGAGTTGATCCAAAAATTTGGCGGCAAGCGTATAAATATACTTTGCTTGATGAAAAGTTATAACGCTGAAAATAGATGGTGTACTATTAAAATGTTTAGACGCCGATCAATCTAAGGTTGCTATGGGTGAAGTTCACGAAGGAATTTGCGGGACTCATCAATCGGCCCATAAAATGAATTGGTTGTTCAGAAGAGCGGGGTTTTATTGGCCGGGAATGATTGATGATTGCTTCAGGTATTATAAGGGATGTGAAGCTTGTCAACGGTTCGGCAATGTTCAATTGGCACCGGCTTCGGTGTTGAATCCTATAATTAAGCCATGGCCGTTCCGGGGGTGGGCTTTAGATTTTGTTGGTCAAATTTATCCTCCGTCTTCAATGGGGCATCGGTTCGTGCTAGTTGCGACAGATTACTTCACTAAGTGGGCCGAAGCCGTGCCGCTCAGAAATATGACGCATAAGGAGGTAATTGATTTTATTCTGAAGCATATTATTCATAGATTCGGCATTCCTCAAACTTTAACTACAGATCAAGGAGCTTCTTTTATGTCTAAAGAAGTGAAAAGTGTTGCCGAATCTTATGGAATTAAGCTGTTGAGTTCGTCTCCTTACTACGCTCAGGCTAATGGACAAGCCGAGTCTAGTAATAAGACGTTGTTGAAGCTAATCAAGAAGATGGTCAAGGAACATCTGAGAAGGTGGAATGAAGTGCTTTCCGAAGCTTTATGGGTGCATAGAATATCCAAGCATGGTGCTACCAAGGTGACCCCTTTTGAGCTTGTTTATGGACAAGAAGCCGTTTTACCGGTTGAGGTAAATTTTGGTTCTCTTCGATATATAAAGCAAGACGATTTGTCAGCCGAAGACTACAAGTCCTTGATGAGTGATAATCTTGATGAAGTGGTCGACAAACGTTTGAAAGCTTTGGAAGAGATAGAGAAAGAAAAGAAGAGAGTGGCCAAAGCATACAACAAAAGGGTGAAGGCAAAGACGTTCCAAGTGGGAGATCTGGTGTGGAAGACGATTTTGCCTTTGGGTTCCCGATCTAAAGAATTCGGTAAGTGGTCGCCAAGTTGGGAGGGACCTTATCGGATATACGGGATCGTTCGAGGCAATGCATATTTCCTGGAGACGCTTCAAGGAGAACGGTTTCAGCGGGCTATCAACGGTAGATATCTAAAGAAATATTTCCCGAGTATTTGGCAAGATGCTTAGGGAGTTGTGTGGCCGATAATTGAGTCATCGTCCCAAGTTAAAACATGTCTTATGCTTTTAGATTCACGATGTTCGTCATAAAAGGCAGGGGGGCATGTGTTTACACCCAAAATTGGCACTTAGGAATTAAAATAGGAAAGATTGCCAATATTTGGAAATTTGCCGGTTTCTTCGGAGAGGCCGGTCTGACCGCCGTGTATAGGCCGGTCAGACCGGGCAGTGGGGTCGGTCAGACCGAAGGTATATGGCCGGTCTGACCGGCAGAGTCCGAAACCTAGACGACTTTGTTAGTTTTTGGGTTTCCTTTCTTCATACGGTTATATTTCGGGTTTCCAAACATGTTTATCCCGAATAGGACGTGGAGAAGGGTCTGTAGAGGGCAAGACCAACCCCTATATAAGGGTCAAGGCCGGTTCAATTGTAATATCGAACATACACAACACAATCAATCTATTTGAATCGTTTTCTTTATTTTCAGCCAGATTTCTCTACTTTGCCCTAGTTTAGTCCATCTTTGTCGATTTGCACCGTAAATCGTCCGCCGTCGCTGCGAGAGTGCGACATCTCTTTGTAAGTTTGTCTTGAAAACTTTCCGTTTACTCACGAGACGAGTAGTTATCAATCTATCCATCTAAATCGGTTCCGCTAGCCGATTTGATCTACAAAACCCACTTTGCTCTAGTTCTTGCTAGATTGAAGTGGTTGGCGACTCCATACCAAGAACCACCGCAAATCTTTAGGTGAATCGATCGTGTTCGTGCCTTTGTCAAAAAAGGTGCCAACACCCATATTTCACCAAAATGCCCAACCTCTCATTTTCTTTCTTGAGTGCCGCTATAGCTTCAAGGTTAGTAGCATAGGAATCCAAATCATAGCTATAGCATCTAGCACAACTGTTGCGAGTGGAGGCATTGGACGACTTAGTGGCTTCATTGGGAGGAGAGGTGCTACTCCAAAGGGTATCAAATTGCACTTCAAGTGCTTTGTGACTTTGGTCCAATGTCACAAGCTTCTCTTGAAGTGAGTCATTGATATCCTTTAGACTAGCCATTGATCCATTGACCGAGGAAAGCTCATTGGTCAATTTCTCAATCTTCTCCCGCTCCTTAGCCAAATCCTCCTCTAGGGCAAGGTTTCTCTTCTTCTCAAGAATGAGCAAGTCATGTTGCCTTTCGAGGGATTTCTCCTTGTGGCCCAATGTCTTCATTAGATTAGCCACATGTTGCATTGCCGATTTGCTAAAGCTTTTAATCACATCATTCAAATCATCCTCACTTCCCTCATCACTCTAAAGATCATCATCAATAGAGAGCTTGGATGAGGGTATTACCTTGCGCCCATGGGCCATGAAGCAAGAAGGGTTGTGTGGCTGTTAACGGCTAAGTTTGGTAACCAAATTTCTAAATCCCTATCAAGATGGAAGCAGAATTCGATCGGAAACACAGAGGTCGAGTCGGCTGCGATACAATCGGCTACAAGGCCAATCGGCTGAGTTTGAGTCGGACAAGGACAGCCGATAGCCGATGCTGAGTCAGAGAAGAGGATGGAACCGTTTCCGATAAAGGTGCTTAAAGATAAATAGAAGATTCGGTTCCCAAATTGCATGTTAAAAGATATTGCCATCTATGGATAGAGTCCTGTAACGGCAATTGTATCTGTAAATTAAGAATTTGTTTAGATTTCCTATTGTAATGCGGCATGGGACTATGTCCCGGGATATTGTCGTACCATGTATAGTAGATTAGATAGAGACCGTGTTTTGCATGGGTAGTTTTATTCTTGGGTATAAATAGGACCCAACACCCCTGTAAACAAAAAACACACAATCAATACAACTTTCGGCGCATCGCCTACTATTTTCTTCAGACGAGCACTTGATCCGGCTTCGGGCTGCATCGTTTCGATCCCCGATTAAGGTAAATGTTTTTCATTAGTGATGTATCTCATCGAATTTAGTGCTTCCATCGCTATGATACTCTAGATTCAACGATTCATGCTGCGCTAGTTATCATATATCGCATATAATCTCGAACAATGTCTAGATCTATCTCGAAACCATCCTATTTCTGTCAAGAACCAATAGCCGATAGAGCTAGATCTAGGGGCTGGCCTAGGTTATATGCGGTATCCACCGTCTCGAGGGGTTTACATTAGCTATAATAGATCTTATTGTTCTTTTTATACTTGATGCTGCATCAATTTGACCTATTAAGTCGTTCTTAGAGCTCTTATGATCTATTCAGCTAGATGTATATGCTTAGAGACAGTGCCGGGGTTTCAGCCGGCCTTATCTGTTTTAACATTCTTTTGGCATGTTTACTGTTAGATGTATTAAAACCGCCTCTTATATTAAGATCTTGTTCTGGTTAAATACCCTAAGCTAGAATCAGCCTGTAAGCCACAGCCGACAGCCGACTGATCTAGGTTTAGCACATTTAGCTCAGATCAATATCTTTTTTATAAGATGTATCGAAGTACTAGCCGATTCATAGTTAGTCTTACGGTATCGGCTAGGCTGTTAATGCATATATTTATTTTCTCTTGTGTAATACTATCTCGATGTAGCCGATCTATCCTAGCCATTTAGTTTAAATGCACTTTGGGATAGCATATATATGTAAATTGATTTCCTCAGCCGATCCAAAAGGATCTAACTGAACCTTTAACGCATACATCTTTGTTTTTCTTGTCGGTTAACAGATCAAACCAACTGGCACGCCCTGCATTGCACAGGCAGCCGATAAGGACTTGCACTGGAGTCAAGCAGATCTTCCAGGCCAGCGCGTGAGAGAAATTTCTCATCGACACGCTTCTTGGCACACCCGGTGGAACTATCTCTGTCAACTCGGCTAGGACACATCGACACAGCTAACAAGATGGTCAACATCAAGAGCCCCAGCGTTTCTCAGGAAAACATTGTGCCCGTGAAGATGGAACAACTGTCGGCTGAACAGCAAGCCGACTACAAAAGGATGCTAGAAGAACTCCAAGCCAACTACCTACAGTCGTTCACCTAGACGAGGTATGGGGCTGTGCACCAGAAGTATAAATTCAGCATGGACGAATTCAAGGCGTCCTCCTCCAGTGGATGAAAGGACAGACAGAAAGCAAAGGAGCCGACTCAGGACCAAGGTGATTTGGATTTGCATACTTTGCAAGACCAAATTGATTCGACCGTGCACCATGCACTGGTCAACCAGAGTGGCATTCTTGTCAACACCCTCAACAATATGATTACCACTGTGGTCGACGCCAAGATAGCTGACCAACTACAGCGGTGGCCGACTTACTTCATGGACGACCAGTTTCCTGGTTACAGGATGTTGGCCACCCAGAATCGGCCGATCCCGCCACCAGCGCACCCAGGGCCGCTAGGAGGGGTCCTCAACAAGCCGAATCTGTCTGGATCAGCTGCGAGACCGGTGGTCACCATGCTGAACCGACAACAACCACTCCCCTAGGACCAGATCGCCAACATGTTCGACAACAATCGGCAATTGGAGTCGGTTGCCCAGATCGGCCTGGAAGGATAGTACAACGCCGGTGGCCGACAGCTGTTCCTGGATCCGCCGACACCACCACCGGCGAATCGACCACCTCCCTCTAGCAATCCGGACTAGTACCAATACCAGGGAGGCCATCAAGATCGGCACTACATGCCCCAGACACCGCCACCTCTGTATCGGCAAGCACCCGCACCATATGATCAATATGAGCCAATACAGCAGGACAACCGGACGTGGGCCGATTTGATTGCGGACGTCATGCGCGATCAATTCGGCCTCAAGCCAAAAGACTCGGGAAACATGTATCGGTACCCCTATCCGGAGCATTTCGAGCGGGTTCCACTGCCCAATCGATAAAAAGTCCCAGACTTTTTGAAATTCTTAGGGCAGCACAACGTGTCAACCTACGAGCATGTCAGCCAATTCTTGGCGCAGTGCGGCGAAGCATCGGCTATAGATGCCTTGAGGGTTCGATTGTTCCCCTTCTTTCTTTTGGGATCGGCCTTCACCTAGTCCTCTTCATTGCCCTGCAACTCGATTCAGAGCTGGGCCGATCTCGAAAAGCAATTCCATAGCTACTTCTACACTGGCAACAATGAAATGAAGTTGTTGGACCTCACCAGTATCAGGCAGAAGCACAACGAATCGGTTCAGGACTACATTCAACGCTTCAGAGAGATGAGGAATCGATGCTAATGCCTAGTGTTGTCGGACGCCCAGCTAGCCGATTTGGCCTTCCATGGCCTGATCGCGTCGATCCGCGAGCGCTTCTCCGCTCAAGACTTCGATAGCTTGGCGCATCTTGCACAGAAGGTGACGGCCCATGAGCAGAGGTTCCAAGACACCAAGAAGGCCGTCAAGAACATAAGTCATCGTCGAATCGGACTCCGATTCCAGCGACTATGACGCAGAGGTTGCGGTAGCCAAATGGGCCAAGAATAAAAAGGCCATCGTCCGTCAATGGCTGCTGAAGACGGCTAAGGAGGAGAAATACAATTTCACATCACCAAGGCTGATAGGATCTTTGATTTATTACTCAAGGAGCAGCAGATCCAGCTTCCCGAAAACCATGTGATCCCATCGGCTGACGAACTAAAGAGGAAGAAGTACTGCAAGTGGCACAACTCTAGATCCCATGCCACTAATGATTGTAAAGTCTTCAGGCAGCAGATCCAGTCGGCAATAGAGGCCGGGAAACTCAAGTTTGTCGATTCCACTGGGCCGATGAAAGAAGACGGCAACCCCTTCCCGGTCAGTATGATTCAAGCCGGCCCCAGGCAAGCTGATCGGTAGTGCAGAATGACGTACAGCTTAGCCGAGACGTTAAAAGGGGTCAAGGTAGAGAGCAAGCCAACTGGAGATCAAGCCACGCCAATCAACATGGTGCGGCCTATTGTCCGATCGGCTGATCGATGGCCGATCAACACGGATAGCCGACATAGCTTTCGACAGCAATCTTGGTGGAAAGAAGAGGCTCGGTTTGAAAGATTTCGTCGGCAAGAGCCCAAGACACGAGGCCACCGGTACGACGGGGATCACAATGGTGCCGATCCTCATTAGCATTGTGAATTTTTCAGCACCGCCGGGAAACCAGGATGAGGCTGCCGACGCTAGACAATTGCTCGGCCTGCAGCAATTACCGTGAGGACGAACACAGGAACCCGCCAATCACCAGCCCAACTCAGTTCATCCCGAGGGCCATACACCTCAACCAGCGCCGACAGTCCTCCCATGATCGGCTAGGGCTGATCCATCAATACTTCTTCGACGAAGAGGACGAGAACAATGACTACTACGACGAAGAAGATGCTGATGATGAAAAATCGGCCAATCCCCAATGGTGCCCCTCTGACCTCTTCACCAAAACGCAGAAACGAAGAATTAAAAAGGATGAAGTGTGAAGGAAGGGAAGAGGAAGTGCGGCAGATGATACAAGAACAACGTCGTCGGCAAGGCAAAAGCAAAAAGCAATGAAGGCCTAAAAAGAAAACTACGCCAGCCGACGAGGAACAAGCCAGAGAGAGCACAACCGATCAAGCCAGGAGGGCAGCCAAGGGAAAAGGAAAAGTTTCTGCATCGGTCAATATGGTATTCATATTGCCAACCGAATTCGGTGCCCCTGAGGCCGATGTAGACAACATCGACACACCTTGGCCAAACTAGCACTGTCCCCGGATCAAGCAATTTTCGACAAACTAGAGGGGACCGAAAGAGGCATCTCATGCCGCTGTACGTAAAAGGCTTCATCAACGGCAAGCGATGTCGAAGATGCTAGTTGATGCGGGAGCTGCAGTAAACCTGATGCCCTATGCAACATTCAGAAAATTGGGCAAGGGAACCGAAGACCTGATCAAGACTAACATGGTACTCAAGGACTTCGGCGGCAACCCATTAGAGAACAGGGGCGTGTTAAATGTTGAGCTGACCGTCAGCAACAAGACCGTGCCCACAACCTTTTTTTGTCATCGACGGCAAGGGGTCTTACAGCCTGCTGCTCGGGAGGGACTGGATACATGCCAACTGTTGTGTCCCTTCCACCATGCACCAGTGTTTGCTTTAATGGGACGGCGACAAGATAGAGATTGTACCAGCCAATAGGTCAGTAAGCGTCGCTAATGCCGATTTGCCACTCTGGGAAATCGATGGCATTGATTGTTTGTCCGGGAAAATCTGGCAAGCCAATTTTCTAAAAGTGTCCGATTCTGCCATACAGCCGATTGGAGACGACGAGCCGCAGCTGCTGCTTTGAGCAAGACGTCGTGGAGGGCTCAAGCGTCTACCGCATGGACACCGCAGACAAAGACGATGGCAAGCTCGTGCAAGGTTTTACGTTGGCCGACGAATTAGAGGAAATAGACATAGGCTCTAGAGACAGGTCTATGCCGCCGTATATTAGCAAAACTTATCCTCTCATTGTAGATCCCAGCTTATTAATTTATTAAAGGAATATAAAGATTGTTTCACTTGGGAGTACTTCGAGATGCCTGGTCTTAGCTAATCCATCGTTGTTCATCAACTGCCAATCAAGGCAGGCTATCGGCTGTTCAAACAGCCTCCCAGTAGGTACAAAGCCGATATGTATGATGCGAACAAAGCCGAAATAACTCGGCTATATGATGCTAGATTCATTCGGCCTTGCCGATACGCCGAGTTGGTCTCAAACATTGTCCCAGTATTGGAAAAGAATGGTAAACTTAGGGTGTGCATCTATTTCAGAGACCTAAATAACGCTACCCCCAAAGATGAATACCCGATGCCTATAGCCAATTTGCTCGTAGATGCTGCTTCAGGCCACAAGATCATCAGTTTTACGGATGGCAATGCAGGTTAAAATCAAATTTTACGGCTGAGGAAGACATTCACAAAACTGCTTTTCGATGTCCTGGAGCAATCAGCTTATATGAATGGGTTGTCATGACATTTGGGCTGAAAAATGCTGGGGCAACAACGGGCCATGAATTATATCTTCCATGACATGGTCGGCTCTCTGGTGGAGATCTACATTGACGATGTTGTTGTCAAAATCAAGGGAGGAAGAGAACCACATAGCTGATCTAAAGGAGGTTTTGGAGCGAACAAGGAAATATGGCCTGAAAATGAACCCGTTGAAATGCACGTTTGGCATGTCAGCCGGGCAATTTCAGGGGTTTCATGTTCATGAAAGAGGAATTGAGGTCACAACAAGGAGCATCAATGCTATCAAGACGATACAACCTCTGAAGGATAAGAAGCAACTTCAATCATTGATCGGCAAAATCAACTTCATCAGGCGGTTCGTAGCCAATCTTTCATAGAAGATGGAGCCGTTCACACCACTGCTTCGGCTGAAAGCCGATCAAGCGTTCACGTGGGGGGCATAGCAGTAGAAGGCCTTGGACAACATCAAGAACTACTTAGGCTCGCCTCCAATTTTAATGTCTCCACAAAAAGGGATACCGTTTAAGCTGTACCTGTCAATGATGACAAGTCAATCGGCTTAGTCCTAATCCAAGAGATTGAAGGCAAGGAAAAAGCTATCTTCTATCTCAGCCGACGACTGTTGGACGCAGAAACAAGATATTTTCTAGTGGAGAGGCTATGTCTGTGCCTATATTTTTCATGTACGAAGTTAAGGCATTATCTGCTATCCAATGAGTGCACAATAATATGTAAAGCCGACGTAGTCAAATACATGCTATCGGCCCCAGTGTTAAAAGGGTGTATTGGAAAATGGATCTTTGCCTTGACAGAGTTTGATCTGAGGCATCAGGCACCCAGGGCGGTTAAGGGACCAGCTATAGCCGATTTTATCGTGGAGCACAGGGATAACTCAATCGGCTCAGTTGAAATTATGCCTTGGACATTGACATTTAATGGCTCGGTGTGCACCAACGGCTGCGGTATAGGATTGGTCATTATTTCGCCTAGGGGAGCAAGCTTTGAATTTGCTTTTTCTATCAACCCCCATGCTACAAATAATCGAGCCGACTACGAGGCCATGCTCAAAGGGTTACATCTGCTCAAAGAAGTTGAAGCTGACGCCATCAAAATAATGGGAGATTCACTGTTGGTCATCAACCAGTTGTCAAGAGAATATGAATGCAAAAACGACGCGCTGATTGTCTACTATCAACAATGCCGAAAGTTGATGGATGGTTTTCGGCTAGTTACTCCAAAACATATCCCCAGGGAGCAGAATGCAGAAGCCAACAATTTAGCTCAAGGGGCATCGGGCTACAGGCCGATGATTAGAGACAATGAAGTGGAAGTCACTGCCATCACAACCGATGACTGGAGGTTTGATGTCTACAACTATCTGCAGAACCCTTCTCAATTGGTCTCGAGGAAATTGCGATACAAGGTGTTGAGATATGTTTTGCTCGAAAAGATCTTTATTATCGGGCAATTGATGGAGAGCTGCTAAAATGCCTTGGAGCCGATCAAGCCAAAGTGCCTATCGGAGAAGTTCATGAGGGGATTTGCGGCACGCATCAATCGGCTCACAAGATGAAGTGGCTACTTCGGAGAGCAAGGTACTTTTGGCCGGTGATGCTGGACGACTTTTTCAAATATTATAAAGGTTGCTAGGATTGTCAGAAATTCGGCGCCATATAAAGAACACCAGCATCGGCTATGAACCCGATCATAAAGCCTTGGCCGTTCATAGGATGGGGCATCGTCATGATCGGCCAGATCAATCCATCCTCAAGCAAAGGGCATAAATTCATTCTGGTAGCAACAAATTATTTTACACAATGGGTGGAGGCAATTCCTTTGAAGAAAGTAGATTCCAGGGACGCAATCGAGTTTGTTAAAGAGCATATCCACCCTCAAGCAAATTGGATAAATTCATTCTGGTAGCAACAGATTATTTTACAAAATGGGTGGAGGCAATTCCTTTGAAGAAAGTTGATTCCAGGGACGCAATCGAGTTTGTTAAAGAGCATATCATCTACTGATTTGGAGTCCCACAAACAATTACAACAGACCAGGGATCTATCTTCGTATCAGATGAGTTTGTTCAGTTTGCCGACCACATGGGGATTAAATTACTTAATTCTTCGCCGTACTACGCACAGGCCAATGGGCAAGCGGAGGCTTCAAACAAAAGTCTGATCAAGCTGATTAAGAGGAAGATTTCTGAGTACCCAAAGCAATGCCACAGCCGATTAGCCGAATCACTTTGGGCGTATTGGATGGCATGCCACAGATCTATCCAAGTCCCTCCATACAAATTGGTCTATGGACACGAAGTAGTACTGCCATGGGAAAATATCATCGGCTCAAGATGGATTCAACTACAAGATCATCTCACAGCCGATGATTACTATCACCTAATGGTGGATGAATCGGATGACTTAGTTCTTTCAGGGATGAGGGCGTTGGGAAAAGTAACAAGGGACAAGGAGCGAGTAGCCCGCCAATACAACAAGAAAGTTGTGCCTAAATCTTTTGAGGAGGGCGAACTCGTTTGGAAATTAATACTGTCTATTGGATCACGAGACAATAAGTTCAGCAAATAGTCACCAAATTGGGAAGGGCCTTTTAAAATCCTAAAATGCGTCTCTAAAAGAGCTTACATGTTAGAAGGTTTGGACGTAGAGGTATTCGAAAGGGCTCTAAATGGCAAATACTTAAAAAAATACTACATGCGTTTGGATCAACTCATGATTCGGCTCTGTTTGTTCAGCCGATTCGTGTTAGCCGATGTTCTGTATTGAGCAAACATCACCTTTAGGTCATTTTAACGCAAACTTTTTCCCTAGTTTTCTGCAATTGGCTAGTGTTAGCCGACCGTGACGACAACGATGCGCGACTTTGTTAGGTCCCTAGTTTTGTCAACGTTGAAGACATCAACAAAATTAGGGGGCATATACATATATAAAACCTAAGCCGATTACACAAAGGTGGTACAGAAAGGTGGACATCAATTTGTAGAATCAAAATAACATCGGACAGGATTACAAAAGTTTCAGAATCGGCAATCATGATGTTGGACGCAAGTATAAGCCGATCACGGGATAGTTACTTACAAAAGGCCGAAGCCGATTACAAAAGTTTAAATTTCGCCTAAGCTATTACAGTCGGCTCACTGCTTTAAGAAGTCAGCTAAGGCCGACAACGCCTTGCGCCTGATTTGGTCCACTTCTTCAATGGCCATAGCGTCGTCGGCATCGGACCCAGTCACCAGCCTCACCGCCTTGATGCTTGATCGCTTGTCTTCGATCTCTTTAGGCAAGATGGCCATGTATTCTTCTTGCATCTGGATCTCCGTAATGATTTGGACGAAGTCGGCTATTATTTGATCCCTTCGCGTGCGAAGTTGCTCAAGTCTAGTGGCCGACTCCGTCTTCAAGGCGTCGAAATCGGCTTTCTTAGCCTTGATATCTTCCTGGCTTGATTTGATTGCGACCATCAGTGACTGATTCTCTCGACGATTGGCAAGGCGTTGCTGGGCTCGCTCATACTTCACCTGGTATGCCTCTAGAAAAGTGGCCGGGACAATCGCATCGACCACAGTGTCTGGAAGTTGGTTCTAGATTTCCTTGAACCCAGCACGGATTGGGCCGCAGTCGGCTACCAGCGCGTCTAGAGAGCTCTCTAGCCGATTGCCGATATCGGCCAGAGCCACTTTGAGGTCTGCGTCGAGCAGCACCAGCGCCCTCTCGCCTCCTTCGTCAGGGTCTTCAAACTTCGATAGGTAGAAGCCCAAGAGATCGGCTATGTTTTGCAAAAAGAAAGCAACAATTAGAAAAATAACGAGCTTATCAAGCTCATTGACGAGGATGAACGAGGCTTACTGTTGGCATCGGAGCCGAAGTGGGTTCTGCATCGGCTTGGTCGCCGCCTGTGGCCGAAGTGACTTTCTCGTCGACGTGGCCGCTGCTTGCAGCCGATTGGGTGTGCTCACTTGACACGTGGGGGGCAGGCGTCGGCGCGCGTGGTGGCTGTAGAGAGAGTTAGGTTGGAATCGGCTAAACAATACAAGGAGTGTGAAGATGGGGACTTACCGATCGCAAGGGAGCCGATTTCTTCCTGATCACGTGCTTCGTTCTCTGCCGATTCAAAGATGCAGTGAAGGCGTGAGTAAATGTAGATAAGTTGTTTAAAGAGGGGAAAGAAGTGTGAAGTCACTTACCGTTACCGTCTGAGCAGGGTGCCTTGGAAGACTTGGAATTTCCTGGACGCTGCTCTCGTCGACTGATGGAGTTGCGATGTATTTCTCCGAGCTAGAATCAGCTGTGGCTTCATCGACAACATCTGCAGCTTCTTCGTCCTCCACTTCTTGAGTCAAAAAGGCATCCACGGCCGGATCAACTGGGGACAAGTCATCATCGGCTGGGGCTCGCTTTGCTTTCTTGCCCGCCCTCTTTCTCGCTTCGGCGGTCGGAGTAGCAACAGCCGACGGTTGGGCCCTCTTTGTTCGACGGAGCGGCTCGCAGGTTTGGCCGTGAAGTAGCATGCCCACCTTCGGCGCGTTGAAGCCGATTGGAGATGGCACCAGCCCACACCCGTTCGGCAGGACACTGGGCACATAGTTGATCACCACCCCGCTTCGGCTCACTGGGGAAGGGGAATCGTCGATCGTCTACAACGGAAGAGAGTTATGGTTAGCCGACGATACGAGTAATAGCCGATAAATAAACAAGAGTTGGGAGATGTGCTTACCGATGGAATTCTGTCGGGGTCGATGATGGTCAGATACATTGTGGTCGATTGGTGGAACAAGTGTTGCTTCCACTCGCCCCACCACTGGTTGAAGATCGATGATCTAGTTATTGCCAAGTTGATTCTGTTCATGCTACCGAGAAGAGGAGTTGGGAGTTGATGTAGCCGAAGCATCATTATATTGCCTTCGGTTCTTCCCCTCCGCTGGATCTTATGGCAAACCACAAGCCGATAGGCAGCTGGCCCATTCCAAACTGTCTCGCCGCCACCATTGGGTGATAAAACTCGTAAGTTTTGGTGACGTTGCGGCCTTGATGAATGCCGATGGGGAGGATGCAGGGGGTGATGGCAGTGACAAAGATTTCCCTCAGCGCTGTGTATTCTTCTGAATCGAGCTCATCTAGTTGAAGATTGTCTGGCTGTTCAAATTCGATGAAGTCTTCATATGCAAACCAGATCTTGGAGGCGTTTGGAAAGCCGTTGTACAGCCGATCAAACCACTCCGTGAAATCTTCGGTTGTCAGTTTTGAGCCCTGACAGGTCGAAGTAGCCTCACCATACGACGTCGGCCGCCGAGTGGTTTTTTCCTCATCATCCACAATCCTCGGCTCTATCAACGGGAACTCGGCTTGAAGGTGAGCAGGCTGTTCGGCTATCTTGTACAAGTGCAGGTTAAGCCAGAGTTGCAGTAACCACCACGGACCTCGGATGCCGACGGACTGCTTGAAGGCCAGCCGAGCCGAAGCCGAACCCAGGACTTGGTATAGATAACCCAATAGGTACTTGCCTAGGGGGATGTTCATTTTCTCCACTAGGGCTTCGGCTACATGCTGCCAGTTGCTGGTTGGACTGCAGCTAGATCCACAAAATACAAACTTCTCCAACCACATGAGGAGGAAGGCGGTGTGCTCTCTGTTCGAAATCGGCCCATCCTTCATGTTCATAGAAATTAAGCCGCTCTAGCCGCCAAAGCTTTTGGTCTTGAAGGTATGTTGGCACTTGCACTGAAGGTCACTTGGGCTGAGCTGAAGGTCACTTGGGCTGACCATGGAAGTGATGTCCAAGCCGGTTATCATCACCACATCCATCAGAGTGGGGGTCATCGGCCCTTGTCTAAATAGGAAAGCGTTGAGTGTGTCGGACCAAAAATAGTGAGCAGCCGATAGAAGGGATTCATTCTTGGGCATGTCAGCTATCGTCAGTTCTAAGCACTGAGCTATTCCAAGCTCGGTCTAGTGCGACCTTTTCCTAGCCGACATATAACCTAAATCAACCGCTCGATCTAGCTCTGTCGGCTGCTATCTTCAAAGAGATATTAGCCGATCACGAGATAGATCTAGACATTGATCTAGATTATATGCCGCATATGATAAATTAAGCAGTTTGCAACATTAGAATCAGTGTATCATAATGATAGAAGCACTGGCCCTGATACCACAAGCCGCTTGTAACAAGAAATTACCTTTCCTATAGATCGAAGTCGATGCGACCCAAGGTTTCTATTGATGTGTGTTGATATGTTTTACAAGGTCTCGGGTCATATTTGTACCCGAATATACAATGAGTCCATAACAGACACAGATTAAATCTCTAAACAAACCGACATTATCTCAAAAGGAGACTATACAAAATATCCTAACTTAAAAGATACAACTGCCGTTATAGGACCTTATCCGTAGATGGCAATATCTTTAACGCACTTTAGAAACCGAAACCAATAATTATCTCTTAAGCTTTCCTTCAGGGATTGGCTCCACTTCTGACTTCACTTGGAATCAACTATCGGCTATATCTGTTTTGACTCACACTCAGCCGACTGGCTCCGTAGCCGATTCGGACTCAGCCGATACAATCTCTGTCTTCGCAGACCGTGCGTTCCTCCAATTCCACTTCAATCTCCGCTCCAAACTCGGGGATTTGGTTACCAAATTTGGTCGTTAACACATGCCCCCAAGTCCGTGATATGATAATGTTGCGGATTTGACGCAATTTTAAACTCAGCGCACCCCTAGGTCGAGTCTGCCTCGGCCATCACGAAAAACTCTTTAAATGACACTCGCTCCGCACCAAGCAAATCCACGCCGTCACTTTGCGCTCCATCCAAACCCTAGCCAAAAACCCCTTCAGTCCTTCGGTGATTTTCTCAACGCAAAAAGGATGCATCCACCGGTGATCCTCTCTGCGGCGGCATTCTTCCTCAGCAATGGCGTCTTCCAGCACTCCTTCCGGCACACCCCCAGCAGAGTACCCCGAGGTCAGTTCCATCGCCTGCGATCCCTTTCCTCCGCAACTTAGTTATTTTTCCCACTCGTAATTTTGTTTTCTTCATATTTCAACTATAGCATCTCTCCCACCAAGTTGCAATCCCAAACCTTGTGCACCATAATCAATTCCTGTTAGGGCCAATCGATAATTTGGACCCCTCCGGTTTCATTAAAGTCGAAACCAATCGGATCCCCTTCAAATTTTCCAACCCTAACTTAGCATACTGGTCTGGAGCTTTCAAATCATGGCCTTCAACTGACGAGACATGGCCAGCTTGGTACCATAGGATGTCGGCTGGGAAACAAGTCCACTAGAACGAACTAGGAATATCACAGTGCCTAGCCTTAACTATAGCCGACATGCCTAAGGATGAACCCCTCTTATCGGCTGCCAGTTATTTCCGGTCGGACACCCTCAATGCCATTTTGTTTAGGCAAGGGCCGATGACGCCAATACTCTTGGACGTCGTGATGATCACATGGCTTGATATCAACACGACAGTCAGCCCCCACAACCTCACCACCAAATGCCACCATTCTTTTAAGACAAAAAGTATCGGAGGCTGGAATGGGTTTATAGCCATGAACATGAAGACCAGCCCAATCATTGACAGAGAGCACACAACCTTCCTCCTCATGTAGTTGGAAAAGTTTGTTTTCTGCGGGTCGAGCTGTGGTCTGACGAGCAACTGGCAACATGTAGCCGAAGCTTTGTGTAATATCCTGAAAATCGAAGGAATTAAAATCGGAACGTAAAAATCGGAACTTACAAAAACTTTTGCTTGTTGCCTTTCTTTCGAGTTTGTTGCTTCTTATTTGCCAGCTCAATTGCATAAATTTAGTTGTGAACAATTCCTCTCGATGTTTGTGAATGGGTTTGATTTTGTTGGGAAGAAAATCTCAAAATATAGGGTTAGGAATTTTTAAAATAAAATCAGAAAAAGAGATGCGGACGTATGAAAATACGTATTTGAGAAATAAAATATTAATTGGTGATTATGGAAGATTAATTAGGGTATAAAATAGAAAATAAAATACTTTAGGGGATTTACATGAAATCTAGGAAATTTTTGGAATTAAAAATAGTGAATTAGGAAATTAGGAAAAAGGAATAAAATTAAAAAATGGAAAATGTTTTTTAAATAAAGAGTGGAGAGAAAGTTGAAAATATTTTTTTAATTAATTTTGGTAGTGCTATGTATTTCTTTTGGAATTTTAGTGCGAAGGAACAATTGGAAATTGAAAAGGGAATTGAAAATCGGGAAAAAACGAGCCTTTGTTCATTGCTCGGGAGGCATGCGTCGCCCGGCCGTACTACGCGCACGCCCGAGCGCGCCAAGCACCGCACACGCGCCGCGCCGCGCCGGCCCCGCCGCGGCTCGCGACCTCGCCGCCACGCGTTCGCCGCCACGCCGGCCCCCGCCGCGGCCCGCGCCTCGCCGCCACGCGTTCGCCGCCGCGCCGGACCCCGCGCTCCTCTCGCCGCGTTCGCCGCCGCGCCGGACCGTCCACGCCCGCGCTCCTCTCGCCGCGTCGTGCCCGCGCGCGCCCGGCCCCGGCCTCCCGCGCCGCCGCGTGGCGTCCGCAGTACCGACGGCGCGCCGGCCCCCTCCGTCTCACCGTTTCACTCTTGGCCGCAACTATAAAATGGGGCAAAACCCCCCACCTTTCCCGTCTCTCTCTTCCCTCTCCCGAGCACCGCCGTCGCCACAAAAAACCGAGCGCCGTCGCCGCAACCCGAGCGCCGCCATGCACCGCAAGCCGAGCCGTCGCTGCTGTGCAGCGAGCGCCGCCGTCTCTCCTCGCCGTCGCCGCCTCCGCTGGTAAGCCCCCGGGCCGCCCCTTTCCCTCGCGCTGGCGCCAGCCACCGGCCGAAGCAGAGGTGGAAGAGGGTTCGGTCGAACACCTTGAGGCCCAATGAATAGTGCGAAGTGAAAAAGAAAAGAAGAAGAAAAAGAAAGAAAGAAAAAGAGAAAAAGGAAAAAATAGAGGAAAATTAGGAAAAATTATGGAAAATTTGGAAAAATAGTTGGAAAGGACTTGAGTGAAATTTTGGGCAAAAATAAATTATTTTCTTGTATGTTTTCTCGGTGCAAAGTTTGAAAATCGAAATTGGACTTTTTCCAAAATTTCGTTTCACGTCGTTTTTAAATCCGGATTTCGTTTAATTCTTTCTCGCCATTTAAATATGCTTCTCTTTGGTGCTCAAACCTTCAAAGCCTCGAGCACAAATTCCTCCGCTGATATTTCCAAATCTATTTTTCTCAAATAATTACGATCGTCGTCTTTGCGAAAACCCTAGGGCATCGACTCGATTCCAAAACTCGGATTTTTCCTAGCAACCCTTGTCCTAACTCAAGTAGAATTTTAGGCTAAACATTTGGAGTCGTTTTCGTGGCTTTTATGGTTCTTTTCGATCTTTCGGTATTTTATTGAATTCTAATTGAATTCAATTGATCTTTCGTACGTACAGATAGCACCTGAAGAAGCAGGCATCGACTCCGTTGAAGACCCCACTCAACAAGCGTGCGAGCAAGGCAAGTCATCACACTCTTTGAACATATTGATCCCAATTGCGAAATGATGTTATTTTAAACTTTAAACATGCATGCTATACATAGAGAATTACCTATACTTGTTATGCCATACCTTGTTATTGACTACCTTTAGAATTATTCCTTGTAACCCTCGATGTGATACGCACAACCGGAGAATACCTCCGGTAAACTGCTTAGCCATGCTATACTTAGATTCATGCGTACTCATGATTTTATAAAAAGCTTTATGCTTGGGCATCTACCTTAGGGAAGGTAGTTGAGATACGACATGTGGAGACATGAGCGCCACATTGCCATGAGAATGATGAAATGAGATTTGATGAAAATTGAAAGTACTGAACAAATGTTTTAGACTGGAGCGACTGGATGATTTGGGTGGATTCCGGAAAAGGCAAGTACCGACCCTGGTTAATTAAGGACCGAGCCATGAGATAGCCGGGAAACGAGCCAGTACAACTGTACTTCTCGAATGGGTATAGACCTAGCGGAGTAGATAGCCAAGCGAAGGCGGTACCCTTGCATAGTGGTTCTTATGGATCAGATGAGATTTGAAAGGGATGATGGTAAATTGAAATTTATTATAACTTGATGAATGAAATCTCCCCTTACCCCGGGTGTGCCAGAACTCCTCTCACTGCTAGAAAATGATGTCTAGAGGGCATGAGGGATTAAGTTCATGGAGCGGGTACTACCAAAGTGAGGTTATCGAAAGGCTTTGCAGTGACCGTCTCATGTGTTGGGACGTAGGCTCATTTGTTGGGCTGTCGTGGAGTACGGGTAAAGTGTACATCCACTGCAGTGTGAATGAATCAATCTATTCGAATAGCCGTGCTCACGGATAGTGAGCATCGTGACAAGACTTTCGCTTGGCTAGACATTAACTTTAAAATGATGGGATGGGTTGCATGATGACTTTTATTCACTGGTGGATCAACTTCTCGAGATGCGAGAAGGGGTGGACTCCCCAGAAAACCATGACGACCCGGAGGCAGGAAGCCATCCTTGGAATCACGATGGATGGTAGACAGAACCGTCGCGGACTTAATGAACTGTGGAACTAAAAAATTGACTTGGTTAGTTGTTAGGCTTGTGAAAAGATTTGTGAAAATTGGCTTTATGCAAAAGAACACCAGCCATTCCTTGAATGACCCTATCATATGCATCACTTCCGTGTTGGCTTGCTGAGTACGGTTGGTACTCACCTTTGCTATACGCACAAACCTTCAGATGGTGGGAATGAAGACTCGGAGGATCCATATGCCTACTACCAGGAGGGCGAAGAAGCTGATGGCGCTTACTAGGTCTTAGACTCCGGTCGTTGCCTGAGGCAATTGACAAGCCGCTGCCTTTATTCCGCTGCCTTATCTAATTTCTACTTTTGGGTTGTATCTGGACCATGAGGTCCTATGTGTTGGACATTGCCTTTGGGCCTATTATTGTAATAATTTCAAGGTAAGACTATTCGTGCATTTGCACCTGATTATTCAGTACTGTATTTCGTGGGTACCATACTACTCGATCCAGGGAAATGGTACTATGAACATGGAAGATTCCCGTTCCAAAAACGAGGGTCCACAGAGCTGGTATCAGAGCAATGCAACTGTAGGATAAGACCAACTGGCGCCCTACCCCTGACTAGTTGGCTAAAGGAAAGTATCCCTACGTAGGATCATTTCGCAAACTATTATTTTTGAAAAGACAAACATACTTTTTCCTATACCTTTATCTCCATTTCTTTTACCCAAATGGTTTTGATATTATCTCTCTCCCTTTCTAACCCTAAGTTGCTTGCAAAAGCAGATGTCGGACCATGTCAGAGTTTGGGAAATCACTCTTCCACGGGATGAAGGATTCGTGGCGCAACTCCAGTCTTTGCTATGGTGCCTAAGGTACCCGAGCCACCCACCTACCGATTAGGAGGCATGGCACCGAAGGATACCCGTATGGGAAGCGCAGTTTCGCTTGAAGCCCGCCCGGGGAGTGAGACACCTTATTGCTTCCACACCGCTACCACCGGATCCGGTAGAAGCGCTCTTCAAGACGCGGCCCGTGAAGCGTTCCTCCGCCTCAACGCTATTCACCGTGCTGAGCTCACCGTGACTGAGTTTGTACACCACCCTTACCGTGAGGAAGGCAATCAGGTCTGCACCGTGGAAGCCACCCCCTGCTGCTATAATCCTACGGTCACCTGTCTATCCCGCTGGGCAGAAACACCGGATGACTGCTATGAAGAGGCTTTGCTCGAGATCGACGACCAGCAGCGACACCTCAATAATCTGGTCGAGGAACACCAGAGCTGTGGGGATCAGATCAGCTTGCTACAGACCCAGCTACAAGCCAACGGTGCCCAGTACGAGCAACTCTCTGACCGTTACATGGCCCGTGGAGAAGCCTTGGTGGAGCTGGAAGAACAGCTCAGGAAGAGCAAACAACAGGTCAACCAGCTGGAAGAACAACTTCGCTCCCACCCCGTCCCTGCTGCAGGTACTTCCACCGAAGTTATACCAACACTTCCGGCCCCGGTGCCCGACCACTACTACCTCATGACTCCGGCATGCCTGAACACTTTTCAAGCCATGATGGAGCAGGCCTTTATGTTGAGCACAGAGTCGGCCCCATACCTGATAGACCCCACTGCTGCTACCTCAATGGAACCTACCTCGAACTCCATGGTTGTACCATCTGAGCCTAGTTCGGGACAGGAGGATCCCATCCAGATCTGCACCGACTCCGAGTCCGAGATAGAGCCTATGGAGATCAAGTGGGAGTCCAGCGATACTGATCCAGCAGAGGAGGAGGCTCCTGCTCGTCGCCTGACCCACACCGGAGGTCCCATCACCCGCAAGACTGCTCGGAAGAGTACCCGACCACCAAGCAGGAAAATCAAGCATGACTCCGAGGCCACTACCTCTGAGCCATGGGAACTTCGATTTGCTTCAGCAAAGGATCACCCCCTTCCTGCACCTGGCTGCTGCGGTTGGTTGGATGACTAGGCGAGAGGACTGCCTCAACTTTGACCTTGCTTTGGATGGTTTTGGCAGCAAGGATCACACCCTTCCCTAGTAGACGATGGCAGTAGTACGATGTTAGCTCTCGCATTGTGTCATGTGGGACTGTGTATGTGCAGTCCATTGTATCCCCATTAATGTAATCGCTATGGACCTATGTTTTATGATATGTTATTAATGAGCTTATTCCACCATGCTTGGTCTGTTCAAAGATCATTTAAAAACAACTTGAAGAGAAATCACCTAGAAACCATGACCTTGAGTGGGTCCAATCTCTTAACTCATCTACCTCCTTCAGATGGCGCATCGTCGCAGAGCTGCAACATCCAACGAGAACCCACCGGAGCCTAATCCCTCCACCCTGGCGGAGGTTATGGCTTTGCAAACCCAGTTGCTTCAAGCTATCGCCAACAACCAAGGGAATCACGGAGGATCAAGCTTGGGAGAATTTATGCGAGCTAAGCCGCCTACATTTTCCATGGCCGATGAACCAATGGACGCCGAAGACTGGTTGAGAGTAATAGAAAAGAAGTTGACCCTCGTCAGGGTACGAGAAACCGACAGAGTCATTTTTGCCACCAATCAATTGGAAGGCCCCGCAAGTGATTGGTGGGACTCTTACAAAGAGACACGGGCGAAGACGCCGAAGAACCAACCGGGAGGAGTTCACGCCGCCTTTCGTGAAAATTTCATACCACCGCTTATGAGAATGAAGAAGAACGAATTCCGAAGGTTGTGCCAAGGAAACACCACAGTACAGGAATACCTGAACAAGTTCATGCAACTCGCTCAATATGCCACCGGTGACCTGGCAAACGAAGAAGAGAAAATCGATAAATTTATTGAAGGGTTGAGCGATGAGCTGAGAGGGCCAATGATCGGCCAAGATCACGTCAGCTTCCAAAGCCTTATCAACAAGGTGGTACGATTGGAACATGACGAGAAGATGGTGGAAAACAACCGCAAGAGGAGGCTTGCTATGGCCCGCCCACTTCAGGGAGCGCCTCAGCGTCCCAAGGGAGCCACCCCGTCCGGATGGAAGCCAACCGTCATGGCAACCGCCGTTCCCCGCACCCGACCACGTCAACAGCCGGCCGCACCCTGGCCTGTACCCGACACCAACTCTAGCCGCTCCGGGAAGAAGAAATGTGAATTGCTTCAACTGTGGAGAGTTTGGGCACTACTCCAACAGCTGCCCCAAGTCACGCAACACTCCCGTGCATATTGGCGCCAATGCAACGGCCGTCCGAGGAACCACTGCTCCTGCTGCGAGACGCGGTCTGTTTAGGACGCTGCAACCCAATGAGACTGCTACCGGATTCCGGCGCGGACAAGTGAATCATGTGCGTGCCGAAGAAGCGCAGGAGGATCAGAACATGCTGATGGGTATGTTCTCTATCAACTCTATCCCAGTTAAAGTCTTATTTGATTCTGGAGCATCGCATTCATTCATATCTTCGCAAGTAAGCAAACAACACCACCTACACCAAGTAGAACTTAAGAGACCCATGTTGGTACACTCGCCTGGGGGAAACATAACCGTACCCCACGCTTGCATCAATGTGCCCATACGGATTAGAGACGTGGTATTCCTTTCAAACCTTATGGTACTATCACCACAAACTATTGATATCATACTTGGAATGGATTGGTTGACTAAGAACAATGGAGTCAGAGAATGTGGCCGGAGGGAAGTCACAGTATCCACCCCATGGGGATCACCAATGAACATAACCATGGACCAAACCCAATGTTATGTGAGCAAGCTGCGGGAGTATTCACCATGCTACCTTTGAGCGGGATGCCAATAGTGCAAGATTACTCGGACGTATTTCCTGAGGAATTGCCCGGAATGCCCCCTGACCATGACATAGAATTTATTATTGACCTAATGCCTGGTATTGCCCCCATATCCAAGAGACCTTACCGGATGCCGGCAAATGAACTAGAAGAACTCAAGAAGCAAATCGAGAACTACAGGAAAAAGGATTTGTACGCCCTAGTTCTTCTCCTGGGAGCCCAGTACTCTTCGTCAAAAAGAAGGATGGAAGTATGAGAATGTGTGTGGACTACCGATCGTTGAATGAAGTGACCATCAAAAACAAGTACCCACTACCTCGAATTGATGACTTATTTGATCAACTTAAGGGTGCACAAGTGTTCTCGAAAATTGATCTTCGGTCAGGGTACCATCAGCTAAAGATTAGAGCCGGAGATATTCCCAAAACAGCATTATCTACGCGTTATGGCTTGTACGAGTTCACCGTAATGTCTTTTGGGTTGACCAATGCCCCGGCCTATTTCATGGATCTGGTGAACAAGGTATTCATGGAATATATGGATAAATTCGTGGTGGTATTTATCGACGATATACTTATCTACTCCGAAGACGATGAGGAACATGCAGAGCACCTACGACTGGTACTAGAGAAGTTGCGAGAGCACCAGTTGTATGTGAAATTTAGTAAATGCGAGTTCTGGCTTAAGGAAGTCGCTTTTCTTGGCCATGTAGTCTCAGCCGGAGGAGTAGCAGTAGACCCTGCCAAGGTCAAAGCTGTTACAGAATGGAAGGCACCCAAGTCAGTGACAGAGGTTCGGAGTTTCTTGGGATTGGCCGGATATTACCGGAGGTTCATCGAAGGGTTTTCCACAATAGCCCGACCAATGACTCAACTTCTGAAGAAGGAGAAGAAATTTGTATGGAACGAGAAGTGTCAAGAAGCCTTTGACCAACTAAAAGAAAAGTTAACCACTGCCTCAATCTTAACCCTACCTGACAATCGGAAGGATTTCGTGATGTACTGTGATGCGTCTCGACAAGGACTAGGAGGCGTATTAATGCAGGATGGAAAGGTCGAAGCATATGCCTCGACACAGTTACGACCCCACGAGGAAAACTCCCCCACACACGACTTGGAATTAGCGGCATTTGTTCATGCATTAAAAATTTGGAGACACTATCTGATCGGGAATCACTGTGATATATACACTGATCACAAGAGCCTGAAATACTTCTTTACTCAGCCCGATCTCAATCTACGTCAGAGACGGTGGTTGGAATTGATCAAGGACTATGATCTAGGAATCCATTACCACCCCGGCAAGGCGAATGTAGTGGCCGATGCGTTAAGCCGCAAAGCCCAATGCAACCATATGAGGCTGGAAGGCATGGCCAGTGAGCTTCAAGAAGAGATGGCTCGACTTAACCTGCACCTGATTCCTCACGGAGAAGTGAACTGACTAGAAATCTAACCCCTCCTGAGGACTCAAATAGAAGAAGCTCAAAAGGATAATGAAGAAACTCAAGCGATCAAAGAGCGCATGACCGCTGGGCACGCGAAGGAATTCTCGATAGATGATAAGGGAACCCTGTGGTATAAGAAAAGAATCTGCGTGCCTGAACAAGGTGGTTTGAGAGGGTTGATCTTAAAAGAAGCGCACGAATCAGCATATTCGTTACATCCGGGTAGCACGAAGATGTACCAGGATTTGAAGGAAGAATACTGGTGGCCCAATATGAAGAGAGACGTAGCCGAATACATAGCCGTATGCGATGTATGCCAAAGGGTAAAAGCTTAGCATCAACGACCGGCAGGCTTGCTGCAGCCACTCAAGATTCCCGAGTGGAAATGGGATGAGATAGGCATGGATTTCATCGTTGGGCTACCCAAAACTGCAGGGGATATGATTCCATTTGGGTAATAGTAGATCGGCTCACCAAGACCGCCAGATTCATCCCCGTAAAGACTAACTACAATAGTGCCAAGCTGGCAGAACTATACATGAGTAGGATTGTGTGTCTTCACGGTGTACCAAAAAGAATTATATCGGACCGCGGTACCCAATTCACGTCCCATTTCTGGAGCAAAGTTCATGAGGCACTCGGAAGTCACCTTGCCTTCAGTACCGCTAACCACCCACAGACCGATGGGCAGACCGAAAGGACAAATCAAGTGCTTGAGGATATGTTGAGAGCCTGTGCGTTGGATTTCACCAAGGATTGGGAGAAATGTTTACCGTACGCTGAATTCTCCGACAACAACAGCTACCAAGCAAGTCTGAAGATGTCACCAAATGAAGCCCTATTTGGTCGGCGATGCCGAACCCCATTGATGTGGTCAGAAACCGATGAACGGGCCGTGTTTGGGCCAGACATAATCAAAGGGGCCAAGGAAAAGGTCCGCCTGATCCGGGACCGATTAAAAGCGTCCCAATCGTGACAGAAGAGCTACGCGGATACTCGTCGGAGGGACTTAGAGTTCAATGTAGGCGACTATGTGTACCTAAAGGTCTCACCACTACGAGGGACTCAAAGGTTCAAGCTCAAAGGGAAACTTGCGCCAAGATACGTGCGCCCATTCCTGATAAGCGCTAGAAGAGGTGAAGTGGCCTACCAGCTAGAGTTACCCGAGAACATCTCCGATGTCCACCCAGTGTTCCATGTGTCACAGTTGAAGAAATGCCTGCGGGTGCCAGAAGAGCAAGCTCCTTTGGAAACCATCCATATCAACAGTGATCTCACATATCCGGAACATCCAATAAAGATATTGGACGAGGCAGAAAAGAGGACACGAACCAAATCATGGCGCATGTACAAAGTGCAATGGAGCAATCACATGGAAGAAAAGGCCACCTGGGAAAGCGAGGATTTTCTGAAGACTGAATACCCACACCTACTCAACAACCGGTAAGAAATCTCGAGGACGAGATTTATTGTTAGGGGGTAGGTTTGTAACATCCTGAAAATCGAAGGAATTAAAATCGGAACGTAAAAATCGGAACTTACAAAAACTTTTGCTTGTTGCCTTTCTCTCGAGTTTGTTGCTTCTCATTTGCCAGCTCAGTTGCATAAATTTAGTTGTGAACAATTCCTCTCGATGTTTGTGAATGGGTTGGATTTTGTTGGTAAGAAAATCTCGAAATATAGGGTTAGGAATTTTTAAAATAAAATAAAAAAAGGGATGCAGACTTATGAAAATACGTATTTGAGAAATAGAATATTAATTGGTGATTATGAAATATTAATTAGGGTATAAAATAGACAATAAAATACTTTAGGGGATTTACATGAAATCTAGGAAATTTTTGGAATTAAAAATAGTGAATTAGGAAATAGGAAAAAGGAATAAAATTAAAAATGGAAAATGTTTTTTTAAAATAAAGAGTGGAGAGAAAGTTGAAAATATTTTTTTCATTAATTTTGGTAGTCCTATGTATTTCTTTTGGAATTTTAGTGGGAAGGAACAATTGGAAATTGAAAAGGGAATTGAAAATCGGGAAAAAAAGGAGCACTGTTCAATGCTCAGCAGGCGTTCGACGCCGTACCAGGCCCCGGCCGCGCGCCCGCCGCGCGTCGCCCGGCCGTACTGCGCGCGCACCCGCGCGCGCCACGCGCTGCGCCCGCGAACCGCGACCTCGCCGCCACGTGTTTGCCGCCGTGCCCGGCCCTCGCCCGCGGCCCGCGCCCTCGCCGCCACGTGTTCGTCGCCGCGCCCGACCCCGCGCTCCTCTCGCCACGTTCGCCGACGCACCCGAACCCGTCCGCACCCCGCGCTCCTCTCGCCGCCGCGCCCGGCCCCGGCCTCCCGCGCGCCGCGTGGCGTCCGCCGTCACCGACGCCACGCCGGCCCCCTCTCTCTCCGTTTCACTCTCTGCAGCATGTAAAGGGGGCAAAACCCCCACCTTTTCACACACCACCGCCGCCTCTCCTTCCTCTCTCCCGAGCGCCGCCGTCAAGCACAAAAACGAGCGCCGCCGCAACCCTTGCACCGCCGTGCACCGCAAGCCGAGCCGTCGCCGCTGTGCACCGAGCGCCGCCATCTCTCCTCGCCGTCGCCGCCTCCGCTGGTAAGCCCCCGGGCTGCCCCTTTCCCTCGCGCTGGCGCCGGCAAACGGCCAAAGCAAAGGAGGAAGAGGGTTCGGTCGAACACCTTGCGGCCCAATGAATAGTGCGAAGAAAAAAAAAAGAAAAAAAAAAAAGAAAGAAAGAAAAAGAGAAAAAGGAAAAAAATAGAGAAAAATTAGGAAAAATTATGGAAAATTTGGAAAAATATTTGGAAAGGACTTGAGTGAAATTTTGGGCAAAAATAAATTTTTTTCTTGTATGTTTTCTCGGTGCAAAGTTTGAAAATCGAAATCGAACTTTTTCCAAAATTTCGTTTCGCGTGGTTTTTAAATCTGGATTTCGTTTAATTCTTTGTCGCAATTTAAATATGCTTCTCTTTTGTGCTCAAACCTTCAAAGCCTCGATCACAAATTCCTCCGTTGATATTTCCAAATCTATTTTCTCAAATAATTATGATCGTCGTCTTTGCGAAAACCCTAGGGCATCGACTCGATTCCAAAACTCGGATTTTTCCTAGCAACCCTTGTCCTAACTCAAGTAGAATTTTAGGCTAAACATTTGGAGTCGTTTTCATGGATTTTATGGTTCTTTTCGATCTTTCGGTATTTTACTGAATTTTAATTGAATTCAATTGATCTTTCGCACATACGGATAGCACCTGAATAAGCAGGCATCGACTCCGTTGTTGACCCCACTCAACAAGCGTGCGAGCAAGGCAAGTCATCACACTCTTTGAACATATTGATCCCAATTGCGAAATGATGTTATTTTAAACTACAAACATGCATGCTATACATAGAGAATTACCTATACTTGTTATGCCATACCTTGTTATTGACTACCTTTTGAATTATTCCTTGTAACCCTCGATGTGATACGCACAACCGGAGAATACCTCCGGTAAACTGCTTAGCCATGCTATACTTAGATTCATGCGTACTCATGATTTTATGAAAAGCTTTATGCTTGGGCATCTACCTTAGGGAAGGTAGTTGAGATACGGCATGTGGAGACATGAGCGCCACATTGCCATGAGAATGATGAAATGAGATTTGAGGAAAATTGAAAGTACTGAACAAATGTTTTAGACTGGGGCGGCTGGATGATTTGGGTGGATTCCGGAAAAGGGAAGTACTGACCCTGGTCAATTAAGGACCGAGCCATGAGATAGCCGAAAAACGAGCTAGTAGAACCATACTTCTCAAATGGGTATAGACCTAGCAGAGTAGATAGCCGAGCGAAGGCGGTACCCTTGCATAGTGGTTCTTATGGATGAGATGAGATTTGAAAGGGATGATGGTAAATTGAAATTTATTATAACTTGATGAATGAAATCTCCCCTTACCGCGGGTGCGCCAGAACTCCTCTCACTGCTAGAAAATGACGGCTACAGTGCATGAGGGCTTAAGTTCATGGAGCGGGTACTGCCAAAGTGTGGTTATCGAAAGGCTTTCCCGTGACTGTCTGATGTGTTGGGATGTAGGCTCATTTGTTGGGCTGTCGTGGAGTACGGGTAAAGTGTACATCCGCTGCAGTGTGAATAAATCAATCTATTCGAATAGCCGTGCTCACGGATATTGAGCATCGTGACAAGACTTTCGCTTGGCTAGACTTTAACTTTAAAATGATGGGATGGGTTGCATGATGACTTTTATTCACTGGTGGATCAACTTCTCGAGATGCGAGAAGGGGTGGACTCCCTAGAAAACCATGACGACCCGGAGGCGAGAAGCTATCCTTGGAATCACGATGGATGGTAGACAGAACCGCCGCGGACTTAATGAACCGTGGAACTAAAAATTGACTTGGCTAGTTGTTAGGCTTGTGAAAAGATTTGTGAAAATTGGCTTTATGCAAAGAACACCACCATTCCTTGAATGACCCTATCGTAAGCATCACTTCCGTGTTGGCTTGCTGAGTACGGTTGGTACTCAACCTTGCTATACGCACAATGTCATGCCCAGAAATTCACACCAGAATATCTGCAGCTAATTTGTGCATTACATCCTCGTCAAGGAATCAGCCGAGGTACACAAACCGACGTTATTGATAATACAGAATCCTCGTCTTAGAAACAATATAAAAGAGTTACACAAATGCAGCGGAAAGGCAAATAAAACTGACTTAAGCTAAACTTGACACGAGCGAAGCGGAACACCAACTCCACAGCTAAACCTTGACGAGAACAAGCCTACACCTCCTCGGAGACCTCTCTCTCAACCTCTGGCACTGAAGGGGGAAAAAGAAGCAAGACTGAGTACAACCACCGTACTCAACAAGTCACACCTAAAAGGGGACATGATGCAAGATAAATAACAAGGAAAGGTCAAGGGCTCAATTTGCATAAACAAAGATTTGCGAATACGTAATGATATTTGAAGACAAGAAACAAGAGTAACATTTAAGCAAGATTAAATAAACACTGTCCAACGCTCAAACCACGTTGCAACAGCCCATCCATCCACCCGCACTAGTCATAATCCAACATTTCATTCGAATAAAGTAAATGAGACTAATCAAGGTGAATCTGGTCGATCGCCCGTAACCGTGGGCACGGCTATTCGAATAGTTTTTACTCTGATCAGAGGTGTACAACTGTACCCACAAGACACAATCCCACAACACATTACCGTGCGCCGGTGCACCACCACGGTGCCTGAAAGGAATTGTGACAGACCCTTCACACAGCCCCCTCTAATCAATCGTACCACACCAAGGTTTCGCCCCCATTCCCATCGGGCAATGGGCAGCCCCCTCTAGTGCCGCGGTGAATCCGGAAGCTGATCAACCCTTAAAACCGGGGCCGACCCAACTCCATCACGCTCACCCTCTCTGGGATACGTTAACTAGAGACAGCTATGCTACAGGCCCAGCCATTACCCATGCTGGCTTGTGGTATGCACGGCATTTCTTCCAGGGTTTCCCGAGAACCGGTCCTTAATCGTCATGAGCACGCTAACCAAAAACCAACCCTGTGCTCACGACCCACCTTTTTCATAATTCAATATTATTAAAACCAAAGTCATATCTTAATATCATCGGAAGATCCACTTTAGAATTGAACTTGATTAGTGTGACCCCCTTAAGTGAGCTAGTTGCGCTAAGCATGACTAAGCAACCTTAAATTATCATCTAGTCACATTGGATCCCAAGGTATCAATGGTATACGGTAAACAATCCTATGGTTGAGTACAATAGGTATAATCATCCCATCAAATGACATTCTAAAACATATGCAGTATTTGAATGAAAATAGAGGTATTTACATAAAATAGGTACAATATGGTCAATGTAAGGTATGACTTGCCTTGCTCGGGACCGAGGAACTTCGGCGACTACTTCAAGAGAACGGGCTCGCCGGAAGCTCTGGATCTACACGACAAACAAAGCACTCAACAAACACCCTAAAAAGTCTACTGAAACAGCACTGAAAAGTATATTTAATGGATTCTTGACATTTTTCTGGATTTAATGAAATTTGAATGGACTAAAACGGAGCTCGGATTCAAAAGATATGAATTTTAGAAGTTTAATTGCGATTTTTAAACTAAACAGAAAAGATTAAATTATTTATTGCGCAATTAAGTCCCTGGTGACGTCACCCTTGCGCGGCACAGGGCTGACGTCAGCATGACGTCGGCTGGCGTCGCCCTAGGGCGACGTCGCGCCGCACGCGCTGTGGGCGCGCGGGAGAGGCAGGCGCGGCGGCGGATTGCCGCCACGTGGCGCAATCCGAGCGGTCGGATTGGCGCGACGTGGCGCGATCTGGCGGCCGGATTGCCACGATCGGACGGCGCGAGATCCATCGCGATCGGACGGCACAGATCCGTCCGATCCGCAAGATCGGACGGCACGGGGCGACGCTAGGGTTAGGGTTAGGACGCGGCGACGGCGGCGGCGGGACACCGGCGACGACCATCCGAGTGGCAGCGGCGGCGGCGGCGACGGCCGACGAACGGCGGCGGGACCGGCGGCGACAACCCGACGGGGCGGCGTGCGCGCGAAAGGAAAAAGGACGCAACCGAAAAAAAAAGGAACCCGAGGACGGCGGCGAGCTCACCTGGCGGATGAAGGACGGAGAACGGCGGCGACACGGGCTAGAAACCTCGGCGAATCAAAGGGGAAACGAGGCGGAGCTCGGGGGTTTTATAGGGGAGAGAGGGAGACCGAAACGGGCACGAAAACAACGGGGATAAGGTCGCCGGAAAACTCGGACTCGGAGAGAGAGAGAGATACGGTGGCTGTTTCGGGCGGCGGCGGCGTTGCGGCGCGCGGGAAGTGCGGGCACGGTGCGGCGGCACGGGCGGAGCCTGGCGTGGGGCCCACGCGGCGCGAGGCACGCGAAACGGCCCGGAAAGCAGCGGGGCGGCGCGGCTATGGCGGCGACGGCGGTTGGGCCGGCCGGGCGCGGGAAGGCGGCTCGACAGTGGGGCCCACTCGGTGCCGCGGCGCGAGGGAGGCGCGCCGGACTTGCGCGGCGCGGCGGACCGTGGCTTCGGCCCACGTCCGGAAGGAGCGGCGCGCGGGAGCGGGCCGACGGCCGTTAGGGCGATGGGCGGGAAGCGAGGAGCCGACGGCGTACGGAAAAGAAGAAAAAGAAAAAGAAAAAAAAAAAAAAAAAGGGGACTTAATTAAATTCCTGTTTTCTTATTTAATTGATTAAAAATACTTAGAGTGCTCTAAAAATTCCAAGAAAAATCCTCGTTAGCGTATTTTGACATGAAGAATTCAAGAAAAATCCTATCATGTCATTTCCATTTATTAATTGTATTTTAAAATTATAGGTTGACTCCGTTTAATTTCGAAATTCCGATTATTTCCTGTAAATTATTTTTAAATGAATTAGGGAAAAGCCAGGATGTGACAACCTACCCCTTAAACGGAATCTCGACCCCGAGATTCGGAGGTACCGCGAAGAGGTGCGGGTGCGCGGCCTTTAGCTCATCTTCTCGTTCCCAAGTAGCTTCTTCCTGAGTGATGAGTCCATTGAACTTTGCAAAACCCGATAACCTTGTTCCGAGTCCTTCTCTCACCGACCTCAAGAATACGTGCTTGTCTCTCTACATAGGTTAAGTCCTCTTGGATTTCAACCTGATCTGACTCGCCGTTCTTCCGGTACCCTTAAACACTTCTTCAACTCGGGACACATGAAACATGTCGTGAATACCGACCATGTTGGAGGAAGCTCCACTGATAGGCCACTTCTCCTCGACGTTCCCGAATCTGTATGGTCCCACGAAACGTGGTGCCAACTTACCTTTGGTTTGGAAACGGTGTACTCCCGGAGTGGTGTAACGCGAAGATACACAAAAATCCCGCTTCAAAAGCGAGATCTCTTCGACGATTATCTGCGTAGCTCTTCTGTCGGGACTGCGCAATCTTCAACCTTTCCCGAATCACTCGGACCTTTTCCTCTGCTTCACTTATTACTTCCGTGCCAAACAATTGGCGCTCACCCGTCTGGTCCCAAAACAGGGGTGTGCGGCATTTCCGTCCATACAGTGCTTCATACGGTGCCATTTGAATGCCGGCTCGTAACCGTTGTTGTAAGAGAATTCTGCATAGGGCAAGCTTTTGTCCCACGCTTTTCCAAAATCGAGCGCGCATGCTCTTAGCATATCTTCCAAAATCGATTCACTCTCTCGCTTTGGCCGTCCTGCTTCCTGGATGATAGGCCGTGCTGAAATTCAAACGAGTACCAAGTTCTTCTTGCAACTTCTTCCGAATTTGGAAGTAAACCGACTTCCCTATCGGACACGATCTTCTTAGGCACGCCATGCAAACACATGATCCTTGCGAGATAAAGCTCGCCAACTTCTTCCCCGAGTAGGTAGTATGTACCGTATGAAGTGGGCCACCTTGGTGAGTCGGTCCACTATGACCCAAATTGAGTCATATCCTCGACGTTGTGCGGGGGTAAACCCGTGATGAAATCCATCCCAATTTCTTCCCATTTCCACTCGAATCAAGTGGTTGCAACAGATCCGGCAGGCCGTTGATGTTCGCCTTCACTCGCCGACATACATCACAAAGTGCAACAAACTCGGCTATCTCCCTCCTCATGCCGACCCACCAAAACTTTTCTTTAAGGTCTTGATACATCTTTGTACCGCGCAGGTGAATTGAGTATTGGGTTTGGTGAACTTCCGTAAGGATCGCCTTTTCAAATCCTTGTCTTCCGGCACACACAACCTCTTTCCCATCCAGATTGTGCCATGTTCGTCTTCCGAAAACCACGAGCTTTTCCGACTCTCATGTTCTTCTTGAGTTCGGCCATTTCGGGATCCGACGCCCGAGCAGCCCGAATTTGATCAATGAGAGTGGGTTGGGCTTCCAGAGCAGCCACAAAACCAAAATCCACCACTCGTAGATTTAGATTCTCGAATTCCCGCCGAACCGGTCACACATTCCTTCGACACCGAGGGTGGTGCAAGTAACTCTTTCGACTTAGTGCATCCGCAACCACATTAGCTTTGCCGGGATGGTAATGTATCCCTAAGTCATAATCTTTGATCGGTTCCAACCATCTTCTCTCCTGAGATTTAAATCGGTTGGGTGAAAATGTACTTAAGACTTTTGTGATCCGTATACACTTCACAACGATTACCAATTAGGTAGTGTCGCGGATCTTCAATGCATGAAGCACTCGCGGATAACTCCAGATCATGAGTGGGGTAGTTGTTTTCATGTGGGCGCAATTGGCGAGATGCATATGCGACCACTTTGCCTTCTTGCATCAACACACATCCCAACCCTTGGCGAGATGCATCACAATAAACTTGGAAGTCCTTTGTGGGTCGGGCAAGATCAACACCGGTGCGACACCAACTTCCTCTTGAGCTCTTCAAAACTCCTATTGCATTCGCCGACCATTTAAACTTCTCATCTTTCTTCAACGCTTGAGTCATTGGCTTGGCGATTTTGGAGAAGTTCTCAATGAAGCGGCGGTAGTAACCCGCAAGTCCAAGGAAACTTCGGATCTGCGTAACCGTCTTAGGCGGGGTCCACTTAGTAACTGATTCCACATTTGCTTGGATCCACGGCTACTCCTTGGGCATTCACAATGTGACCGAGGAACTGTACCTCCTTTAACCGAAAGCACACTTGCTAAACTTGGCGTAGAGTTGATGGTCTCTCAACTTTTCGAGTACCGTCCGAAGATGTTGCTCATGATCCTCCTCCGACTTAGAGTAGACCAAAATGTCGTCAATGAACACCACCACAAATTTATCCAAGAACTCCATAAACACCTTGTTCATCAGATTCATAAAGAAAGCCGGTGCATTGGTTAAACCAAAAGACATGACCGTACACTCGTACAGTCCATATCTGGTGGTGAAGGCGGTCTTGGGAATGTCCTCTTCCCGAATCCTTAACTGATGATAGCCTGATCGCAGATCTATCTTGGAAAATACCTTGGCCCCTTTGAGTTGATCGAATAAGTCATCAATCCGTGGTAGGGGATACTTGTTCTTGATAGTAACCTCATTGAGGGCTCGATAATCCACACACATTCTCTTGGTCTTGTCTTTCTTTTCCACAAAAATCACCGGAGCACCCCAAGGCGACGTGCTCGGGCGTATATACCCTTTTTGCAACTGTTCATCCACTTGCTTCTTTACTTCAGCCAACTCGTTGGCTCCCATCCTATATGGCCTCTTGTGTATTGGGGCGGTCCCGGGTACTAGGTCAATCCGGAATTCAATTTCCCTTTTTGGCGGCATCTGAGTTAAATCCTCGGGGAAAACTTCAGGGTATTCTCTGACGATGGGGATATCCTCTAACTTCACAGGGGTCTTGGCCGCCATTTCGGACGATTCCCCGGTGGAAACATGATTCAAACTTGCTACGGGCTTGACTTGCATGGGAGAGCGAAAAACAACTCTTTCTCCTTTCGTATCAATTAGAGTAATGGTGCGACTAGCGCAGTCAATTACTCCCTTATGTCTGGACAACCGTCCATCCCAAGAATGACATCTATGCCTTTGGACTGAAGGAGGATAAGGTTGGCTAGAAACATAGATCCTTGGATTTCTATGGCTACTGAGGGACAGTACTGAGTGGTCTCCAAGTGGTTTCCAGGGGTTTGAACCCTCATAGGTATCTTAAGTCCCACTACTGACAACCCATGTGCCCCAACAAATTGCTTTGAGATAAATGAATGTGTAGCGCCAGAATCAAATAATACTGTGGCGGAGTATAGTTTACGGGAAACATACCCGTATAACTTCGGGAGCGGCTCAGTGCTTCCTCGGCGGACGCATGGTTGACTCGAGCTGGATGAACCTTGGCCCAGGCGTCTTGGCTTGACACTTGTCCGCAAAATGCCCGGGTCACCACGGTTGAAACAGACTCCGGCTTTCCTCCCGAGTCCTTCCTTGGAGGTGGTGGCGTGGATCTTGCCGGGATGGCGCTCGTTGAGGGCGCGGGGCCGGAGTACGCTTGCCGACCGCCGCCACTACCGCGCTTGGAAATTCCCGGGTGATAAGGTCGATGCCGACGAACAATCATGGTGGTAGGTCCACTCGACTTCCAGGCATGAAACGCGGCCTCTGCGATTTCCCGCTGTTGAGGAGGTCGTGTCTGGAATACTTTTCTCTTCTTGATCATCTTGTTGCGCCGATCTTCTTGTCGAATGGCCTTGTCAACCAGCTTCTCAAAGTTAGCATACTCTCCGGAGATAAGCTTGTCCGTGAGTTCATCATCCAAACCACCAAAAACTTTTCCCGCCTTTCGCATCGGTGCGCACATCTTCTAGGGCATAACGGGCAAGACGATTGAACTCGTGCGATACTCGAATCGATCCGTTACCCGCTCAAGAGAACGGAACTCACGCTTTTCGTGCGACTATTCCCGCAGGAATATGTGCGGTCCCGAAACTAGACGAAACTCTTCCGTGTAATCACGCTCCCGCCGGCGAGTAACCAAATAGTTGTCCCACCAAGCAAGCGGGACCCATGAATCGATGAGTGGCAAAAGAGACTTTCTCTTGATCCGTGCACCGGCGCATCCAACTTCTTCTCTATGGCATGAAGCCAATCATTAGCCTCCATGGGGTTGGTGGTGCTGGAGAAGGTCGGCGGTCGGACACGAAGGAACTCGCGGCTTGGTGGGGTGGTGGGGCGGCAACCGATTATTCTCTGTTTGCCGCATTTGTTGCAGCATTCTTATTCATCCGGTGGTGTTGTTGTTGCATTTGCTGCATCATTGCAGCCATCATCTCGTGTCCGTGAAGCGAGCACTTGAGCAATGGTGGGATTCTCGGGTGGCGGTGGAGGAGCATTGCCATTGGCGCGTGAGCCTCGTGGTTGTCGGCACCGATCGCCCATTGTTGCTGTTCGCCCACGCGGTCCCGGTGTTCACCATCCGAAGGAGACGACCGACCGAGAGAGAAAAGAAGAAAACAGACAGACTTAGCACTAATCTTTATTATTTGAATTCAAATGCATTGTTCGACCTTGACTAAAAACAAGGAAAAGCACCAAACATCCTTAATTGGTCAGTCATATCACACTTGATATCGACCGCCCTATCCCACACACACAGCAGCCTAACACACAAGAACTACCAAGAAGACAAACTAAGAAAAACGGTAAAACTAAGGAGGGCAACTAGAACGATCCACGAGACGAGGAGGCGAAACGCTTTCTTCGAAGATCCCCATTCTTCCGAACGGCTCCCGGAGTCCTCGGGCATCACCTCGACTTGGACTCTTCGAATCGGTTGCCGTAGCCCAACCGATCCCGCCTCTTCCCTCCGAGGAATCTTGAGTCCCTTCGGAGTCCATGTCTTCACCGAATTATCGAGCTTGAGTCACTGGAGACGGAGATCCAACCATTACGCCACCTTCGCCCGGATTCGCCGAAGCCGGAGCAAAGGTGAGGCAGGACTCGCAGCAGGAGGAACCGGAACCGACGCCGGAACCGGAGTGGGTGGAGCCGGAGAAGGCGGGGAATCCGAGGGGCTAGCCGGATACGGACAGGCGCGGTGGTGGTCTTCCGAGGCGTAGTGCGGAGTCTGACCCCAACTGGTGGCGGGAGTCCCTTCAACTCAGCTACTTCCTTCTTCAGGCGAACCACTTCGTCCTGCAGTCGCGCGATCCTCAGCATCTTCTTGTCGTTCAGCTCCTTGGTCGCCTTGTGTAGGTCAGAGTGCATCTGATCCAGTCCTTTGAGCACGGTGCACATGTGACCGAAGGTAGTGTCATTCTCCTCCGCCGTAGACTTGAATGCACCGACCTCTTAGGAACTACCTCGACGGGGATGGTAGCGGTAGGAGGAGGTGCGAAGGTCGCATCATGCAGCTCCCTCATCCCGGCCAACATCGGGTAGGCGGCTTCTTGACAAGCGTGATCTGACGTGCCTCCGGAAGCTGTGACCTCCATGTTGGGAAGACACGTTCCCACAAACCCGTGAACCTCCAACCGAACACGGTATGGCAACTCGCCACTGAGAGGCGCAACTGTTGTATACTCTGGTGCTTCGGGATATCCAACTGCAAGGGCCATACGCGCCAGCTCTGCAACGAAGCCTGTCATCCCTTTTCCCGCAGGCGTCGTTGGGAACCCGCCATCTATAGAAACAAAGGAGTGGGAAAATCAAAACATGCTCAAAACCCACGACCACATCCCATTTTCGCAATTCCTAAACCCTAGACGACTCCATTTTTCAAAACACCCCTTTTTCTTTCAAAACATATGCACATGAAAAGAATTAGAGGGCTCTTAAGGTTTCCAGTTGGCTTGTCCTACGTCATAAGAAGGCTCGATACCAACTTGTCACGCCCGAGAAATTCACACCGAATATCGCAGCTAATTTGTGCATTACATCCTCGTCCGGAATCAGCCGAGGTACACAAACCGACGTTATTGATAATACGAATCCTCGTCTTAGAAAAAATATAAAAGAGTTACACAAATGCAGCGGAAAGGCAAATAAAACTGACTTAAGCTAAACTTGACACGAGCGAGCGGAACACCAACTCCACGGCTAAACCTTGACGAGAACAAGCCTACACCTCCTCGGAGACCTCGCTCTCAACCTCGGCACCGAAGGGGAAAAGAAGCAAGACTCGAGTACAACCACCGTACTCAACAAGTCACACCAAAAGGGGACATGATGCAAGATAAATAACAAGGAAAGGTCAAGGGCTCAATTTGCATAAACAGCATTTGCGAATACATAATGATATTTGAAGACAAGAAACAGTAGTAACATTTAAGCGATTAAATAAACACCGTCCAACGCTCAAACCACGTTGCAACAGGCCCATCCATCCACCGCACTAGTCATAATCCAACATTTCATTCGAATAAAGTAAATGAGACTAATCAAGGTGAATCGGTCGATCGCCCGTAACCAGTGGGCACGGCTATTCGAATAGTTTTTACTCGATCGAGGTGTACAATCTGTACCCACAAGACACAATCCCACAACACATTACCGTGCGCCGGTGCACCACCACGGTGCCCCGGAAAGGAATTGTGATAGGACCCTTCACACAGTCCCCTCAAATCAATCGTACCACACCAAGGTTTCGCCCCCATTCCCATCGGGCAATGGGCAGCCCCTCTAGTGCCGCGGTGAATCCGGAAGCTGATCAACCCTTAACACCGGGGCCGACCCAACTCCATCACGCTCACCCTCTCGGGATACGTTAACTAGAGACGGCTATGCTACGGCCCACCATTACCCATGCCGGCTTGTGGTATGCACGGCATTTCTTCCAGGGTTTCCGAGAACCGGTCCTTAATCGTCATGAGCACGCTAACCAAAAACCAACCCCGTGCTCACGACCCACCTTTTTCATAATTCAATATTATTAAAACCAAAGTCATATCTTAATATCATCGGAAGATCCACTTTAGAATTGAACTTGATTAGTGTGACCCCCTTAAGTGAGCTAGTTGCGCTAAGCATGACTAAGCAACCTTAAACTATCATCTAGTCACATTGGATCCCAAGGTATCAATGGTATGCGGTAAACAATCCTATGGTTGAGTACAATAGGTATAATCATCCCATCAAATGACATTCTAAAACATATGCGTATTTGAATGAAAATAGAGGTATTTACATAAAATAGGTACAATATGGTCAATGTAAGGTATGACTTGCCTTGCTCGGAGACGAGGAACTTCGGCGACTACTTGAAGAGAACGGGCTCGCCGGAAAGCTCGGGATCTACACGACAAACAAAGCACTCAACAAACACCCTAAAAAGTCTACTGAAACAGCACTGAAAAGTATTTTTAATGGATTCTTGACATTTTTCTGGATTTAATGAAATTTGAATGGACTAAAACGGAGCTCGGATTCAAAAGATATGAATTTTAGAAGTTTAATTGCGATTTTTAAACTAAACGAAAAGATTAAATTATTTATTGCGCAATTAAGTCCTGGTGACGTCACCCTTGCGCGGCACGGGGCTGACGTCGCATGACGTCGGCGGGCGCGGGCGCCCTAGGGCCGACGCGCCGCACGGCCGTGGCGCGCGGAGACGGACGGCGGCCGGATTGCCGCCACGTGGCGCAATCCGAGCGGTCGGATTGGCGGCGACGTGGCGCGATCTGGGCGGCCGGATTGCCACGATCGGACGGCGCAGATCCATCGCGATCGGACGGCACGATCCGTCCGATCCGCAAGATCGGACGGCACGGGGCGACGCTAGGGTTATGGTTAGGAGCGCGGCGGCGGCGGCGGCGGGGACGCCGCGGCGACCATCCGCGCGCGGCGGCGGCGGCGGCGACGCCCGACGAACGGCGGGCGACCGGCGGCGACAACCCGACGGGCGGCGGCGTGCGCGCGAAAGGAAAAAGGACGCAACCGAAAAACAAAAAGGAACCCGAGGACGGCGGCGAGCTCACCGGCGGATGAACGACGGAGAACGGCGGCGACACGGGCTAGAAACCTCGGCGAATCAAAGGGAAACGAGGCGGAGCTCGGGGTTTTATAGGGGAGAGAGGAGACCGAAACGGGCACGAAAACAACGGGGATAAGGTCGCGGAAAACTCGGACTCGGAGAGAGAGAGATACGGCGGCCGTTTGGGCGGCGGCGGCTGCGGCGCGGGGAAGTGCGGGCACAGGTGCGGCGGCGGGCCGGAGCCGCGTGGGGCCCACGCGGCGCGAGGCACGCGGAAACGGCCCGGAAAGCGCGGGCGGCGCGGCTATGGCGGCGGCGGCTTGCCGGCCGGGCGCGGGAAGGCGGCTCCGACAGTGGGGCCCACTGTCGGTGGCCGCGGCGCGAGGAGGCGCGCCGGACTTGCGCGGCGCGGCGGGACCGTGGGCTTCGGCCCACGTCCGGGAAGGAGCGCGCGCGCGGGAGCGGGCCGACGGCCGTTAGGGCGATGGGCGGGAAAGGAGGCCGTACGGCGTACGGAAAAAGAAGAAAAAGAAAAAGAAAAAGAAAAAAAGGAAAAAGGGACTTAATTAAATTCCTGTTTTCTTATTTAATTGATTAAAAATACTTAGAGTGCTCTAAAAATTCCAGTAAAAATCCTGTTAGCGTATTTTGACATGAAGAATTCAAGAAAAATCCTATCATGTCATTTCCATTTATTAATTGTATTTTAAAATTATAGGTTGACTCCAGGTTAATTTAAGAAATTCCGATTATTTCTGGGTAAATTATTTTTAAATGAATTAGGGAAAACGTAGGATGTGACACACAAACCTTCAGATGGTGAGAATGAAGACTCGGAGGATCCATATGCCTACTACTAGGAGGGCGAAGAAGCTGATGGCGCTTACTAGGTCTTAGACTCCGGTCGTTGCCTGAGGCAATTGACAAGCCGCTGCCTTTATTCCGCTGCCTTATCTAATTTTTACTTTTGGGTTGTATCTGGACCATGAGGTCATATGTGTTGGACATTGCCTGCGGGCCTATTATTGTAATAATTTCAAGGTAAGACTATTCGTGCATTTGTACCTAATTATTCAGTACTGTATTTCGTGGGTACCAAACTACTCGATCCAGGGAAATGGTACTATGAACACGAAAGATTCCCGTTCCAAAAACGGGGGTCCGCACTTTGGTAGATAAAAAACAGATCCCCTTGGGAAAATATCTCCTTGGATACCTTTACCAGATGCTGAGTAGTGCATTGGCCAAGCTTGCTTCCAAACTGGCTATCAACACCGGAGGTCCCTGGTGGCTATTGCAATTATGGTTAAACCTCCATACTTATAAAGTCGTTGAAAGGCCAGACCTTTTCGAAGCCGATTTCCCGCTAGCCGAACCAAGGGTTGAGAATGATGAAGAATTTACAACACGCCGATGCTTATCATTTGGAGAAGAAGCCTCCTCTTAATCTGGATCCAAGCTTTCGGTCGATCACTTCAAAAACTGGTTCAGCAGTTTTTACAATGGATTCCCAGCTACTTCGAAGATTTGCTTTGCCTACGAGAATTTTGAGTGCTTCGAGCTCCCCGATGACTTCAGACTGGATGAGATCAACTCTGCAAAATTTGAGAAACCAAGGGAAATCTTTGTATCGGCTATATCCCCTTGCATCCTTCTAGTCGGCATCCACCAAGGGAGGAATGTACAGAAATCATATGAGTTCTACCACCCCACAAGTGCTGCCAGGCAACTAGGTATGGGTCAGCTGCCGATCAGTCTATTTTTCTCAGAAAAAATCCATGCCAGGGGAAAAATTGTATCCGATCTCATGATGCATCTGTTAGTGATATGCCCTAGAGGCAACATGGAGATGTTGGATATCACGTCAATGTTTATGTATAAATGAATAAAGTGTTATTCAGTTCCATGAAATAGACATCTTGTATTGATCAATAAGTACGTGACTTATTTATGAGACTCTATATGTATGAATCTATTTCTAAACAATCCCGATCATATGTCATATTGTTGGAACAAATATGATTCTAAGATCGACATGTTTATTGATTGATGATCATGTCTCATAGATCATGGGTATGGAGATACCAAATCAATAAACATGGACATATGTGTTGGAGAACACATTGTCGGATAGACCCACCATGAGACACTACAGAATTAATGTGCCATTAGTTGGTCTCGGGTAGTGTTGGTACAAAGTCCTTAGACCTCGAGATCACCATGGATTTCAACATGTGTAGTAGCCTACTTTGGGACTACCAAACGCTATTCCGTAATCGGGTAGTTATAAAGGTAGTTTTCGGGTTTGCTATGAAACATGGAGTGGGATGTGAGTGATCAAGATGGAATTTGCCCCTCCTTTGGAGAGATATCTCGGCCCTCGAGGTAATGGATTATGGAAATGCATGGCCATGCTAAGTTGATTGAGGAGTCAATCAACGGACGATATAATCCAATACGGTTCGAGTGAATGGTTAAGCTATTGAAGGGATGGCACACATCTTGCCTATAGCTTAACCGGTATCGTGAGGCAAAGGGATTTGTGTACACATTACAGGTTCGAGCCGATATTATTCTTGTATACTATGGTGTCAATATGTGCTGCTAGGCGCCATCGTTGATGTGTCGGCTGAGTTAGACTCGAGCCGACGATCGGCTAAGTTAGACTATAGCCGAAACCGAGTATACCCGAACCCTATAGGGTCGCACGCTTAAGGGGATAAGAACAGGCATTCGAGTTGGACTCGGATACGGCTCGATCGGATAGGGATCCGATCGGATAGAGTCCTATGGGCTTACGACGTATGGGCAGCCAACTCAGTGAGATACGGATAGGATCCGATTCAAAATAGAGTCCCGATCGGCCACTAGTCCCAGTCGGCCAACTCTATATAAAGGAGGGAGGGGTGGAGAGCTGCGGCACGTCAATTGCATCGCGTGCAACGAAGTCGCCGAGATCAATCTCCACGGAAACCCTCCCCACTTTCGAGCCAAACCCTAGCCTTGCATCGCGTGCTAGCACACGGGTGTTCGGCGTTCGTCCCCTGACGTGTGGATACCGGTAGAGGCGCTGCTACGTTGCGCACCGTTGATCGGCTTGGATCGGCCGCAATCGGAGCGATCGGCCGTGGTGGAATCGCCGCGGTCGGGCGCATCGGAGCGAGGCGTGAGAACGCGGCCGGACGACTCGAATCGGCGATTGGCGAATCGGCGTCTCCGGAATTGGCTACACGTTTCGGATCGGATTACCCCGATTGGCTATTCCGCTGCACTCTACCCCAATCGGTAACGATCTATCGACCCTTACTTGCAAGTGTTCCTGGTTTGCGCGGTTAAAATTTTTGTTTTCGGCTAGCGTAGCCTCCGCGCAATCCTACAAGTGGTATCGAGCTAATCTTGCTTAGTTCGGGTTTTAGATTGATCCGGAACAAGTTTTGCGCACGGGTTGATTAGATCAATCGGTTTAACGGGATTCGTTGAGGAGAGTTAATGGTAATTGCGTTCCTCGATAGTGTATCGGAACGGTGTAATGTGATTACATCGAAGCAATTTCCATATAACTCGGTTTGAGTTGGGTTCGAGATAGCGTTCCTTGATAGTGTATCGGAACGGTATAATATGATTATGCCGAAGCTATCTCGTAGTCCGATCTTGTTAGCTGCCTCGCGCCTACGCAAACCATCTCCCTTGATAGTGTATCGGGACGGCATAATATTATTATGCCGACATGGTTTCCGTAAGCGAATTCATAGACCCCCGCCCGCTAACCGGCTAGCGGGACCGCCGTGTGCGTACCCCCTTATAGGTCGTTTCGATGCCATAGCTCGCGATAAGTAGAAAACGTTTCTACGCCCAACTTGTTTTTGCAGAGAATGCTTTGAGATGGTATGGCCCTATTGTATGTATGAGATGTATGAGATGCATGTGATGCATGTATTATTCTTTCATACGTGCAATGCTTGTAATATTCTTTCACGACTGCGAGTCGATGTAATCTTCAATTAGAGCTTCTATAGTAGTAGCTTAGTTTGAAGATATCAAGCATTCGGCACTCGGAAGAACGGTGATGAAGATGGAGATCCTTCTACACCAGCATGGAGATAGAGATCACCATGTGAAGGGGGCCATACTATTTCATGCTATTCTACTTGCTTTCATATGTGATATGTTTGTTTGATAGGATAGCATCCTCGCAAAATTAAGTAGTAATGATGCCCTTCCAAATGTTGCACCCGTCACCGTTATGCTCGTCAATGGTGGGTCCGCCAAAGCAGAGTGCCATCCTCTATCATAACACGAGGGGTATATGTCGACATATACATGCAGGAGCATTTGGTTTACTTAACAAGGCTATCAAAACAGTTTTGGGCCTTGGGGCATAGGTTGGCGCCGGGGCATGGAGATGCCACACCAACAACAAGAGTCACATAGAGATGTGATTAGCAAGGTGTTGCTTACCGATGTTACTAATTTTCTAGCAGTGATGCCAAAGCTCACTTGAAAATTAATTAACATGTGGATCTTGACCCAATACGTAACCTAGAGGGAAGGTGGAAAATACGTAATGGGAGTCTTATGTTAAATTGTTTAACAAAAGACATAGCATAAACATTGTGCTAAACTTTGCTTTTTCTCGTTGTAGAATAAATGGCGGCTAATACTACACCAGTACTTTTAATTTGCGATCTATTCTCGAAAAGGAAAAATTAAATGGAACAAACTTTATGGATTGGTATCGCAACTTGAGAATTGTTCTCAAGCAAGAGCGTAAGGAGTACGTTCTTGAAGTACCTTATCCGGAGGATTTGCCTAATAACGCCACCGCAACGCACGGAAGGCTTATGAGAAGCACACTAATGATGCCCTAGATATAAGCTGTCTCATGCTTGCTACAATGTCCCCCGAGCTTCAAGCAATATGAGAGCAACGATGCTCACACTATTATTCGGGGACTGCGTGGCATGTTTGAGAACCAAGCTCGGGCCGAGAGGTTCAACACCTCAAAGTCCTTGTTTGCGTGCGAGCTTGTTGAGGGGAATCCCGTCTCGCATGTGATAAAGATGATTGGCTATATCGAGAGTCCGGAAAAACTAGGTTTTCCCCTTAGCCAAGAGTTGGCTACGATGTGATTCTCCGCCGCTCCCTCCGAGCTTCGAGCCATTCATATTGAATTATCACATGAACAATATGGATATAACCTTGGCTGAATTGCATGGGATGCTTAAGACATGAGGGAGAGTATCCAGAAGAATGGTCATCATGTGATGATGATGCGAAGGCTAAGCGCAAACCACTGTCAAGAAACTTTGCACCAAGAGGAAGTTAACTCCCGATGAGATCGCGAGTGCCTCCAATGCAAAGAAGGGCAAGAAGGGGTCGGCGGCATCGATGCCGTTTGCTTCTATTGCAAGGAGACAGCCACTGGAAGAGGAACTGCAAGAAGTACATGGAGGATCTCAAAAGGAAGCAAAGTACGACTTCGCTTCATGTATTAATGTTATAGACATTAATCTTGCTACTTCACCTACTGACTCTTGGGTATTTGATACCGGATCGTAGCTCATATTTGCAAATCGTTGCGGGAATGAGAAGAAGTAGAAGATTGAGAAGGGGCGAGGTGAACTGCGCGTCGGCAATGGAGCAAGCGTTGCTACGCTTCTTGTCGGCACAGACCACTTCATCTACCTTCAGATTAGTTTTGGAATTGAATAATTGTTATTGTGTTCCAACACTATGTCAAAACGTTATTTCCGCTTCATGTTTGCAAGCGGAAGGATATGATTTTAGATCAATGGACAATGGTTGTTCAATATATCTTAGAGATATGTTCTATTTTCATGCTCCATTGGTGAATGGATTGTACGTTTTGAATCTTGAAGCGTCTCCCATCTATAACATTAATACCGAAAGGCAACTCTCTAATGATATAAACCCCACGTTTATCCGGCATTGTCGCTTAGGCCATATGAATAAGAAACGCATGGAGAAGCTCCATAAGGATGGATTGCTTCACTCTTTTGATTTTGAATCATTTGAGACATGTGAGTCTTGTTTACTCGGTAAGATGACAAAGGAACCTTTCACGGGACACAGTGAAAGAGCAAGTGACTTGTTGGCACTCATACATACCGATGTATGTGGACCAATGAGCTCAACGGCCGAGGTGGTTATCGATTCATTACCTTTACCGATGACTTTAGTAGATATGGTTATATCTACTTAATGAGGCATAAGTCCGAATCCTTTGAAAAGTTCAAAGAATTCCAGAATGAAGTAAAGAATCATTTAGGAAAAACAATCAAGTTTCTACGATCGATCGTGGAGGGGAATACTTGAGCCAAGAGTTTGGTAATCATCTGAAAATTGTGGAATTGTTCCACGCTTGACTCCGCAAGGAACTCCACAATGGAATGGGGTGTCCGAACGGAGAAATCGCACCTTGTTGGACATGGTGCGGTCGATGATGAGCCAAAGTGATCTTCCGTTATCCTTCGGGGATATGCTCTTGAAACAATGCGCTCACACTAAATAGAGTTCCATCTAAGTCGGTTGAAAAGACACCATATGAGATATGGACGGGCAACCCCTAGTTTGTCTTTTCTCAAAATTTGGGGATGCGAAGCTTATGTAAAACGTTTACAATCGACAAGCTCACACCCAAATCGACAAGTGCTTCTTTGTGGGATATCCTAAGGAAACTAAGGGATATTACTTTTATAATTGGGAACAAGGCAAAGTGTTTATCGCCCGACACGGTGTCTTCTTGGAGAAAGAGTTTCTTTCAAGAAGGGTTAGTGGGAGCAGGGTGCATCTTGAAGAAGTTCAAGAAACACCGAGAAAATGTTTCAGTGACCACGGAACCACAACAGGGAGGAGCAAAGTGTTGCGCCACCGGTTGTAGATACACCACCCCACGAGAGGTCCGAAAGATCACGTCGTGCGCCCGCAGTACACAGTGCGGAACAACGTCATATATTGTTGTTGGACAACGATGAGCCTAAGACCTATGAGGAAGCGATGGTGGGACCCGATTCCAACAAGTGGCTTGGAGCCATGAAATTCGAAATAGAATCCATGTACGACAATCAAGTTTGGAACTTGGTTGATCCACTGATGGTGTCAAAACCATTGAGTGTAAATGGGTTTTTAAGAAAAAGGCTGATATGGATGGAAATGTTCACATCTATAAGGCGCGATTGGTGGCGAAAGGTTTTAAACGATTCAAGGAGTTGATTATGATGAAACCTTCTCGCCCGTCGCAATGCTTAAATCTATTCGGATTATCCTAGCGATTGCTGCATATTTCGATTATGAGATATGGCGATGGATGTCAAAACGGCTTTCCTAAATGGAAACCTAAGCGAGGATGTATACATGATACAACCTCGGGGTTTTGTCGATCCGAATCGCTGGAAAGATATGCAAGCTACGAAATCCATTTATGGATTGAAGCAAGAATCTCGGAGTTGGAATATTCGTTTTGATGAAGTAATCAAAGGGTTTGGTTTCATCAAAAATGAAGAAGAGGCCTCGTGTTTACAAAAAGGTCGTGGGGAGCGCAATTGTATTTCTAATCTTATATGTGGATGACATATTACGATTGGAAATGATATCCCTATGCTTGAATCCGTCAAGTCTTCATTGAAAAATAGTTTTTCCATGAAAGACTTAGGGGAGGCAGCATATATATTAGGCATTCGGATCTATAGAGATAGATCCAAGAGGCTAATTGGATTAAGCCAAAGTACATACATTGACAAGGTGTTGAAAAGGTTCAACATGCATGATTCCAAGAAAGGTTTCTTGCCCATGTCACATGGCATTAATCTTAGCAAGAATCGTGTCCTCGGACACATGATGAGCATAATAAGATGGGTATGGTTCCATATGCTTCGGCAATTGGATCCATCATGTATGTCATGCTTTGTACACGCCTGATGTCTCGTACGCTTTGAGTGCTACGAGCAGATACTCGATCGATCCAGTGAAGGTCACTGGATCGCCGTAAAGAATATCCTTAAGTACTTGAGAAGAACTAAGGATATGTTCCTAGTCTATGGAGGTGAAGAAGAGCTCGTTGTAAGTGGTTACACCGATGCTAGCTTCCAAACAGGACAAGGATGATTATAGATCGCAACTGGGTTCGTGTTCGCTCCGAACGGAGGCGCACGGAAGAGTTCCAAGCGGATACGTTGCTGATTCTACAACGGAGGCCGAGTACATTGCTTCTTCGGAAGCGCAAAGGAGGCTGTTTGGATCAAGAAATTCGTTTCGAGCTTGGTGTGATGACTAGTACGATCGGTCCAATGTCTCTCTATTGTGACAATAGTGGAGCCATTGCGCAAGCCAAGGAGCCGAGGTCACATCGAAGTCCAAACACATACTTCGGCGATATCATCTCATCCGCGAGATAGTGGACAGAGGTGATGTCAAGATATGCAAAGTGCACACGGATCTCAACATAGCTGATCCGCCGACAAAACCTCTCCTCACCGAAACATGAGGCGCACACAAGAGCAATGGGTATTAGATACTTACATGATTGACTCTAGTGCAAGTGGGAGATTGTTAGTTATATGCCCTAGAGGCAACATGGAGATGTTGGATATCATGGTCAATGTTTATGTATTTATGAATAAAGTGTTATTCGGTTCCATGAAATAGACATCTTGTATTGATCAATAAGTACGTGACTTATTTATGAGACTCTATATGTATGAATCTATTTCTAAATGATCCTCGATTATATATCATATTATTGGAACTAATATGATTCTAAGATCAGCATGTTTATTGATTGATGATCATCTCTCATAGATCATGGGTATGGAGATACCAAATCAATAAACATGGACATATGTGTTAGAGAACACATTGTTGGATAGACCCACCATGAGACACTACAGAATTAATGTGCCATTAGTTGGTCTCGGTAGTGTTGGTACAAAGTCCTTAGACCGAGATCACCATGGATTCCAACATGTGTAGTAGCCTACTTTGGGACTACCAAACGCTATTCCATAACTGGGTAGTTATAAAGGTAGTTTTCGGGTTTGCTATGAAACATGGAGTGAGATATGAGTGATCAAGATGGAATTTGCCCCTCCTTTGGAGAGATATCTCTGGGGCCCTCGAGGTAATGGATTATGGAAATGCATGGCCATGCTAAGTTGATTGTGGAGTCAATCAACGGACGGATAATCCAATACGGTTCGAGTGAATGGTTAAGCTATTGAAGGGATGGCACACATCTTGTCTATAGCTTAATTGGTATCGTGAGGCAAAGGGATTTGTACACATTACACGTTCACAGCCGATATTATATTCTTGTATACTATGGTGTCAATATGTGCTACTAGGCGCCACTTATTGGTAGTCGGTGAGTTGGACTCGAGCCGACGATTGGCTAAGTTAGACTATTGCTGAAACCAAGTATACCTGAACCTACAGGTCGCACGCTTAAGGGGATAAGAACTAGCATTCGTGTTGGATTCGAATACGGCTCGATCGGATAGGGATCCGAATGGATTGAGTCCTATGGTCTTACGACGTATGGGCGACCAACTCTATGAGACACGGATGAGATCCGATTAAAAATAGAGTCCTGATCGGTCACTAGTCCCAGTAGGCCAACTCTATATAAAGGGGCGAGGGGTGGAGAGCAGCGACACATCAGTTGAATTGCCTTGCGTCGAGATCAATCTCCACAGAAACCCTCCCCACCATCGAGCCAAACCCTAGCCTTGCATCGCGTGCTAGCACATGGGTGTTCGGCGTTCTGTTCCCGAACGTGTGGATACCGGTAGAGGCGCTGCTACGTTGCGCGCTGTTGATCGGCTACGAATCGGCTACAATCGGAGCGAGGTGACTGCGGCAGATCGGCAACGAGAACGTGGTTGGCGACTCGGATCGGCTGCGGCATCGGCGAATCGGCTGATTGTTGAATTGGCTGTCCCGGGAATTGGCTGTCGGCTTGCGGGAATCGGCTACGCTGTTCCGGATTGGATAGTTCTGATTGGCTAATTCCGCTGCATAATCCAATCGGTAACAATCTATCGGTCCTTACTTGCAAGTGTTCCTGGTTTGTGCGGTAGAATAATTTTTGTTTTCGGCTAGCATAGCTTCCACGTATCCCTTCAACCAGTTTGATGCACCAACGCTGGTGCTTCGATGCCTGTTCTTTGCTTCAAGACTTTTGTTTTAAGAAGTTGGAGATTCTAGAAAGCTGCAGTATTTCAGTGCAATGTCAGAGTTGAGAAGGCTGTTTATATATCAAATCCTACAACCAGTGAGTTTTACCATGTAAGAGTAAATAGAAAGTTTGGACTGGCTAGAGCCCAAGAGTCTAAAATAGTTGTTACCCTAAAAGCTACACAGTGCCATTGTTTAATTTACTGATTAAGACAGGTCTCTCGTGTCAACTTCCTACCGACCTCTTCTCAGAAATGGCGACATGTCATGGGTCCTTGGATTTTTTTTTACCTGCTACCTTTTGTCTTAGCTAAATGTTGTGCTTTGCTACCGTTAAAATAAAAAATAAAATAAATAAAAAACATATTTTTCATAAAAATGTGGCAATCCTTAATTTTATACGTGGCTATTTATTTGAATTTAGTTTGTTATTGAGTGGTTATGTAATATTAAAAAATTCAAGGGGTAATATTTAAAAATTGCTGTGGGTAGGTGAGATGGCATATTCACTGTTATCATAATTGGAGTATATATCAGTTACAGCCGGTATTTAAATTCATCGGTATTTAAATTTTAAATCTTAATTTTCATTTTAAAGTTGATTTAGATTTTTTTATAGTTTTTTAAAATCACCGAGAATATAGATAAAAAACTTGCAGTTTTTAACCACTAAGAAAACAACTATACAAGTTTCACTCATAATTTATGTTTTATTAATTAGTTAATTCCTCCGTGAGTTATTAGCCGTAGATAAAACTATAGCATTGACAGAATCCCCATTTGCCTCAATGATGGCCCCAGCTAAGAGATCCTGTGCTGTAGCTAGGGGTGGTAATGGGTCACTATAGATCTTTTCACGACTCTATTTAAGACCTCAAATATTTATATGACGAAAAAAATTAAGTATTTAGCTTATTAAGTTAATTAAGGATATATAGTATAGTAGTATGTTTTTATTTCATAAGTATGTGAGTTTGAAATTTGGAGAGCCAATATTAAAATGAAAAATCTTATTAAAGGATGGTGTAATAGTATAGATTATGAGATCAAATATCAGCAGTTAGGTGGTACGATAGAACAAACACTGCTACTATATTTTAAATATTTTAAATAGTATAGATATATAAGATATATAAAAATTCAGTATACCCTATTGTGGACCTAACTCTTAAGGCTATAAATTAGATCCTTTACCACTAGCAGCTACCGGAGAAGGGTACACAGTACACCAACGGACATTAGCTCGTGATGTCCACCATTTGTTTGTAAATCAATGATTCGACGGACTTACGTATGATCACTACAGTATCTTCCATCCAGTGAAAAGCACTCCACAGCGACACCAATCACTGTTGCTAAAAGACCCAACCACTGTTGTACTGCGTTGTAATCACTTTGTACTCAGATTGTTATGGCTCCCCATGCTTTTTAGCACAAACCATTCTTCTTTAATATCTTCTATTTGCTTCGTTGAGTACAACTTTGTGGTTATTAATTAATGGCTTAATTCTTTTTCCTGCTCACACTTCTGCTCATTGTTTGCTACTTGTTTGGTTCGTAGTTGTTTACTCCCATCGGTTCCGAAATACTAGTAGTTAGTGTAACCCCTAATGAGTTAATAATGGTGGACACGGTAACGCCAGACACTATTTTCGTTGTTTGGACAAGTTTTGTCGGTCACGGTGCAAGGTACTACCCAATTATAGCCCCTAGTTGCTTGTAATCAAATAAAAATTGAGTTTAGTCTCTGTAGTTCGATTTTAATTCTTTTTACCTTATGCTGAATAACTATTTTCAATTGCACGATTAATCCATTGAAAATAAAGTTTTGCGGTTGAAATAAAAGTTGTATAAAAATATCTTTCAAGTGGTGATAGTTTCATTCAATTCTGGTGAGCTGTTTACGAGAAACGGAGTAAAGAGTGCAGCTCACTATGTCCCAAAACCGTGCAATTGTCCATTTCAAATCTAGCAACGATAGAGGCATAATTAGATACTATTTGTATAATGGAATTCATTTCGGCCTAAGCTACATCTAGTTATTACAGAAGTTGTACGATGAACGGCTACTAGTTACAAAATGAATTAAAAATAATAAAACTACTCATAATACCACCTTAAACAACAGCTTACAAGTTGTATGTAGTTTTTGTTTTCTTCGTACTGAAACAGAATCTCCAAAATTAGCGGTCAATCATTGTGTCGATCGAATTTCACGCACATCACCACATCAATCGAATTTCACGCACATCACCACAGACTACTGGCATCGAACAAAAGAACATCAGAGAGCAAATGAGTTGTAAATCAATCATTCGTCCAGATCTTCTCACCGCATAGCCATCAAAACCGATCAGACACCAAGGTAGCCCCACTAGCTAGGAACCTCCAATGCGACGCCTCCAAAAAGGTAATGATATCTACGATGTTGTCATCTCTATTCCAAGCATCCATAGCTAGGTTTTCACCCTGAGAGTCCACCCCAAAGGCACGAAGATGAGGGACGGGGCGTCAACAACATCACCTATAGAAAGATATGTGACGTGCACAGGCGTCACCGATACCGATGCTCCTAGCATTGATAGGCCCAGCTCTAGAACTGCGGATCTGTACTCTACCTCATCCTCCACATGTAGTGCCATTAACTGCTTTTCAAGCACAAGGAAGTCACTGGCGGCAAAACCCCAATCGGCGAGAGGTGGCTTACAATGAGGCTGTTGGCATCTTTTTTGGCAAGAATATGAACACGATCGACACACCTAAACGCCTTGCGGTGATATAAAGTCGCCAACCACCTTAATCGAGCAAAAACTAAACCAAGATGGGTTTTATAGATTAAACCGGTTAGCGGAGCTGATTCGAGTAGAACGATGGATAAATACCCGTCTTATCAGCAAACGGAAGGTTTTTAGGACAAACCTACAAAGAGGTGTCGCACTCTCGTAGCGGCGGCAGACGATTTGCAACGCAAATCGATAAAGATGGACTAAACTAATGTAGAAAAAGTAAAAGAATGATTCAATTGGCTAAAATCTAGAAAATAGATTGATCTTGTGTATTGTGTATGTCTCTTGCCAATTGAACCGACCTTAGCCCTTAAATAGGGGTTGGTCTTGCCTTCGACGGGCTCTCCTCCACGTCCAATTCGGGATAAACACCCAAAACATATCTTATTGAGCAAGGAAACCTGAGTACCGACAAATCGTCTTAGTCTCGGACTCTACCGGTCAGACCGGCCACATGCTGCCGGTCTGACCGGCCCTTAGGCCCAATCTGACCGGCCCTCTGGAGGAAACCGACAGATTTTCTAAATATTCACAGTTTCCCTATTTCAATCCTAGGTGCCAATTTTGGGTGTAAAGACATGCCCCCTGTCTTTTATGATGAACATCGTTAATCTAAAAGCATAGAACATGTTTGAATTAGGGCGATAATCTTATTACCGACCATAAAACTTCCTATGCATCTTGCCAAACACTCGAGAAATATTTCTTTAAGTATTTACCATTGATAGCTCGCTGAAAACATTCTTCTTGAAGTGTCTCCAGAAAATACGCATTTCCTCGAACGTTTCTGCATATCCGATAAGGCCCTTCCCAACTTGGTGACCACTTACCGAATTCTTTAGATCGAGAACCCAAAGGAAAAAATTTTTTCCATACCAAATCTCCTACATGGAGCGTCTTTGCCTTCACCCCTTTATTATATGTTTTAGACACTCTCTTCTTCTCTTTCTCTATTTCTTCTAAAGCCTTCAAACGCTTGTCGACCACCTCATCAAGATTATCTCCCATCAAGGTCTTGTAGTCTTCAACCGATAAATCGTCTTGCTTTATATATCAAAGAGAGCCAAGATTCACCTCAACTAGTAAAACGGATTGTTGTCCATAAACCAACTCAAAAGGGGTTACCTTGGTAGCACCATGTTTAGATATTCTATGTGCTCATAATGAATCAGAAAGCACCTCATGCCGCCTTCTTCGATGTTTTTCGATCTCTTTTTGACTAGTTTTAACAAAGTTTTATTACTCGACTCGGCTTGTCCATTAGCCTGAGCGTGGTAAGGAGAAAAACTCAACAACTTGATACCATAAGATTCGGCAAAACATTTCACCTCTTTAGACATGAAAGAAGCTCCTTGATCCGTAGTCAACGTTTGAGGAATACCGAATCTATGTATAATATGCTTTAAGCTAAAGTCAATTACCTCTGTATGAGTCATATTCTTGAGTGGCATGGCTTCGGCCCACTTGGCAAAGTAAACTTTCGCAACTAGCACGAACCAATGCCCTTTCGATGACAAAGGATAAATTTGACCAATGACATCCAAAGCCCAACCTCGGAACGGTCATGATTTAATAGTAGGATTCAACACCGCAGTCGGGGCCAATTGAAAATTGTTGAACTGTTGACAAGCTTCACATCCTCTATAATATTTTAAGCAATCATCAATCATCTTCGGCCAATAGAATCCCGCTCTGCTAAGCAACCAATTTATCTTATGGGCCGATTGATGAGTTTCACAAATACCCTCATGTACCTCTCCAATAGCAACTTTAGATTGATCATTATCTAAGCACTTTAATAGCACCCCATCTATATTTCGGCGATATAAATCTCTATCAAGCAAAGTATATTTGAACGCTTGCCGTCGAATTTTTCGATCAACCATAAGACTAGGATCTTTCAAATATCGAATCAAAGGAATTTTCTAAACTTCTCTTGTTTCTAGGATACAAACGTCTGAATTTAAAATTAATTCGGCCTTTGTATCAGATGAATTATGCCCCCCCGGCACCTTCTGTGAACCCGCTCTGATCGGCCAAGCAACACCGGTTAGACCGCTGACAACCCACGGTCAGAGCGAAAGTGATGCGTCGGTTAGACCACCTGCCAACCACGATCAGACCGATGGCTACGCACCGGTCAGACCGTCTGCGATCTGTGTGTTCGCCAATTTTTCCCAAAAAATTATAATCAAGCACCAATTTTTCTAATATAAGAAATATCCCTCTCTTGACACTATAACCAGATGCTTGCTGAGCTAAATCATTTGCTCTAGAATTTTCAATCCTAGCAATATGTTTAATAGCAAAATCATCAAAATTGGCGATATGTTTTAACATAAACATTGATCAAGATACCTGTTTAACTACCCATCAAGACATTTGTAAACTTCGGAAACTTGTTGCACCACCAATTCTGAGTCACCAGACGCTTCCACATGTGTTGCTCCGATGATCTTCATCACTTGTAAGCCGAATAATAAAACATTGTATTCGGCTTGATCATTTATACAAAAATGTTCTAGACGAACCGATGCTTCAAAACATTGACCACTGGGCAAAATTAAAACTACACCTATTCCTTGACCTTCTTTGCATGAAGAACCAACAAAATAAATCTTCCAAGGTATAACACCAAGCAAGTAAACCTCATCCTCGTAAGCAATATCCACATGATGGTCTACTATAAAATCTATTACAATTTGGCATTTCATAGATTTTAAGGGTTCATAAGCCAAATCATATTCAATTAACGTATACACCCCTTTACCAATTCTCCCACTTAGAATTGGGCTTTGCAACATATGTTTAATAACATCGGTCTGACAAGCAACTTTGCAAGTACTAGAGTAACGACGCAACTTGGTACAAGCATAGTACAAGCAAAGACAAAGTCTTCGCACAAAAATATACCTCGTTTTGGCATCTAAAAGATGGCGACTCAAATTTGTGATTATATATTCCTTGCCATCCTTCTATTGTGTCAAAACGGCTCTAATAGCATTGTCTTCAGCAGCAATATACAACCGAAATGGAATTTCGGCTTTAGGCGCTCGCACCATAGGTGGAGTAGATAAATACCTCTTCAATCCCTCAAACGCCTCTTGCTGTGCTGCCCCCCAAGTAAAATCGGCTTCTTTTTCAAACGTAAGATAAGAACAAAAGCATCGATTTACCCGCTAGGTTAGATATAAATCTCCTCAGTAATTTACTTTACCTAGCAATTTCTGAACTTCTCTTTTGCATGTCGGCGCCTTGAAATCTTGAATCTTCTCAACCTTCTTAGGATCAATCTCCATTCCTCTCTCATGCACCATGAATCCTAAGAACTTCCCCGCCGACACACCAAAGCACACTTGAGTGGATTCATCTTCAAACCATACCGGCGCATCTTCTCAAAAGCTAACCTCAAATCGGACATATGACCATCCATGCCATCCGATTTGACCACAATGTCATCAATGTAGATTTCTAAGATAAAACCTAGCAAATCATGGAAAATAAAGTTCATCGCCCTTTGATATGTTGCGTCAGCATTCCTCAATCCAAACGTCATGAAAACCCACTCAAATAACCCAACAAATCCTAGACACCTGAAAGCCGTCTTGTACATATCCTATTCTGCCATAAAGATTTGATTATAGTCGGCATTGCCATCCAAAAAGCTAATCACCCTATGACCCAAAGAATCATTTATCAACATGTTGGATATAGGCATAGGATATTCATCTTTAGGAGTAGCTTTATTCAAATCTGTAAAATCTATGCATACTATAATCTTGCCACTCCCGTTTTTCTCCACCGGAACAATGTTGGACACCCACTCCGCATACCGGCATGGCTTAATAAACATCGCCTTCAATAATCGGTCTATCTCTTCTTTGACACAATCATATATAAGAGGATTGAAGCGACGAGGAGGTTGTTTATGAGGCCTAAATCCCGATTTTATAGGAAGCCGATGCTCAACAAGATCACGGCTAAGTCCCGACATCTCATGGTACTCCCACGCAAAACAATCAACGTATTCTTTAAGCAACTCAATTATTTTAACCATATAATCGGCTTTCATGTTTTTGTTTACAAAAGTCAGCCTTGGAATACTTCCATCTCATATGTCCACTTCTTCTAATGGATCAGCCGATGTAAACCCTTGACCAGGTTTCTCTACTTCGTCGAAATCTTGAATAGTTTCTCCAATATCGTTCTTTGTAGACCGATATTCTTGCATCCTCCTTTGCAACCACTCTAAATTGGATCCTTTACTCATCATATAAAGTAATACCACCTAGCCGTGCTAAACTAGCCAGCTTTACAGAAATAGGTATAAAGCCATCTTTGCAAACACTAATAAAATCAATGCTAGAGAGATCTAACCCTGATAAGCATTGCACATTCCCATGTTGCCACCCCATCGAAACATCGGCAATTGCAAGACCAGCCGATGCATCTGCTTGAACAACTTCCACATCATCGTCATCCCATTAAATCGAGCATTGGTACAAAGTAGAAGGAACACAGCAGTTGGCATGAATACAACAACGCCCCAAAATAACACTATAATTACCTTACACCTCGACGACGAAGAAAGCGGTACACAACTGTTAATGACCAAATTTGGTAACCAAATCCCTAAGCCCAAGCCAAGATTGGAGTGGAATCGGATCGGGAAAGTGATCTGCGGAGAAACAGAGGTTGCATCGGCTACGAGTCAATCGGCTGGGAAACCAGTCGACTAAGGCCGAATCGGATGGGAACAGCCGATAGCCGATTCCAATTCAGAGAAGAAGATGGGACCATTTCCAATGGAAAGCTTGAAGATAAATGGTAAATTCGGTTCCCAAATTGCACGTTAAAGATATTGCCATCTACGCGTAGAGTCCTGTAATGGCAATTGTGTATGTAAATTAGGGATTTGTTTAGATATTCCTATTGTAATGCGACATGGGACAGTGTCCTGAGATATTGTCGTATTTTGAATAGTAGATTAGATAGAAAGTGTGTCTTACATGGATAGTGTTATTCTTGGGTATAAATAGGACCCAAGAACCCTGTAAGCAAAACACAACAATCATCACAATCAATACAATCTCGACGCATCGCCTCTCATTTTCTTTTAGACGAGATCTTGATCCGACTTCAGGCTGCATCGTTTCGATCCCCGATTAAGGTAAATGCTTGTTATTAGTGGTTTATTTCGTCTAACCTAGTGCTTCCATCATCATGATACTCTAGGTTTGATGCTTTAGACTGGGCAAGTTATCATATATGGCATATAATCTAGAACAATGTCTAGATCTATCTTGCCATCGGCTTGTTCTTCTGAGCAAGCAACAGCCGATAAAACTAGATCCAGATGATGGCCTAGGTTGTATGCTGTATCCACCGTCTTGAGGGGTTTACATCAGTCTATATAGATCCAATGCTATCTTTTTATACTTAATGTTGCATCATCTATGATCTTTTAAGTCGCTTTTAGAAGTACTATGATCTATTCGGCTAGTGTCGACCCCTGTTTTTGAGGACGGGAATCATTCGTGTTCATAGTACCATATCCCTAGATGAGTAGTTTGGTACCCATGAATACAGTTCTGAATTACCAGGTGCAAAGTGCACGAATAGTCTTACATCGAACTTATTACAATAATAGGCCCAAAGGCAATATCCAATACATATAGGACCTACTGGTCCGAATTCAACAAAATGAGAGTTTAGATAAGATAGCAGACGGCAGCGGCATGTCAATTGCCACAGGCAACGACTGGGGACTAAGACCTAGCGCGCTCCATTGCCTTCATTCATCCTGGTAGTAAGCATAGGGGTCCTCCAGTTCTTCGTTTCCTTCATCTGAAGTTTGTGCGTATAGCAAGGGTGAGTACCCAAAGTACTCAGCAAGCCGACACGGATGATGCACATGATAGGGTCATTCAAAGGATGGCTAAGGTTCATTTGCACAAAGCCAATTTTCACGAATCATTTCACAGACCTGACATCTAGCCAGTCAAGTTTTAGTTCCAGAGTATATTAAATCGGCGACAGTTCTGTCTGCCATCCATCGTGATACCAAGGATGGTTTCCCGTCTCCGGTTCGCCAAGGTTTTCTGGGGAGTCTATCCCTTCTCACAGGTCGAGAAGTTAAGTCCACCAGCTAAGAAAATCATTATGCATACCAACCCATCATTTTAAAGTTTAAGAGTCTAGCCATGGGAGAAACTTGTCACGTCGCTCATTAACTGCGAGCACGGCTATTCGAATTGATTGATTGACTCACAATGCAGTGGATGTACGCTTTACCCGTACTCCGCGACTACTCATTGAATGAGCTTGCATCCCTCTATATGGGACGGTCACGGCAAAGCCTTTCGATAACCTCACTTTGGCAGTACCCTCTCCATGAATTTAAGTCCTCATGCACTCTAGCCGTCATTTCCTAGCAGTGAGAGGAGTTCTGGCGTTCCCCAGGTAAGGAGAAAACTCACTTAATCTTAAGTCATCGTTAAGTCCAGTTTATTATTCACATAAAGGCCTTTTGTCTCATCACAATCACGGGCACCCTACCATTGGTAGGTCCTTAACTCAACACCTACACCTGAACCACTATGCAGGGATACTGTCTCCGCTCGGCTATCTACTCCGCTAGGTCTATACCCATTCGAGAAGTACGGTTGTATTGGTTTGCTCTAAGTTATAAGTCTCATGGCTCGGTCCTTAATTGACCAGGGACGGTACTAGCCTTTCCCAGAAACCACCCAAATCCATCCATCCGCCCCAGTCTGAAAACATTGGTTTGTATTTTCATTTTTCCATTAAAACTATCTTCAACATGATCGACGCAACGTGGCGCTCATGTCTCCACCTGCCGTATCTCAACTACCCTCCCTAAGGTAGTTGCCCAAGCATATAGCATTTTGTAAAAAAAATATGAATATGCAAGATTCTAGTACAAGCGTGGCTAAGCACTTTACCGAAGATATCCTCCGGTTGTATCACATCGAGGGTTACAAAGAATATTTCTAAGGGTAATCAATATCAAGGCAGCGTATGTCTAGTATAGGTACTCATTTGTGTATAGCATGCAATTTGTAATTAAAATCAACATCATTTCGCAAAGTAGGTTCAATATGTTCAAATGGAAGTGTTGACTTGCCTTGCTCACACACTTGTTGGCCAGGGTCTTCAACGTAGTTAGTGCTTGCTCCCTCGGTTACTATCCGTACGTGTGAAAGATCAATTGAATTCGATCAGAATTCAATAAAATACCGAGAGATCGAAAAGAACCATAAAAATGACTCCAAACGTTTAGCCTAAAATTCTACTCGAGTTTGGACAAGAGTTGTTGGGATAAAATCCGAGTTTAAAAACGAGTTTGATGTCCTAGGGTTTTCACAAAATGCCGATCACATTTAATTAAGAAATAAATTTAGAAATGCTAATCAAGAGGTTTTGTGTTAGAGGTTTCGAGGTTCGAGCACAAAAAGAAACACATTTTTAATGGCCAAAAATAAATAAACAAAATCTGGATTAAAACGACGTGAAACGAAATCTCCGAAAAGTCTGATTTCTATTTCTGAAGTTGCTCCACAAAAAATATACGAGAAAACAATATATTTTGCCCAAATATCTGCCCAAATCTTTTCTAAATACTTCTCCTAATTTTCCAAAAATTTTCCCTATTTTTCCTATTTTTTCTTTTCCCTTTTTCTCCTCTTTTTCTTTTCTTATTCTTTGTTTACTATTCATTACCCCACAATTTATTCGACCGGCGCCCGCTCTCTCTTTCTTCTCTGTTGCGGCCGGTGACCGGCGCAAGCAAGGGGAAGGGGTGGCGGCTCGGGCTTACCGGCAACGGCGACGCTCGGGGAGGCAGTGGAGCTCCGGCACACGGTGGTGGTGGCTCGCGGCGACGGCGACGCTCGAGGAGCTAGCTAGGGTTGTGGCGAGGGAACGGCGAGGGGAAACGGCGAGGGACGGCGGCGAGGTGGGGGGAAGAACGGGGAGAGGGGGTCCCTTTATAGGCATGCCCGGGGAAAGAACGGGAGAAGGGGGACCGGCGCGGGGCGATGCGGCGGGCGGCGTGTGGCGGAACGGCGCGGCGCGGGCGGGGCCGGGCGCGGCGTGCGCGGCGTGCGGGGCGAGCCGGGCCGGGCGTGGCGCGGGCGCGAGCACGTGGCGCGTGGCAAGCATGCGCGCGGGCGCGCTACGGCGTGCGACGCGCGGCGGGCACGAGGCCGGGGCCGGTACGGCGTCGAACACCTTGTGACATAATAAACAGTGCCGATTCTGATTTTTCCAATTTTCAATTCCATATTCCAATTTCTATTTTCTTTCACTCTAAAAATTCCAAATAAAAATATAGTATTCCTAAAATTAATTTTAAAAATATATTTTTAAACTTTTCACCAACTTTTATTTATTTAAAAATATATATCACCGTATTTAATTTAATCCTTTTTCTTAAATTCATAAATCACCATTTTTAATTCGAACTAATTTCTAGATTTTATATAAATCTCTTAAAATATTTTATTGCCCATTTTATTTTCTAATTAATATTTCACAATCGCCAATTAATATTTTATTTTTCAAACACACATTTTTATGAATCCACACCCTCTTCCTATTTTATTTTAAAATTTCTAATTTAAAGTCCGAGATTTTTCTCCCCAACGGAAATCCAAATCGTTTGGTTTTTTCTCAAACACCGAGATGAATCGTTCTCATATAAATTTATACAACCAAGCTGGCAAATAAGAAGCAATAAACACGATCAAGAAGCAACAAGCAAAAAGTTTTTGTAAGTTCTGATTTTTAATTTCCAATTTTTAAATTCTCCGATTTTCAGGGCGTTACAAACCTACCCCCCTAACAATAAATCTCATCCCCGAGATTTCTTACCGTTCGCGGAATAGGTTCGGGTACTCGGTCTTCAAAAAGTCTTCTTTTTCCCAAGTGGCTTCATCTTCATTGTGATTGCTCCATTGCACCTTGTACATTCGCCACGTTTTGGTCCTAGTCTTTTCTCGGCTTCGTCCAAAATCTTTACAGGTGTTCGGGTATGTCGGTCCTCACCGATAAGGATGTCTTTCGAGGGTATTTGTTCTTCCGATACTCGCAAACATTTCTTCAATTGTGACACGTGAAAGACAGGGTGTACATCGGAATGATTTTCCAGTAGGTCCAGTTGATATGCCACTTTGCCTCTTCTGGTGCTTATCGGGAAGGGTCCAACATATCTTGGCGCTAGTTTTCCTTTGACCATGAACCTCTTGGTTCCTGTTAGTGGCGAAACTTTCAGGTACACAAAGTCACCTACTTTGAATTCCAACTCTCTTCGGCGAGTGTCCGCATAGCTCTTTTGCCGAGACTGGGCTACCTTAAGCCGATCTCTTATCAGTCGCACTTTCTCTTCGGGCTCCCTAATGATGTCTGGTCCAAATACGGCTCGTTCGCCGGTCTCCGACCAATCCAACGGAGTGCGGCATCTTCGTCCAAACAAGGCCTCGTTCGGTGACATCTTCAGACTAGCCTGGGAGCTGTTGTTATAGGAGAACTCTGTGTAGGGCAGGCATTTCTCCCAGTCCTTAGTAAAATCCAACGCACAAGCTCTTAGCATATCCTCTAGGACTTGGTTCGTCCTCTCGGTTTGTCCATCTGTCTGAGGGTGATAAGCAGTACTGAAGGCGAGGTGAGTTCCCAACGCCTCGTGAAACTTATCCCAGAAGTGAAACTTGAATTGAGTGCCACGGTTTGACACAATCCTTGTGGGTACTCCATGTAGGCACACAATTCTGGACATGTACAGCGCTGCCAATTTGGCACTGCTATACCGAGTCTTGACCGGGATGAACCGGGCAGTCTTGGTCAGTCTATCCACGATCACCCAAATGGAATCATATCCGGTAGCAGTTTTGGGTAGTCCTAATATAATGTCCATGCCTATTTCATCCCATTTCCACTCAGGGATCTTGACTGGTTACAGCAATCCTGCCGGTTGCTGATGCTCAGCCTTAACTCGCTGGCATACATCGCATATGGCCACGTATTCCGCTACGTCTCTTTTCATGTTGGGCCACCAGTATTTCGTTTTCAAATCCTGGTACATTTTGGTGCTACCCGGGTGTAGCGAGTATGCTGACTCATGGGCTTCCTTCAAGATTAGCTTCCTCAATCCGCCTTTCTCGGGTACATAAATCCTTTTTCGATACCATAGGGTTCCATCATCGTCGGCCGTGAATTCCTTGGCTAGTCCTTCAGCCATGCGTTCCTTGATTAGTCGGACTTCCTCACAGTCCTTCTGGGCTCCCTTAATATGACTTCGTAGGAGAGGTTGTATCTCCAGCGAACTCAGTTGTCCTTGAGGAATCAACTGCAGGTCAAGCCGAGCTATCTCTTCTTGAAGCTCGTCGGCCATATCTTCCATCCTTAGTTGGTTGCACTGGGCTTTGCGGCTCAAAGCGTCAGCCACGACATTGGCCTTGCCAGGGTGATAATGGATCCCTAGGTCATAGTCCTTGATCAGTTCCAGCCATCTTCTCTGACGTAGGTTAAGATCCGTCTGGGTAAAGAAATACTTCAAGCTCTTGTGGTCCGTGTATATATCACAATGGTTTCTGATCAGGTAATGCCTCCAAATCTTCAGGGCATGCACTACTGCGGCCAATTCTAAGTCATGGGTGGGATAGTTCTCCTCGTGAGGTCGCAGTTGTCTTGAGGCATAAGCCACAACCTTTCCATCTTGCATCAACACGCCTCCTAATCCTTGTCGAGATGCATCAAAATATATAACGAATTCTTTCCGGTTGTCCGGTAGGACTAAGATCAGGGCGGTGGTTAACTTTTCTTTGCGCTGGTCAAATGCCTGTTGACACTGCTCACTCCATGCATACTTCTTTTCCTTCCTCAATAGTTGGGTCAGGGGTCGGGCTATCTTAGAAAATCCTTCTATAAATTGTCGGTAATATCCCGCCAATCCTAAGAAACTTCTAACCTCTGTTACCGACTGGGGTGCTTTCCATTTGGTAATAGCTTTGACCTTGGCAGGCTCTACTGCTACGCCTCCTGCGGAGATCACATGTCCAAGAAAAGCTACTTCCTTAAGCCAAAATTCACACTTGTTGAATTTGGCATATAGCTGATGCTCTCGCAGCTTCTCTAGTACCAAGCGCAGGTGTTCTGCGTGTTCTTCATCATCCTTGGAGTAGATGAGGATATCATCAATGAACACTACCATGAACTGGTCCAGATACTCCATAAATACTTTGTTCATGAGGTTCATGAAGTAGGCCGGGGCATTGGTCAGTCCAAAAGACATTACTGTGAACTCGTACAAGAAGTAGCGTGTAGAGAACGTAGTCTTGGGTATATCCTCAGTCCTAATCTTCAGCTGATGGTATCCGGATCGAAGATCGATCTTTGAGAACACTCGGGCTTCCTTGAGTTGATCGAACAGGTCGTCGATCCGAGGTAACAGGTACTTGTTCTTAATGGTAACCTCATTCAATGACCGATAGTCTATGCACATTCTCATGCTTCTGTCCTTTTTCTTAACAAACAATATTGGGGCTCCCCACGGTGAAGAACTAGGGCGTACGAAGCCTTTCTCTTGCAGTTTCCTTATCTGCTTCTTAAGTTCCTCCAATTCGTTCACCGGCATCCGGTAGGGTCTCTTAGCTATGGGGGCAGTACCAGGCATGAGGTCAATAATGAACTCTATGTCCCGGTCTGGGGGCATTCCTGGTAATTCTTGAGGAAATACATCCGGGTAGTCCTGGATTATTGGCATTCCATCTATGGGTAGCATGGTGAATATTCCCGTAGCTCGGTCACAGAGCATAGGGTCTTGGTCCATGGCTACTGTCATTGGTGATCCCCATGGGGTAGATAGGGTAACTTCTCTTCGTCCACAGTCTAGTACCCCTTGGTTCTTGGTTAACCAATCCATTCGTAGTATAACGTCCAAGGTTTGGGGCGGCAAAACCATAAGGTTGGACAGGAATACCACGTCCTTGATCCGAATGGGCACATTGATGCACGCATGGGGTATGGTCACATCTCCCCTGGGTGAGTGTACTACCATGGGTCTCTTAAGGTCTACTTAGTGCAAATTGTGCTCCTTGCTTATTCTCGACGATATAAATGAATGCAAAGCTCCAGAATCAAACAAAACTTTAACTGGTGCGGAATGGATAGCAAACATACCCACTAGCACACTTTGGTCCTCTCGAGCTTCCTTAGCACGCACATGGTTGACTTTACCACGGCGGAATCCGGTTGCAGCTTCCTTTGGTTGGGGCGTTCTGAACAAACTGTGTCCAGGTGCTGGAGCAGGGGTTCCTCGTATTGTAATGGCATTGGCTCCGGTGCGGTTGGGGGTGTGGCGCGGCTTAGGGCAGCTGTTGGCATAATGCCCAAGCTCTCCGCAATTGAAGCAGTTGACATTCCTGGCTCCTGGGGCCGCCAAGGTAGGTGCAGGAGTGCGAGACGGTGTTGCAGGCGGCCTGCTGACGTTGTCGGGTACGACAGGGCGATTGGTTAATACAACGGCTGGCTTCCAACCTAACGAGGTTGCTCCTTTGGGTCGCTGGGGCGTTCCTTGAATCGAGCGGGCCATTGCAAGCCTTCTCTTCCGGTTGTTTTCAACCGTCCTTTGGTCATGCTCAAGCCTTACGACCTTGTTAATGAGGCTCTGAAAGCTAGCGTGGTCCTGACCGATCAATGGTCCTCTTAACTCGTTGTTCAGTCCTTCAATAAACTTGTCCATCTTTTCCTCTTTGTCTGCCAGATCGCTTGTGGTGTAACGGGCAAGCTGGGTAAACTTGTTAAGGTACTCCTGTACCGTGGTGTTGCCTTGGCGCAGCCTACGGAACTCGTTCTTCTTCATCCTCATAACTGCAGCAGGTACGAAGTTTTCACGGAAAGCAGCCGTGAACTCTTCCCACGTGGGCTCACCGACACCTTCAGCCCGTGTTTCCTTGTAGGTGTCCCACCAGTCACTTGCGGGTCCTTCTAGCTGATTGGTGGTGAAGACGACTCTGTCAGTTTCCCGTACTCGGACGAGAGTCAGCTTCTTTCCTATTACGCTCAGCCAATCTTCAGCGTCCATGGGTTCAACTGCTGAGGAGAATGTCGGCGGCTTTCCCCTCATAAATTCGCCGAGGTTTGATCCTCCGTGCTGTCCTTGGTTATTGGCGATAGCTTGTAGCAATTGGGTTCGCAAAGCCATGACTTCTGCTAGGGTAGAGGGGTTAGGCTCTGGCGGGTTCTCAGGAGCTGCTGGGGCTCTGCGACGATGCGCTATCTAAACAACGGGGATAAGGCAAGAGACTCGCTTTGCTAACGTCGCGATACTAAGGAATTTTCTTTGAGTTGTTTGAAGTGATCTTTCAAAGAAAGCTTGGTGGAATAAACTCATTTAGGACATAACATAGAACTTCATTATCAGTTCATAAATGTTACATCAGAGGGATACATTGGACATGTATAGTCCATACGACACAATACAACATTATTGACATCGTTCTAGGGTCTCATACATAAAAGGGTAGGGGGCTTGGTCATTGCTGTCTTAACTCCATCCAAAGCAAGACCAGGGCTGCTGCTAGTGTCCGACTAGTCATCCAGCCATCCGCATGATCCAGGTGCTGGCAGGGGGTGATCCTTGTGGACTACCGATGTTGCAGGTCATGCAGTCGTCTTGAGACTGAGGGTTTTGGCAGTGGGCAATTTCTGGCCTCATGTCCTATTCTGCCACAGTTGAAGCAACGTCGGTCTTGTTTTGCCGGTCTCGGGAGAGGGCATTTATTGAAAAAGTGTCTCAACTTACAGCAGTTGAAACAGACCATATCCGATTTGTTACGGGGTGCACTCTTCTGGGTATGCAACATTCCTTTGTCACCACTATTGGCCCTTACCGGAGTTGGGCCTGTCTTAGAATTCGGAACATCTCCTTTATTAGTGGTACCTTCCAAGAGTTGATTTGCGGATTGTATGAACATCCTTTGATCCTTCCTCATCTGGTCAAACATTTTCATTAGTTGACAGTCCTTAGGTACATGGTCCGTCCCTTCACACATGAAGCACGCCACGTCTCTCATGGGGCATTCTTCTGGCATGTGGGTGTCCTCACCGCAGCTACAAAGGTAGTTGCACATTCTTGCATAGTGCCCAACTTCTCCACATCGAGTGCATGCCATGGGTTTCATCTCTCCTTCACTTTCGCTTTCCATGTCCTCTTCTTCATCATCCTCAGATGACGTTTCTTCTAGTATGTCGTCTTCTGGTTTGGGCGGTCCATAAAGCTAGTGATGTCGGGTTAACTGACACGCACCACAGAAGGTGTTATTCCTTAGGTGTCGGGGAATTCTTGTGGCATCCTCGGGCATAAACACCGTGCCTGTGACGATCATTTTGCGATCACAACTTATATCCTAGTCTAGCGATTTTCTCTTGTTGTGCCCAGCTTCCTTTCTTGGGTCAGGATTCGGGTATACCCATCCCTTATTCCATTTTCGATCATGGCCTGCCATCTATTTTTTGAAGGTAGCTTAGGGTCAGAGAGGGACAATATCAAACAATTTGAGCAAAGGAGATGGGGATAAGAGTATGAGGGAAAACATATTTGTTTTGTGAAAATAGTTTGTATTTGCAAAAATAATCCTATGTAGGGATATTTCCTTTAACCAGCTATTCGGGGTAGCGCGCGGTTGGTATTTTCCTCGCCGTCACCGCTTCCGATACCAGCTCGTCGACCCCGTTTTTGAGGAAGGGAATCATTCATGTTCATAGTACCATATCCCTGGATCGAGTAGTTTGGTATCCACGAATACAGTTCTGAATTACCAGGTGCAAAGTGCATGAATAGTCTTACATCGAACTTATTACAATAATAGGCCCAAAGGCAATATCCAATACATATAGGACCTACGGTCCGAATTCAACCAAATCGAGTTTAGATAAGATAGCGGACGGAAAGCAAGCATGTCGATTGCCACAGGCAACGTGTAACATCCTGAAAATCAAAGAAATTAAAATCGGAATGTAAAAATCGGAACTTACAAAAACTTTTGCTTGTTGCCTTTCTCACAAGTTTGTTGCTTCTTATTTGCCAGCTCAGTTGCATAAATTTAGTTGTGAACAATTCCTCTCGATGTTTGTGAATGGTTTGGATTTTATTGGGAAGAAAATCTCAAAATATAGGGTTAGGAATTTTAAAATAAAATCGGAAAAAGATGCGGACTTATGAAAATATGTATTTGAGAAACAAATATTAATTGGTGATTATGGAAGGTTAATTAGGGAATAAAATAGACAATAAATTATTTTAGGGGATTTACATGAAATCTAGGAAATTTTTGGAATTTAAAAATAGTGAATTATGATATTAGGAAAAAGGGATTTAAATAAATATGAAAAATATATGTGGAAAAATAAAAAGTGGGGAAAAAGTTGAAAATATAATATTAAAAATTTATCTCGGGAATATTAGAATTTATTTTGAATTCTTAGAGTGGAGGAAAATAGAAATGGGAAATTAGGAATTTAAAATCGGGAAAATAAAAAGGAGCACTCTTCATTGATCATCAAGTGTTCGACGCCGTACCGGCCCCGGACGCGCGCGCCCGCCGCGCGTCGCCCGGCCGTACCGCGCCCGCGAGCCCGCGCCGCGCCGTACCCCGCCCGCGCCTGCCCTCGTGCCACGCGCCCCCGCCGTACTCGGCCCCACTCGCGCTCGCGCCTACGCCGCCACGCGCCCGCCGCCGTACTCGGCCCCCGCCCGCGATTGCGCCACGCGTCGCCCGCCCCGCGCCCGGCCCCGCGAGTCGCCCGCGTCCGCCGCGCCGGCCCCACCATTCCGCGCGCTGCGCGTCGTCCGCCGTACCACCGCGCCGGGTCCCCTCTGCCCTCTTCTCCCGTCCTAGGCCGCAGCTACAAAAGGGGTAAAACCCCCCACTTTTCCCCACACCGCCGCCGCCTCTCTCTTCCCTCTCCCGAGCGCCGTCGCCACCCTAACCACCGAGTGCCGCCGTCGCCGTTGTTGCCGCGCCCGCCAACGCCCGAGCCCCGGCACTTCCCAAGAGCCGCCGTCGCCGGTAAGCCCCGAGCCGCCGCCCCGTTTCCTCGCGCTAGCGCCGCCGCCGCCCTGTTTTCCCCGAGCGCCGGTCGAACACCTTGTGGGCAATGAATAGTACGTAGAGAAAAAGGAAAGAAAAAAAGGGAAAAAGAAAAATAGGGAAAAATTAGGAAAAATTATGGAAAATTTGGAAAAATATTTGGAAAGGACTTGAGAGAAATTTTGGGCAAAAATAAATTATTTTCTTGTATGTTTTCTCGGTGCAAAACTTGAAAATTGAAATCGGACTTTTTCCGAAATTTCGTTTCGCGTCGTTTTTAAATCCAGATTTCGTTTAATTCTTTCTTGCTATTTAAATATGCTCCTCTTTTGTGCTCAAACCTTCAAAACCTCAAGCACAAACTCCTCCGCTGATATTTCCAAATCTATTTTCTCAAATAATTATGATCGTCGTCTTTGCGAAAACCCTAGAGCGTCGACTCGATTCCACAACTCGGATTTTTCCCTAGCACCCCTTGTCCTAACTCAAGTAGAATTTTAGGCTAAATATTTGGAGTCGTTTTCGTGGGTTTTATGGTTCTTTTCGGTCTTACGGTATTTTATTGAATTCTAATTGAATTCAATTGATCTTTCGCATGTACGGATAGCACCTGAAGAAGCAGGCATCGACTCCGTTGAAGACCCCACTCAACAAGCGTGCGAGCAAGGCAAGTCATCACACTCTTTGAACATATTGATCCCATTTGCGAAATGATGTTGTTTTAAACTTCAAACATGCATGCTATACACAAAGTATTACCTATATTTGTTATACTATGCCTTGTTATTGATTACTTTTAGAATTATTCCTTGTAACCCTCAATGTGATGCATACAACCGGAGAATATCTTCGGTAAACTGGTTAGCCATGCTATCTTTAGATTCATGCACACTCATGATTTTATGAAAAGCTTTAAGCTTGGGCATCTACCTTAGGGAAGGTAGTTGAGATATGGCATGTGGAGACATGAGCGCCACATTGCCATGAGAATGATGAAATGAGATTTGACGAAAATTGAAAGTACTAAACTAATGTTTTAGACTGGGGTGGCTGGATGATTTGGGTGGATTTCGGAGAAGGCAAGTGCCGACCCTGGTCAATTAAGGACCGAGCCATGAGATAGCCGGGAAATGAGCCAGTACAGTCGTACTTCTCGAATGGGTATAGACCTAGTGGAGTAGATAGCCGAGCGGAGACGGTACCCTTGCATAGTGGTTCTTATGGATGAGATGAGGTTTGAAAGGGATGATGGTAAATTGAAATTTATTATAGCTTGATGAAAGAAATCTTCCCTTACCCCGGGTGCTCCAGAACTCCTCTCACTGCTAGAAAATGACGGCTAGAGTGCATGAGGAATTAAGTTCATGGAGCGGGTACTGCAAAAGTAAGGTTATCGAAAGGCTTTGCCGTGACCGTCTCATGTGTTGGGACGTAGGCTCATTTGTTGGGCTGTCACGGAGTACGGGTAAAGTGTACATCCACAGCAGTGTGAATGAATCAATCTATTCGAATAGCCGTGCTCACGGATATTGAGCATCGTGACAAGACTTTCGCTTGGCTAGACTTTAAACTTTAAAATAACGGGATGGGTTTGCATGATGATTTTTATTCACTGGTGGATCAACTTCTCGAGATGCGAGAAGGGGTGGACTCCCCAGAAAAACCATGACAAACCGGAGGCGGGAAGCCATCCTTGGAATCACGATGGATGTAGAAAGAACCGTCGCCGACTTAATGAACTGTGGAATCAAAACTTGACTTGGCTAGTTGTTGGGCTTGTGAAGAGAATTGAGAAAATTGGCTTTATGCAAAAGAACACTAGCCATTCCTTGAATGATTCTATCATATGCATCACTACCGTGTTGGCTTGCTGAGTATGGTTGGTACTCACCCTTGCTATACGCACAAACCTTCAGATGGTGGGAATGAAGACTCGGAGGATCCGTATGCCTACTACCAGGAGAGGGAAGAAGCTGATGACGCTCACTAGGTCTTAGTCTCCGGACGTTGCCTGTGGCAATTGACAAGCCGCTGGCTTTATTCCGCTGCCTTATCTAATTTCTACTTTTGGGTTGTATCCGGGCATGAGGTCCTATGTGTTGGACATTGCCTTCGGGCCTACTATTGTAATAATTTCGATGTAAGACTATTCGTGCATTTGCACCTGATTATTCACTACTATATTTCATGGGTACCAAACTACTCGTTCCAGGGAAATGGTACTATGAACACGAAAGATTCCCGTTCCAAAAACGGGGGTCCACACAACGACTGGGGACTAAGACCTAGCGTGCTCCATTGCCTTCATTCATCCTGGTAGTAAGCATAGGGTCCTCTAGTTCTTCGTTTCCTTCATTTGAAATTTGCGCGTATAGCAAGGGTGAGTACCCAACGTACTCAGCAAGCCGACACGGAATGATGCACATGATAGGGTCATTCAAAGGATGGCTAAGGTTCATTTGCACAAAGCCAATTTTCACAAATCATTTCACAAACCTGACATCTAGCTAGTCAGGTTTTAGTTCCAGAATATATTAAATCGGCGATGGTTCTGTCTGCCATCCATCGTGATACTAAGGATGGTTTGCCGTCTTCGGTTCGCCATGGTTTTCTGGGGAGTCTATCCCTTCTCGCAGGTCGAGAAGTTAAGTCCACCAGCTAACAAAATCATTATGCATACCAACCCATCATTTTAAAGTTTAAGAGTCTAGCCACGGGAGAAACTTGTCACGTCGCTCATTAACCGCGAGCACGGCTATTCGAATAGATTGATTGACTCACACTGCAGTGGATGTACACTTTACCCGTACTCCGTGACTACTCATTGAATGAGCTTGCATCCGTCTATATGGGAGGGTCACGGCAAACCCTTTCGATAACCTCACTTTGGCAGTACTCGCTCCATGAACTTGAGGAGTTCTGGCGTTCCCGAGGTAAGGAGAAAACTCACTTAATCTTTAAGTCATCGTTAAGTTCAGTTTATTATTCACATAAAGGCCTTTTGTCTCATCACAATCATGGCCACCCTACCATTGGTAGGTCCTTAACTCAACACCTACACCTGAACCACTATGCAGGGATACTGCCTCCGCTCGGCTATCTACTCCGCTAGGTCTATACCCATTCGAGAAGTACGGTTGTACTGGTTTGCTCTAAGTTATAAGTCTCATGGCTCGGTCGTTAATTGACCAGGGATGGTACTAGCCTTTCCCGGAAACCACCCAAATCCATTCATCCGCCCCAGTCTAAAAACATTGGTTTGTATTTTCATTTTTCCATCAAAACTGTCTTCAACATGATCGAGGCAATGTGGCGCTCATGTCTCCACCTGCCATATCTCAACTACCCTCCCTAAGGTAGTTGCCCAAGCATATAGCATTTTGTAAAAAAATATGAATATGCAAGATTCTAGTACAAGCGTGGCTAAGCACTTTACCGAAGATATCCTTCGGTTGTATCACATCGAGGGTTACAAAGAATATTTCTAAGGGTAATCAATATCAAGGCAGCGTATGTCTAGTATAGGTACTCATTTGTGTATAGCATGCAATTTGTAATTAAAATCAACATCATTTCACAAAGTAGGTTCAATATGTTCAAAGGGAAGTGTTGACTTGCCTTGCTCGCACACTTGTTGGCCGGGGTCTTCAACGTAGTTAGTGCTTGCTCCCTCGGTTGTATCCGTACATGCGAAAGATCAATTGAATTCGATCAGAATTCAATAAAATACCAAGAGATCGAAAAGAACCATAAAACGACACCAAATGTTTAGCCTAAAATTCTACTCGAGTTCGGACGAGAGTTGTTAGGGTAAAATCCGAGTTTAAAAACGAGTTTGATGTCCTAGGGTTTTCGCAAAATGCCGATCGCATTTAGTTAAGAAATAAATTTAGAAATGCTAATCAAGTGGTTTTGTGTTCAAGGTTTCGGAGGTTTGAGCACAAAAAGAAACACATTTTTAATGGCGAAAAATAAATAAACAAAATCCGGATTAAAACGACGCGAAACGAAATCTCCGAAAAGTCCGATTTCTATTTCTGAAGTTGCTCCGAGAAAAATATACGAGAAAACAATAAATTTTTGCCCAAATATTTTCCCAAATCTTTTCTAAATACTTCTCCTAATTTTCCAAAATTTTTCCCTATTTTTCCTATTTTTTTCTTTTCCCTTTTTCTCCTCTTTTCTTTTTCTTATTCTCTGTTTACTATTCATTACCCCACTATCTATTCGACCGACGCCCGCTCTCTCTTTCTTCTCTATTGCAAGCGAGGGGAAGGGGTGGCGGCTCGGGCTTACCGGCGACGGCGATGCTTGGCGAGGCAGTGGAGCTCCGACGCATGGCGGTGGTGGCTCGCGGCGACGGCGGCGCTAGGGGAGCTAGGGTTGCGGCGAGGGAACGACAAGGGGAAACGGCGAGGGACGGCGGCGAGGTCGGGGAAAGAACGGGAAGAAGGGGGGATCGGTGTACGGTATGGCGATGGCGCACGTGGCGCACGGGCGGCGGGGCCGGCGCGCGGAACGCGGGCGACGCACGCAGCGGCGGGTGCGGGCGTTGGCGCGTGGCGAAGGCGCGGGCGGGGTCGGGTACGACGGCGACGGGTGGCGCGGGCGCGCGGGCCAATACGGCGGGCGAGCGCGTGGCGGAAGCGGCGCGCGGCACGAGCGGGCCGGGCGCAGCGTGCGGGCGAGCCGAGGCCGGGCGGTACGGCGGGCGACGCGCGGGCGGGCGCGGGCGGCCGCGGCACGGCGTCGAGCACCTTGTGACATAATGAACAGCGCCTATTCTGATTTTTTTGATTTTCAATTCCATTTTCCAATTTCTATTTTCTTTCACTCTAAAAATTCCAAATAAAAATATAGTCTTCTGAAAATTAATTTTAAAAATTAATTTTTAAAATTTTCACCAACTTTTATTTATTTAAAAATATATATCACCATATTTAATTTAATCCTTTCTCTTAAATTCATAAATCACCATTTTTAATTCCAACTAATTTCTAGATTTTATATAAATCCCTTAAAATATTTTATTGCCTATTTTATTTTCTAATTAATATTTCACAATCGCCAATTAATATTTTATTTTCCAAACACACATTTTTATGAATCCACACCCTCTTCCTATTTTATTTTAAAATTCCTACTTTAAACTTTGAGATTTTTCTCCCCAACGGAAATTCAAATCATTTGTTTTTTTCTCAAACACCAAGATGAATCGTTCTCATATAAATTTATGCAACCAAGCTGGAAAACAATAAGCAATAAACATGATCAAGAAGCAACAAGCAAAAAGTTTTTGTAAGTTCCGATTTTTAATTTCTGATTTTTAAATTCTCCGATTTTCAGGGCGTTACACCTAGATGTAAACTTGTAGAGACAGTGCCGGGGTTTCGGCCGGCCTTACCTATTTTAATATTTCTTTTAGTATTATTCGCTATTAGATTTATTAGAGTTGCCTCTTATATTAAGATCTTAAGTCGGTATCAATCTGTCAGCACTAGCCGACAGCCGATTGATCTAGGTTTAACTCATTTAGGTTAGATTAATATCTTTTCATAAGAAGTATCGGAGTATATTAGCCAATCGATAGTTCGGTCTACAGTATCGGGTAGGCCATGAATGCATATATTTATTATCCTAGTGTATACTTGGATTGAGTGATTTATAGTGTCTCGGCATAGCCGATCTATCCCAATCACTTAGTTTAAATATGCTTTGGGTTAGCAAATGCATGTAAATTTGTTTCCTTAGCCGATCCGGTAGGATCTAACCCTAACCTTAACGCATGTCTATTTGTTTCTTGTTGGTTGACAGATAAAACCAACTGGCACGCCTGTTTACATCAGACAGCTGAGAGAAGGACTTGCATTGGAGTTAAGTAGATCTCCCAGGCCAGCGCGTGAGAGAATTTTCTCATCAACATGCTTCTTGGCACGCATGGTGAGACCATCAGCAGATCACTAAGCATCGGACAAGATGGTTAACATCAAGAATTCAGAGATCATTGAAGAGAACGTGGCTCCAATCAGGATGGAACAACTATCGGCTGAACACCAGGCCGACTACAAGAAGATGGTAGAAGAACTGCAGGCCAATTTCCTGCAATCGTTTGCCCAGACCCGGTCTGGGTCTGTCCTCCAGAAATACAAATTCAGCATGGACGATTTCGAGGCATCCTCCTCAAGCGATACGAAAGGCAAACACAAGATGGAGGAGCCGAAACAGGAGCAAAACGATTCGGAGCTGCATACTTTGCAGTATCAGATCGATTCGGCTGTGCATCATGCACTCGTCAACTAGAGCGGCATTTTGGTCAACACCTTGAACAACATGATTGCCATTGTGGTTGATTCAAAGATTGCCGATCAGTTACAGAGGGGGTGAACCTACTTTGCAGATGGTCAGTTCTCCGGCTAGAGGTCTTTGGTCACCCAGAATCGGCCGATCTTGCCACCAGTGCAGCCAGGGCTGTCAGGAGTCCCCAGTCAGCCCAATCCTTCCAGATCGGCCTCAAGACAGCCGATCACTATGCTCAACCGGCGACAACCCCTTCCCCACGATCAGCTGGCCGGCATGTTCAACAAAAATAGGCAACAGGAGCCGATTGCCCATATCGGCCAAGGAGGACAGTACAATGCTGGTGGTCGACAGCTTTTTTGGATCCACAGACTCCACTGCTAGCGAATCGGCCGCCTCTTGCTGGCAACCCACTCTAGTGAAGGGTTACGCGGAGGCTACGCTAGCCGAAAACAAAAACTTTTTACCGCGCAAACCAGGAACACTTGCAAGTAAGGGCCGATAGATCGTTACCGATTGGAGTAGAGTGCAGCGGAATAGCCAATCAGGGCAATCCGATCCGGAACAGTGTAGCCGATTCTAGGAGACAGCCGATTCGCCAATCAGCCGATTCGAGTCGTCCGGCCGCGTTCTCATGCCTCGCTCCGATTCCACCACAGCCGATCGCTCCGATTGCAGCCGATCCGAAGCCGATCAACAGCGCGCAACGTAGCAGCGCCTCTACCGGTATCCACACGTCCGGGGACGAGAACGCCGTACACCCGTGTGCTAGCACGCGATGCAAGGCTAGGGTTTGGCTCAAAAGTGGGGAGGGTTTCCGTGGAGATTGATCTCGACGACTTCGTTGCACGCGATGCAATTGACATGCCGCAGCTCTCCACCCCTCCCTCCTATATATAGAGTTGGCCGGCGGGACTAGTTGCCGATTAGGACTCTATTTTGAATCGGATCTCATCCGTATCTCATAGAGTTGGCCGCCCACACGTCGTAAGCCCATAGGACTCTATCCGATCGGATCCCTATCCGATCGAGCCGTATCCGAGTCCAACTCGAATGCCCGTTCTTATCCCCTTAAGCGTGCGACCACGAGGTTCGGGTATACTCGGTTTCGGCTATAGTCTAACTTAGCCGATCGTCGGCTCGAGTCTAACTTAGCCGACACTCAACAACGATGCCTAGCAGCACATATTGACACCATAGTATACAATAATAATATCGGCTCAACCTGAAATGTGTACACAAATCCCTTTGCCTCACGATACCGGTTAAGCTATAGGCAAGATGTGTGCCATCCCTTCAATAGCTTAACATTTCACTCGAACCGTATTGGATTATCATCGTTGATTGACTCCTCAATCAACTCAGCATGGCCATGCATTTCCATAATCCAACCTCGAGGGGCCCGAGATATCTCTCCAAAGGAGGGGTAAATTCCATCTTGATCACTCACATACCACTCCATGTTTCATAGAAAACCAAAAACTACCTTTATAACTACCCGATTACGGAATAGCGTTTGGTAGTCCCAAAGTAGGCGCTACACATGTTGGAATCCATGGTGATCTCAGGTCTAAGGACTTTGTACCAACACTACTCGAGACCAACTAATGGCACATTAATTCCCGTAGTGTCTCATGGTGGGTCTATCCAACAATGTGTTCTCCAAAACATGTGTCCATGTTTATTGATTTGGTATCTCCATACCCATGATCTATGAGACATGATCATCAATCAATAAACATGTCGATCTTAGAATCATATTTGTTCTAATAATATGATATATGATCGGATCATTTAGAAATAGATTCATACATATCGAGTCTCATAAATAAGTCACGTACTTATTGATCAATATAAGATGTCTACTTTATGTAACTGAATAACACTTTATTCATTTATACATAAACATTGACGTGATATCCAACATCTCCATGTTGCCTCTAGGGCATATCACTAACAATCTCCCACTTGCACTAGAGTCAATCATGTAAGTATCTAATACCCATTGCTCTTGTGTGCGCCTCATGCTTCCGCCGAGGAGAGGTTTTGTCGCGGATCGGCTATGTTGAGATCCGTGTGCACTTTGCATATCTTGACATCACCTCTGTCCACTATCTCGCGGATGAGATGATATCTCCGAAGTATGTGTTTGGAATTCGATGTGACCTCGGCTCCTTGGCTTGCGCAATGGCTCCACTATTATCACAATAGACAGACATTGGACCGGTCGCACTAGTCATCACACCAAGCTCGAAACGAATTTCTTGATCCAAACAGCCTCCTTTGCGCTTCAAGCGAATGTACTCGGCCTCCGTTGTAGAATCAGCAACGTATCCCGCTTGGAACTCTTCCAGTGATGCGCCTCCGTTCGGCGAACACGAACCCGCATTGCGATCTATAATCATCCTTGTCTGTTTGGAAGCTAGCATCGGTGTAACCACTTACAACGAGCTCTTCTTCACCTCCATAGACTAGGAACATATCCTTAGTTCTTCTCAAGTACTTAAGGATATTCTCTACGGCGATCCAGTGACCTTCACTGGATCGGCGGTATCTCGCTCGTAGCACTCAAAGCGTACGAGACATCTCGGGCGTGTACAAAGCATGGCATACATGATGGATCCAATTGCCGAAGCATATGGAACCATACCCATCTTATTCCGCTCATCATGTGTCCGAGGACACCGATTCTTGCTAAGATTAATGCCATGTGACATGGGCACGAAACCTTTCTTGGAATCATGCATGTTGAACCTTTTCAACATCTTGTCAATGTATGTACTTTGGCTTAATCCAATTAGCCTCTTGGATCTATCTCTATAGATCCGAATGCCAATATGTATGCTGCCTCCCTAAGTCTTTCATGGAAAAACTATTTTTCAATGAAGACTTGACGGATTCTAGCATAGGGATATCATTTCCAATCAACAATATGTCATCCACATATAAGATTAGAAATACAATTGCGCTCCCACTCGACCTTTTGTAAACACAGGCCTCTTCTTCGTTTTTGATGAAACCAAACCCTTTGATTACTTCATCAAAACGAATATTCCAACTCCAAGATGCTTGCTTCAATCCATAAATGGATTTCGTAGCTTGCATATCTTTCCAGCGATTCTGGATCGACAAAACCCCGAGGTTGTATCATGTATACATCCTCGCTTAGGTTTCCATTTAGGAAAGCCGTTTTGACATCCATCTCGCCATATCTCATAATCGAAATATGCAGCAATCGCTAGGATAATCCGAATAGATTTAAGCATTACGATGGGCGAGAAGGTTTCATCATAATCAACTCCTTGAATCTGTTTAAAACCTTTCGCCACCAATCGCGCCTTATAGATGTGAACATTTCCATCCATATCGACCTTTTTCTTAAAAACCCATTTGCACTCAATGGTTTTGACACCATCAGTGGATCAACCAAGTTCCAAACTTGATTGTCGTACATGGATTCTATTTCGGATTTCATGGCTCCAAGCCACTTGTTGGAATCGGGTCCCACCATCGCTTCCTCATAGGTCTTAGGTTCATCGTTGTCCAACAACAATATATCACGTTGTTCCGCACTGTACTGCAGTGCACGACGTGATCTTTCGACCTCGTGGGCGGTGTATCTACAACCGGTGGCGCAACACTTTGCTTCTCCCGTTGTGGTTCGTGGTCGCCGAAACGTTTTCGGTGTTTCTTGAACTTCTTCAAGATGCACCCGCTCCCACTAACCCTTCTTGAAAGAAACTCTTTCTCCAAGAAGACACCGTGTCGGGCGACAAACACTTTGCCTTGTTCCCGATTATAAAAGTAATATCCTTTAGTTTCCTTAGGATATCCCACAAAGAAGCACTTGTCGATTTGGGTGTGAGCTTGTCGATCGTAAACGTTTTACATAAGCCTCACATCCCCAAATTTTGAGAAGACAAACTAGGGGGTTGCCCTGTCCATATCTCATATGGTGTCTTTTCAACCGACTTAGATTGAATTCTATTTAGTGTGAGCGCAATGTTTCAAGAGCATATCCCCGAAGGATAACGGAAGATCACTTTGGCTCATCATCGACCGCACCATGTCCAACAAGGTGCGATTTCTCCGTTCGGACACTCCGTTCCATTGTGGAGTTCCCGGCGGAGTCAACGTGGAACAATTCCACAATCTTTCGATGATTACCAAACTCTTGGCTCAAGTATTCCCTCCACGATCGATCGTAGAAACTTGATTGTTTTCCCTAAATGATTCTCGTACTTCATTCTGGAATTCTTTGAACTTTTCAAAGGATTCGGACTTATGCCTCATTAAGTAGATATAACCATATCTACTAAAGTCATCGGTAAAGGTAATGAAGTACGATAACCACCTCGACCATTGAGCTCATTGGTCCACATACATCGTATGTATGAGTGCCAACAAGTCACTTGCTCTTTCACCGTGTCCCGTGAAAGGTGCCTTTGTCATCTTACCAAGTAAACAAGACTCACATGTCTCAAATGATTCAAAATCAAAAAAGTGAAGCAATCCATCCTTATGGAGCTTCTCCATGCGTTTCTTATTTATATGGCCTAAGCGACAATGCCGGATAAACATGGGGTTTATATCATTAGAGAGTTGCCTTTCGTATTAATGTTATAGATGGGAGACGCTTCAAGATTCAAAACGTATAATCCATTCACCAATGGAGCATGAAAATAGAACATATCTCTGAGATATATTGAACAACCATTGTTCATTGATCTAAAATCATATCCTTCCGCTTGCAAACATGAAGCGGAAATAACGTTTTGACATAGTGTTGGAACACAATAACAATTATTTAATTCCAAAACTAATCCGAAGGTAGATGAAGTGGTACGTGCCGAGAGCAACTATAGCAACGCTTGCTCCATTGCCGACGCGCAGTTCACCTCGCCCCTTCTCAATCCTCTACTTCTTCTCATTCCCGCAACGACTTGCAAATATGAGCTACCGATCCGGTATCAAATACCCAAGAGTCGTAGGTAAAGTAGCAAGATTAATGTCTATAACATTAATACCGTAGCGAAGTCATACTTTGCTTCATTTTGAGATCCTCCATGTACTTCTTGTAGTTCCTCTTCCAGGGCTGTCTCCTTGCAATAGAAGCAAACGGCATCGATGCCGCCGACCCCTTCTTGCCCTTCTTTGCATTAGAGGCACTCGCGATCTCATCGGGAGTTAACTTCCTCTTGGTGCAAAGCTTCTTGACAGTGTGGTTTGCGCTTAGCCTTCGCATCATCATCACATGATGACCGTTTTTCTGGATACTCTCCTCACTGTCTTTAGCATCCCATGAAATACAGCCCAAGGTCCTACCCATATTGTTCATGTGATAATTCAATATGAATGGCTCGAAGCTCGGAGGGAGCGACCGGAGAATCACATCGCAGCCAACTCTTCGCTAAGGGGAAAACCTAGTTTTTCCGACTCTCAATGTAGCCAATCATTTTTATCACATGCGATGACGGGATTCCCCTCAACAAGCTCGCACGCAAACAAGGACTTTGAGGTGTTGAACCTCTCGGCCCGAGCTTGGTTCTCAAACATGCCACGCAGTCCCGAATAATAGTGTGAGCATCGCTGCTCTCATATTGCTTCGAAGCTCGGGGACATTGTAGCAAGCATGAGACGCTTATATCTAGGGCATCATTAGTGTGCTTCTCATAAGCCCTCCGTGCGGTTGCGGTGACGTTATTAGGCAAATCCTCGGGATAGGGTACTTCAAGAACGTACTCCTTACGCTCTTGCTTGAGAACAATTCTCAAGTTGCGATACCAATCCATAAAGTTTGTTCCATTTAATTTTTCCTTTTCGAGAATAGATCGCAAATTAAAGGTACGGGTGTAGTATTAGCGCCATTTATTCTACAACAGAAAAAGCAAAGTTTAGCACAATGTTTATGCTATGTCTATTGTTAAACAATTTAACATTAGACTCCCATTACGTATTTTCCACCTTCCCTCTAGGTTACGTATTGGGTCAAGATCCACATGTTAATTAATTTTCTAGTGAGCTTTGGCATCACCGCTAGAAGATTAATAACATCGGTAAGCAACTCCTTGCTAATCACACATCTCTATGTGACTCTTGTTGTTGGTGTGGCATCTCCATGCCCCGGCCCCAACCTATGCCCCAAGGCTCAAAACTGTTTTGATAGCCTTGTTAAGTAAACCAAAAGCTCCTACATGTATATGTCGACATATACCCCCTCGTGTTATGATAGAGAATGGCACTCGCTTTGGCACCCACCATTGACGAGCATAACGGTGACGGGTGCAACATTTGGAAGGGCATCATTACTACTTAATATTGTGAGGGATGCTATCCTATCAAACAAACATATCACATATGAAAGCAAGTAGAATAGCATGAAATAGTATGGCCCCCTTCACATGGTGATCTCTATCTCCATGCCGGTGTAGAGGATCTCCATCTTCATCACCGTTCTTCCGAGTGCCGAATGCTTGATATCTTCAAACTAAGCTACTACTATAGAAGCTCTAATTGAAGATTACATCGACTCACGTGTCGTGAAAGAATATTACAAGCATTGCACGTATGAAAGAATATTACAGGGATTGCACATATGAAAGAATATTACATGCATTACATGCATCTCATACATACAATAGGGCCATACCATCTCAAAGCATTCTCTGCAAAAACAAGTTAGGCGTAGAAACGTTTTCTACCTATCACAGAGAAACGGCATCGAGACGACCTATAATCCAATCTATGAAATCGCTTACGGAAACCATATCGGTATAATCTCATTATGCCGTCCCGATACACTATCAAGGGAGATGGTTTGCGCAGGCACGAGGTAGCAAACAAGATCGGACTACGAGATAGCTTCGGCATAATCACATTATACCGTTCGATACACTATCAAGGAACGCTATCTCGAACCCAACTCAAACCGAGTTACATGGAAATTGCTTTGACGTAATCACATTACGCCGTTCCGATACACTATCAAGGAACGCAATTACCATGAACTCTCCTCAACAAATCCCGTAAAACCGATTGATCTAATCAACCCGTGCACAAAACTTGTTCCAGATCCAATCTAAAACCCGAACTAAGCAAGATTAGCTCTGATACCACTGAAGGGTTACGCGGAGGCTACGCTAGCCGAAAACAAAAACTTTTTACCGTGCAAACCAGGAACACTTGCAAGTAAGGGCCGATAGATTGTTACCGATTGGAGTAGAGTGCAGCGGAATAGCCAATCGGGGCAATCCGATTCGGAATAGTGTAGCCGATTCCCGGAGACAGCCGATTCGCCAATCAGCCGATTCGAGTCGTCCGGCCGCGTTCTCACGCCTCGCTCCAATGCGCCCGACCGCGCCGATTCCACCACGCCGATTCCACCACGCCGATGGCTCCGATTGCAGCCGATCCGAAGCCGATCAACAGCGCACAACGTAGCAGCGCCTCTACCGGTATCCACACGTCCGGGGACGTAACGCCGTACACCCGTGTGCTAGCACGCGATGCAAGGCTAGGGTTTGGCTCGAAAGTGGGGAGGGTTTCCGTGGAGATTGATCTCGACGACTTCGTTTCACGTGATGCAATTGACATGCCGCAGCTCTCCACCCCTCCCTCCTATATATAGAGTTGGCCGACGGGACTAGTGGCCGATTAGGACTCTATTTTGAATCGGATCTCATCCGTATCTCATAGAGTTGGCTGCCCACACGTCGTAAGCCCATAGGACTCTATCCGATCGGATCCCTATCCGATCGAGCCGTATCCGAGTCCAACTCGAATGTCTTCTTATCCCCTTAAGCGTGCGACCCGTAGGTTCAGGTATACTCGGTTTCGGCTATAGTATAACTTAGCCGATCGTCGGCTCGAGTCTAACTCGGCCGACCGCAAAAGCGGCGCCTAGCAGCACATATTGACACCATAGTATACAAGAATAATATCAGCTTTGAACTGTAATGTGTACACAAATCCCTTTGCCTCACGATACCAATCAAGCTATAGGCAAGATGTGTGCCATCCCTTTAATAGCTTAACATTTCACTCGAACCGTATTGGATTATCCTCCGTTGATTGACTCCTCAATCAACTCAGCATGGCCATGCATTTCCATAATCCCGTACCTCGAGGGGCCCAGAGATATCTCTCCAAAGGAGGGGCAAATTCCATCTTGATCACTCACATCCCACTCCATGTTTCATAGCAAACCCGAAAACTACCTTTATAACTACCCGATTCTGAGAATAGCGTTTGGTAGTCCCAAAGTAGGCTGCTACACATGTTGGAATCCATGGTGATCTCGGTCTAAGGACTTTGTACCAACACTACCCGAGACCAACTAATGGCACATTAATTCTGTAGTGTCTCATGGTGGGTCTATCCAACAATGTGTTCTCCAACACATGTGTCCATGTTTATTGATTTGGTATCTCCATACCCATGATCTATGAGACATGATCATCAATCAATAAACATGCCGATCTTAGAATCATATTTGTTCCAATAATATGATATATGATCAGGGATCATTTAGAAATAGATTCATACATATCGAGTCTAATAAATAAGTCACGTACTTATTGATCAATACAAGATGTCTATTTCATGGAACTGAATAACACTTTATTCATTTATACATAAACATTGACGTGATATCCAACATCTCCATGTTGCCTCTAGGGCATATCACTAACATCTAGTACCAGTACCAAGGAGGCCATTACGACCAGCACTACCGCCCTCAAACACCGCCACATCTGTATCGGCAGGCACCCATGCAATACGAACAATATGAGCCGATACAGCAGGTTCAAGACAAAAGGGCTTGGGCCGATTTGATTGCCGATGTTATGTGCGATCAATTCAGCCTAAAGCCGAAAGATTCTGGGAACATTTATCGGTACCCCTACCCGGAATACTTTGAGCGGGTTCCATTGCCCAACCGATACAAGGTCCTGGACTTCTCCAAATTCTCAGGGCAGGATAATGTTTCAACATACGAGCACGTTAGCTGATTTCTAGCGCACTGCGGTGAGGCATCGGCTACAGATGCCTTGAGAGTTCGTTTGTTCCCTCTCTCACTTTCGGGATTGGCCTTTACATGGTTTTCTTCGTTGCCCTACAACTCTATTCAAAGCTGGGCCGATCTCGAGAAACAGTTTCATAACTACTTCTACATCGGCAATCATGAGATGAAATTATCGGACCTGACCAGCATTAGGCAAAAGCATGACGAATCGGTTCAGGACTATATTCAATGATTCAGAGAGATGAGGAACTGATGCTACAGCCTGGTGCTATCCGATGCCTAGCTAGCCAATTTGGCCTTCCACGGGCTAATCACGCTGATCCGTGAGCTTTTTCGGCATAGGACTTCGACAGTTTGGCGCATCTTGCACAAAAGGTGACAGCCCATGAACAGAGATTTCAAGAATCAAGGAAGGTCGTGAAGAAAGTAGCTCAAGTCATCGTCGAATCAGCCTCTGATTCCAACGACGATGATGTAGAGGTCGCGGCAGCCGAATGGACCAAGAACAAAAAGGCCATCGTCTGCCAGTGGCTACTGAAAACAGCCAAGGAGAAGAAGTACGACTTCGACATCACCAAGGCCAACAGGATCTTTGATTTGTTGCTAAAGGAGAAACAAATTCAACTTTTGGCAAACCACACGATCCCGTCGGCTGAAGAGTTCAAGAAGAAGAAGTACTATAAGTGGCACAACTCCACCTCCCATGCCACTAATGATTGTAAAGTTTTCAGGTAGCAGATCCAGTCAGCGATCGAGGCCAGGAAACTCAAATTCGCCGATTCAGCTCGACCGATGAAAGAGATGGAAACCCTTTCTCGGTCAACATGGTTCAAGCTGGCCCAGGCGAGCTGATCGGTAGAACATAATGACGTACAGCTTGGCCAACACTCTCAAAGGGGTCGAGGCAGAGAAGAAGCCGACTGGAGACCGAACCGCGCCGATCAACATGGTGCATCCTGCTGGCCGATTGGCTGGTCAACAGCCAATCCGCATGGACAGACGACGTCGCTTTCAACAGCGGTTTTGGTGGGAAGAAGAAGCTCGGCGCAACAGGCCTTATGTGAGGGAGCTCGAGGTTACAGGCTTGCATTACATTAGGCGTCACAGCAACTACGATTTGCACTGGCGATGTGAGTTTTTCCAGTTCTGTTAGGAATCGGGGATGAGGCTACCGATGATCGAGAACTGCCCTGCATGCAATGAGTACCGCGAGGATGAGTATAGAGATCCACTGATTCGAAGCCCAACTCAATTCGTCCCTTGGGTCGTGCGGCTGAACCAGGTATGGCAGTCTGTCCAACATCGGCTCGGGCCGATCCATCAAAACTTCTTTGAGGAAGACGAGAATGACAAATACTACAACGAAGAAATAGCCGATGATGATCAATCGGCTCACACCCAATGGTGCCCTTCTAACCTGTTCACTAAAACTCAGAAGAGAAGAATCCAGAGGCTGAAACGCGAGGGACAGGAAGAAGAAGTTTGGCAGATGATACGGGATCAACGTCGTCGGCTGGGCAAGAAACAGTGGAAGCCCAAGAAAAAACCTACACCAGCCGACGAAAGCCAAGCCGAAGAGAGCTCAGCCGATCAATCCAGGAGGGCAGCCAAAGGTAAAGGAAAAGCTACTCCATCGGTCAATATGGTGTTCATATTGCTAGTCGAATTCGGTGTAACCGAGGCTGATGCAGATAACGTGGAGGATACCCTGGCCAAGGTAGCCTTATCCCCAGATCAAGCCATCTTTGACAAATCAGAGGGAACTAAAAATTAGCTTCTCAAGCCACTCTATGTGAAGGGATTTGTCAACGGCAAGCCGATGTCCAAGATGCTGGTCGACGGAGGGGTTGCGGTAAATTTAATGCCCTATGCAACTTTCAAAAAATTGGGCAAAGGAGCCGAAGACTTGATCAAAACAAATATGGTACTTAAAGACTTTGTCAGCAACCCATCAGAGGCCAAGGGTGTACTCAATGTGGAGCTGACCGTCGGCAGCAAATCCGTGCCCACAACCTTCTTTGTCATCTATGGGAAGGGGTCTTACAGCCTGCTGCTTGGGAGGGACTAGATCCACTCAAATTGATGCATCCCTTCCACCATGCATCAAAGTCTGATACAATGGGACGACAACAAGATTGAGATTGTACCAGCCGATAGGTCAGTAAGCGTCGCTAATGCCGATTTGCCATTATGGGAGATCGATTGCATCGATTGTTTGTCCGGGAAAATCTGGCAAGTCGATTTTCTTAAAGTGTTCGATTCTGCCATACAGCCAATCGGAGACGAGGAGTCGCAGCTGCTGCTTTGAAGGTGTCATGGAGGGCTCGAGCGTCTACGGCAAGGACACCGCGGACGATGATGATGGCAAGCTTGGGCAAGGTTTTACGTCGGCCGACGAGTTAGAGGAAATAGATATCGGCTCCGGAGACAAGCCTAGGCCGACATATATTAGCAAGAATTTGTCTTCTCATTGTACATCCCAGCTTATTGATTTATTAAAGGAATATAAAGATTGTTTTGCTTGGGAGTATTTCAAGATGCCTGGTCTTAGCCCATCAATTGTCGTGCATCGGCTACCTATCAAGCCAAACTATCGGCCGTTCAAACAACCTCCCAGGAGGTTCAAAGCCGATATGTACGATGCAATCAAAGCCGAAATCACTGGGTTTCAAATATTGTTCCAGCAATGAAAAAGAATGGTAAACTTAGGGTGTGTATCGACTTCAGGGACTTAAACAAAGCTACTCCTAAGGACGAGTACCCGATGCCAATAGCCGATTTACTCGTGGATTCTCCTTCAGGCCACAAGATTATTAGTTTCATGGATGGTAATACAGGTTATAATCAGATTTTTATGGCCGAACAAGACATCCACAAGACTGCTTTTAGATGTCCAGGAGCAATCGGCTTGTACGAGTGGGTCGTTATGATGTTCGGATTGAAGAATGTTGGAGCAACTTATCAAAGAGCCATGAATTACATTTTCCATAACATGATCGGCTCCATAGTAGAGATTTATATCGATGATGTTGTTGTCAAGTCCAGGGAAACAGAAAATCACATAGTCGATCTTAAGCAGGTTTTGGAGCGCACAAGGAAATATGGCCTTAAGATGAATCCATTGAAATGCGCATTCGGCGTATCGGCCGGACAATTTTTAGGGTTTCTTGTTCACGAAAGAGGAATTGAGGTTACACCAAGGAGCATCAATGCTATCAAGACAATACAGCCTCCGAAGGACAAGAAGCAACTACAATCTTTGATCGGCAAAATCAACTTTATCAGGCGATTTATAGCCAATCTTTCAGAGAAGATGGAGCCGTTCATACCACTGCTTCGGCTAAAGGCCGATCAAGCATTCACTTGGGGGCAGAGCAGCAGAAGGCATTGGATAATATCAAGGATTATTTGAGCTCGCCTCCAGTTTTGATTTCTCCACAAAAAGGGATATCATTCAAGTTATATCTATCAGCCGACGACAAGTCAATCGGCTCGGTTTTGATCCAAGAGGTCGAATGGAAGGAAAAGACAATCTTTTATCTCAGCCGACGGCTATTGGATGTAGAAACAAGCTATTCACCCATGGAGAAGTTATGTCTTTGCTTGTATTTTTCATGTACCAAGTTAAGGCATTATGTGTTGTGCAATGAGTGCATGATAGTTTGTAAAGCCGACGTAATCAAATATATGCTATTGGCTCTAGTATTAAAGGGACGAATTGGAAAATGGATTTTTGCTTTGACAGAATTTGATTTAAGATATCAGGCACCCAGGGCAGTTAAATGACAAGCTATAGCCGATTTCATAGTGGAACACAGGGGTGACTCAATCGGCTCAGTGGAAATCATGCCTTGGACGTTAACGTTTGATGGCTCGGTTTGCACAAATGGCTGCGGTATCTGCTTGGTAATTATATCCCCAAGGGGGGCAAGTTTTGAATTTGCATTCTAAATCAACCCTCACGCCACAAACAACCAAGCCGAATACGAAACAGTGCTCAAGGGATTGCATCTTCTCAAAGAGGTTTAGAATCAACCCCAAGGGGGCAAGTTTTGAATTTGCATTCTAAATCAACCCTCACGCCACAAACAACCAAGCCGAATACGAATCATGGGGGATTCACTATTGGTCGTCAGCCAATTGTCAAGGGAATATGAGTGCAAAAATGATGCACTGATGATCTATTATCAACAATGCCGAGACTTGATGGACAGCTTTTGGCTAGGCACATTAAAGCATATCCCCAGGGAGCAGAACACAGAAGCTAATAATTTAGCTCAAGGGCATCGGGTTATCGGCCGATGACAAAAGATATCAAGATAGAGGTTGCTGCCATGATAGCCGACGATTGGAGGTTTGAGGTCTACGATTATTTACAAAACCCTTCTCAATCGGCTTCCAGGAAATTGCGATACAAGGCTTTGAGATATGTTTTGCTTGATGAAGATTTATATTACAGGACGTTTGATGGTGTGTTGTTAAAGTGTCTCAGTGCCGATCAAGCCAAGGTGGCTATCGGAGAAGTGCATGAAGGAATATGTGGCACACATCAATCGGCTCACAAGATTGTTTCAAGTACTATAAGGGCTGCCAGGATTGTCAGAAGTTTGGAGCTATACAGAGAGCACCAGCATCGGCTATGAACCCAATCATAAAGCCTTGGTTGTTCAGAGGATGGGGAATTGATATGATCGGCCAGATCCATCCACCCTCGAGTAAAGGGAACAAATTTAGATTGGTGGCAACCCGATTATTTTACGAAGTGGGTGGAAGCAATTCCTCTTAAGAAAGTTGATTCTAAGGACGCAATCGAGTTTGTTAAGGAGCATATCATATACCGATTTGGCGTTCCTCAAACCATAACAATAGACCAGGGATCTATCTTCATATCTAACGAGTTTGTTCAGTTTGCTGATGGCATGGGAATCAAGTTGCTCAATTCTTCACCGTATTACGCCTAGGCCAACGAGCAAGCAGAAGCTTCGAATAAAAGCCTAATCAAGCTGATAAAGAGGAAGATCACTGAGTATCCCAAGCAATGGCACAACCGATTAGCCGAATCACTTTGGGCCTATCGGATGGCATGCCACGGATCTATCCAAGTCCCTCCATATAAATTGGTCTACGGGCATGAAGCAGTCCTACCATGGGAAAACATCATCGGCTCAAGACGGATTCAGTTGCAAGATCAGCTTATAGCCGATGATTATTACAATTTGATGGTAGATGAGTCAGAAGACCTAGTTTCGTCACGGATGAGGGCTTTGGAAAAAGTAACAAGGGATAAGGAACGAGTAGCCCGTTATTATAACAAGAAAGTTGTGCCTAAGTCTTTTGAAGAGGGCGAACTCGTTTGGAAATTGATACCGCCGATTGGATCAAGAGATAATAAATTCGACAAGTGGTCACCTAATTGGGAAGGGCCTTTCAAGATCCACAAATGCGTCTCTAAGGGGACCTACATGTTGGAAGGATTGGATGGAGAAGTGTTTGGAAGGGCTCTAAACGGCAAACACTTGAAAAAAGTACTACCCAAGCGTTTGGATCAGTTCATGATTCGACTGTGTTCTTGCCGATTCATGCTAGCCAATGTCTTGACTTATGCCAGTATCGCCTTTAGGTCTTTTTCACACCAAGTTTTTTCCCCTAGTTTTCTACAATCGGCTAAGTTTGGCCGACAACGATGACAGCGACAGAAGTTGCGGATTTTATAATTTTGTCGACATCGCAGACATCTACAAAATTAGGGGGGCATACATATACAACAATTGAAAAAACAGATATCAAGAAATTTTTCAATTTGTTCAAGTTTTTTGAAGCTAATGTGATCGGCAATCAAACATTGGCAATCAAAGGTTGAGTAAGGACGGTTACAGCCGATTATAAAAGATGGACAATGTTGGCCGATTACAAAAAGTAGTTCAATTTTTTGACCTAGCGGGCTATTAAAATCTGCTATAGCTGATAATGCTTTGCACCTGATTTCGTCAACTTCCTCGATGGCCTTGGCATCGACTGCGTCGTCTTCGGCCACCGGCTTCACCGCCTTCGTTAAGTTCATAAGGTAGGACAGAACCACCTTGATGCTCAATCGCTTGTCTTCAATTTCCTTGGGCAAGCCGGCCATGTACTCCTCTTGAATGTCGATCTCATTGGTGACTTGGATAAGATCGGCTATCAGCTGATCCCTACGCGCGCGAAGCCGCTCAAGTTTCGCAGCTGGCTCCGTCTTCAAGATATCAAATTCAGCCTTTTTGATTTTCTCTTGATTCGACTTGATGGCGGCCATCAGCGATTGGTTTGATCGGCAATCGGCAATGAGTTGTTGAGCTCGCTCATACTTCAGCTGATGCGCCTTGAGGAAAGTGGCTGGCACGATCGCGTTGGCTACGGCGTCTAAAAGCCACGCTTGAACATCTTTAAACCTGGAGCGAATAGGGCCGCAATCTGCTACCAGCGTCTCCAAAGACACTTCTAGCTGATTGCCGATATCGGCCAATGCAGCTCCGAGGTCCTCGTCTAGCGGCACCGGGGCTTTGTCGCCTCCTTCATGCAGGTCTACGAACTTCGATAGGTCGAAGCCCGGAAGATCGGCTACGTTCTGCAAGGAAAAGAACAGTTAAAAGATGGGCAAGGGTTATCAAGCCGATTATAAAGAGTGAGTAAAACTTAATGGGATTGTCGAGGCTGAAGTAACTTCTTCATCGGCTTGGCCCTCACCTGCAGCCGACCTTGTACGTTCAGCATGGCTGCCACCAGCAGCCGACAGAGTTTGTTCACTTGACTCCTGGGTGGCTGGCGTCGACGCACGTGGAGGATGAAAAAGAGTTAGTTTTACAATCGGCTAATGGACAAGGGATGCATGTTGAAGATGCTCACCGATGGAAGGGGAGCCGATTTCTTCTTTGTGGCCAACTTCTTCCTCTGCTAATGTAAAGATATGGTGAGAGAATGGCGAATAAAAGGCATTAAAAGAGCAAGTGTTGAGGTCACGTACCGCCATCAGACGAACATGACACCTTGGAGGACTTGGTGTTTTTGGATGGATGCCTCGTCGGCTGATGGGGTCTGTACATATCTTTCAGAACACGACTCGGCTGCAGCTGTGTCGATCACGTCTGCCATTTCTTCGTTCTCCACTTCATCGTCAAGCACTGCTTCAACGTCTGGGTCAATCGGAGAGAAGTCATCGGCTGGAGTTGGTTTGGCCTTCTTCGCCGCTCGTTTCTTCTTCTCGGCAGCAGGAGTAGCGGCAGCCGATGGTTGTGCCCTCTTCGTCCGACGGAGCGGCTCACGAGTTTGGCCGTGGAGAAGCGTGCGCACCTTCGGCGCGTTGAAGCCGATGATGGATGGAGCTAGTCCACAGCCTCCTGGCAGGATGCCGAGCGCATAGTTAATTGCCACTCCTGTGTTGCTGACTTGAGGAGGGGAGTCGTTGATCGTCTGCAACAAGAAATGGTTTGTTAGCCAAGGGCACAAGTGTTAGCTGATGAAGAGAAAGAATTGAAAGGTAAAAGTGCTTACCAATGGAACCAAGTCCGGGTCGACGACTATCAATTACATTGAAGCCGATTGGTGGAACAGGTGTTGTTTCCACTCATTCCTGAAGATAGCTGATCTGGTCACTGCCAGATCGATTCTGCCGATGATGCCCAAGGGAGGACCAGGGATGTTGAGCAGCCGGTGCATCATAACATTGCCGTCAATTTTTCCCCTCTGCTGGATCTTGTCGGCAAAATACAAGCCGATTGGCAGTTGTCCCATTCCAAGTTGCCTTGTTGGCACCATTGGGTGATAGAATTCATAAGTCTTGATAATGTTGCGCCCCTGCTGGATGCCGACGGGAAGGATGCATGGGATGATGGCTGTGACAAATATTTCCCTCGGCTCAGTATATTCTTCGGAGTCAAGTTCATCTAGCCGAAGATTGTCTGGCTGTTCAAACTTATCAAAATCTTCGTAGGCAAACCAGATCTTGGAGATGTTTGGAAAACCACTATACAGATGATCAAATCATTCTTTGAAATCGTCGGTTGTTAGCTTAGACCTAGGGTAAGTAGTAGCGGCTTCCTCATACGACATACACCGCCGAGTTGTCTACTCTTCATCATCTATGATTCTTAGCTCCAGCAGAGGAAAATCGTCTTCAAGCGGAGGAGGCAACTCAGCAACTTTGTACACATGGAGGTTGAGCCAGAATTGTAACAGCCACCATGGCCCTCCTGTGCCGATGGTTTGTCTAGAGGCCAGCCGAGCCGATGCCATGCCTAACACTTGGTATAGATAGCCAAGCAGGTATTTGCCTAGGGGAATCTTCTTTTTTGCCGCCAAGGCTTCGGCTATATGCTGCAAGTTGCTGGTTGGATCGCAGCTCGATCCACAAAAGACGAATTTTTCCAACCACATCAGAAGGAAGGCTGTGTGTTCCTGTCAGAGATCGGCCCATCACTCATGTTCATAGATATGAAACCGCTCCAGCCGTCGATGATCTTTGTCTTGAAGATATGATAGCATTTTATTTGGAGGTCACTGGGGCTGATAGTGGAAGTGATGTCTAAACCGGTGATCATGGCCACATCAAAAAGGGTTGGCGTCATCGGCCCTTGCCTAAACAGAAAGGCATTGAGGGCGTCGGACCAAAAGTAGCTTGCAGCCGATAGAAGGGATTCATGCTTAGGCATATCGACTATTTGTTAGTGATATGCCCCAAAGGCAACATGGAGATGTTGGATATCATGTCAATGTTTATGTATTTATGAATAAAGTGTTATTCAGTTCCATGAAATAGACATCTTGTATTGATCAATAAGTACGTGACTTATTTATGAGACTCAATATGTATGAATCTATTTCTAAACGATCCCTGATCATATGTCATATTGTTGGAACAAATATGATTCTAAGATCGGCATGTTTATTGATTGATGATCATGTCTCATAGATCATGGGTATGGAGATACCAAATCAATAAACATGGACATATGTGTTAGAGAACACATTGTTGGATAGACCCACCATGAGACACTACGGGAATCAATGTGCCATTAGTTGGTCTCGGGTAGTGTTGGTACAAAGTCCTTAGACCTGAGATCACCATGGATTCCAACATGTGTAGTAGCCTACTTTGGGACTACCAAACGCTATTCCGTAAATGGGGTAGTTATAAAGGTAGTTTTCGGGTTTGCTATGAAACATGGAGTGGGATGTGAGTGATCAAGATGGAATTTGCCCCTCCTTTGGAGAGATATCTCTGGGCCCCTCGAGGTAATGGATTATGGAAATGCATGGCCATGCTAAGTTGATTGAGGAGTCAATCAACGGACGGATAATCCAATACGGTTCGAGTGAATGGTTAAGCTATTAAAGGGATGGCACACATCTTGCCTATAGCTTAATTGGTATCGTGAGGCAAAGGGATTTGTGTACACATTACAGGTTCGAGCCGATATTATATTCTTGTATACTATGGTGTCGGTATGTGCTTGCTAGGCGCCGCTATTGACATGTCGGAGTTGGACTCGAGCCGACGATCGGCTAAGTTAGACTATAGCCGAAACCGAGTATACCTGAACCTACGTGGTCGCACGCTTAAGGGGATAAGAACGGCATTCGAGTTGGACTCGGATACGGCTTGATCGGATAGGGATCCGATCGGATAGAGTCCTATGGGCTTACGACGTATGGGCGGCCAACTCTATGAGATACGGATGAGATCCGATTCAAAATAGAGTCCTAATCGGCCACTAGTCCCAGTCGGCCAACTCTATATAAAGGAGGGAGGGGTGGAGAGCTAATGTATGTCAATTGCATCGCGTGCAACAGAAGTCGCCGAGATCAATCTCCACGGAAACCCTCCCTACTTTCGAGCCAAACCCTAGCCTTGCATCGCGTGCTAGCACACGGGTGTTCGGCGTTGTCCCGGACGTGTGGATACCGGTAGAGGCGCTGCTACGTTGCGCGCTGTTGATCGGCTTCAGATCGGCTGCAATCGGAGCGATCGGGCGTGGTGGAATCGGCTACGGCATCTACGAATCGGCTGATTGGCGAATCGGCTGTCCCCGGGTATCGGCTGTCGGTTTGCGAGAATCGGCTACACTGTTCCGGATCGGATTGGCTATTTCGCTGCACTCTACTCCAATCGGTAACAATCTATCGGCCCTTACTTGCAAGTGTTCCTGGTTTGCGCGGTAAAAGTTTTTGTTTTCGGCTAGCGTAGCCTCCGCGTAACCCTTCACTATTGTCAATCCTAAACATTGGTCTATCCCAAGTTCAGTCCAGTGGGCTTGTTTCCTGGCCAACATCCTAAGATACTAAGCCGGCAAAGATTTGTCCGTTGACGGCCAAGATTTAAATACACTAGTCCAATACGACAGATATGGGGCTGAGAATTTGTAGGGGATCCAATTGGTTTTGACATTGATAAGCTCACAAGGATCCAAGTTGCCGATCGGCCCTAAAAAATACTGGTTTGGGTGGTTGAGATCTGGGATCACGATTTGATGAGACAAATGCTACAGGGTGCAGAAAAAATGAAGAAATTATGAGTGGGCGCAATGATTAAATCATGAGAAGAAAAGGAGCAGAGTCGATTGGGGTTTACCTCAGGGTAGAGCTGTTGCGGCGCGTCGGCAGGAGTGCTAGAAGACGCCATCGGTGAGGGGGATCGCCGCCTTGCGGAGTTCGTCGGAAGGATTTGTACTTCGGGTCACTTGAATCGCTGAGGAGTCGCCGGGGAAGAAGAAGGGTTTCTGTTGGCTAAGGCTTGAGTGCGCAAAGTGACACCGTGGCTCGTTTCGGCGCCGAGCGGGCAATATGTAAAGAGTTTTTTCTGGCAGCCGAAATGGACTTGAATGAAAAGTGCGTGGGAATTCGAAAAAGGCGGCAAATCCGCGATATTATCTTATCACGGACTTGGGGGACATGTGTTAAAGACCAAATTTGGTAACCAAATCCCTAAGCCCAAGCCAAGATTGGAGCGGAATCAGATCAGGAAAGTGATCTATGAAGAAACTGAGGCCGCATCCGCTACGAGTCAATCGGCTGGGAAACTAGTCGGCTAAGGCCGAATTGGATGGGAACAGCCGATAGCCGATTCCAATTCAGAGAGAAAGATGGAACCGTTTCCGATGGAATGCTTGAAGATAAATGGTAGATTCGGTTCCCAAATTGTGGGTTAAAGATATTGTCATCTATGGATAGAGTCCTGTAACGGCAATTGAGTATGTAAATTAGGGATTTGTTTAGATATTCGTATTGTAATGCGACATGGGACTGTGTCCTGAGATATTGTCGTGTTTTGAATAGTAGATTAGATAGAAACCGTATCTTACACGGATATTGTTATTCTTGGGTATAAATAGGACCCGAGACCCCTGTAAACAAAACACAACAATCGTCACAATCAATACAATCGGCTAGCGTAGCCTCCGCGTAACCCTTCAGTGGTATCAGAGCTAATCTTGCTTAGTTCGGGTTTTAGATTGGATCTGGAACGAGTTTTGCGCACGGGTTGATTAGATCAATCGGTTTTACGGGATTTGTTGAGGAGAGTTCATGGTAATTGCGTTCCTTGATAGCGTATCGGAACGGCGTAATGTGATTACGTCGAAGCAATATCCATAGAACTCGGTTTGAGTCGGCTTCGAGATAGCGTTCCTTGGTAGTGTATCGGAACGGTATAATGTGACTATACCGAAGCTATCTCGTAGTCCGACTTTGTTGCTGCCTCGCGCCTACGCAAACCATCTCCCTTGATAGTGTATCGGGACGGCATAATATGATTATGCCAATATGGTTTCCATAAGCGATTTCATAGATTGGATCTATGAATTTCGTGTGGTGTTCCGGGCGCTGCCCAGAAGCCCGCGAGGGGGCGGCCGCCGTGTGCGTACCCCTTATAGGTCGTCTCGATGCCGTATCTCTGCGATAGGTAGAAAACGTTTCTACGCCTAACTTGTTTTTGCGAGAGAATGCTTTGAGATGGTATGGCCCTATTGTGTGTATGAGATGCATATGATACATGTAATATTCTTTCATATGTGCAATCCCCGTAATATTCTTTCATACGTGCAATGCTTGTAATATTCTTTCACGACCTGCGAGTCGATGTAATCTTCAATTAGAGCTTCTATAGTAGTAGCTTAGTTTGAAGAAATCAAGCATTCGGCACTCGAAAGAATGGTGATGAAGATGGAGATCCTATACACCGGCATGGAGATGGAGATCACCATGTGAAGGGGGCCATACTATTTCACTATATGCTATTCTTCTTGCTTTCATATGTGATATGTTTGTTTGATAGGATAGCATCCCTCGCAAAATTAAGTAGTAATGATGCCCTTCCAAATATTGCACCCGTCACCGTTATGCTCGTCAATGGTGGGTCCGCAAAGCAGTGCCATTCTCTATCATAACACGAGGGGGTATATGTCGGACATATACATGCGGGAGCATTTGGTTTACTTAACAAGGCTATCAAAACAGTTTTGGGCCTTGGGGCATAGGTTGGCGCCGGGCATGGAGATGCCACACCAACAACAAGAGTCACATAGAGATGTGATTAGCAAGGTGTTGCTTACCGATGTTACTAATTTTCTAGCGGTGATTCCAAAGCTCACTAGAAAATTAATTAACATGTGGATCTTGACCCAATACGTAACCTAGAGGGAAGGTAGAAAATACGTAATGGGAGTCTAATGTTAAATTGTTTAACAATAGACATAGCATAAACATTGTGCTAAACTTTTCTTTTCTGTTGTAGAATAAATGGCGGCTAATACTACACCCAGTACCTTTAATTTGCGATCTATTCTCGAAAAGGAAAAATTAAATGGAACAAACTTTATGGATTGGTATCGCAACTTGAGAATTGTTCTCAAGCAAGAGCGTAAGGAGTACGTTCTTGAAGTACCCTATCCCGAGGATTTGCCTAATAACGCCACGCAACTGCACGGAGGGCTTATGAGAAGCACACTAATGATGCCCTAGACATAAGCTGTCTCATGCTTGCTACAATGTCCCCGAGCTTCGAAGCAATATGAGAGCAGCGATGCTCACACTATTATTCGGGACTGCATGGCATGTTTGAGAACCAAGCTCGGGCCGAGAGGTTTAACACCTCAAAGTCCTTGTTTGCGTGCGAGCTTGTTGAGGGAATCCCGTCGATCCGCATGTGATAAAGATGATTGGCTATATCGAGAGTCCGGAAAAACTAGGTTTCCCCTTAGCCAAGAGTTGGCTACGATGTGATTCTCCGGTCGCTCCCTCCGAGCTTCGAGCCATTCATATTAAACTATCACATGAACAATATGGATAGAACCTTGGCTGAATTGCATGGGATGCTAAAGACAGTGAGGAGAGTATCCGAGAAAACGGTTATCATGTGATGATGATGCGAGAAGGCAAAGCGCAAACCACCTGTCAAGAAACTTTGCACCAAGAGGAAGTTAACTCCCGATGAGATCGCGAGTGCCTCCAATGCAAAGAAGGGCAAGAAGGGTCGGCGGCATCGATGCCGTTTGCTTCTATTGCAAGGAGACAGGCCATTGGAAGAGGAACTGCAAGAAGTACATGGAGGATCTCAAAAAGAAGCAAAGTACGACTTACGCTTGGTATTAATGTTATAGACATTAATCTTGCTACTTCACCTACGACTCTTGGGTATTTGATACCGGATCGGTAGCTCATATTTGCAAATCGTTGCGGGGAATGAGAAGAAGTAGAGGATTGAGAAGGGGCGAGGTGAACTGCGCGTCGGCAATGGAGCAAGCGTTGCTACGCGTTGCTTTGTCGGCACGTACCACTTCATCTACCTTCGATTAGTTTTGGAATTAAATAATTGTTATTGTGTTCCAACACTATGTCAAAATGTTATTTCCGCTTCATGTTTGCAAGCGCAAGGATATGATTTTAGATCAATGAACAATGGTTATTCAATATATCTCGAGATATGTTCTATTTTCATGCTCTATTGGTGAATGGATTATACGTTTTGAATCTTGAAGCGTCTCCCATCTATAACATTAATACGAAAGGCAACTCTCTAATGATATAAACCCCACGTTTATCGGCATTGTCGCTTAGGCCATTTAAATAAGAAACGCATGGAGAAGCTCCATAAGGATGGACTGCTTAACTCTTTTGATTTTGAATCATTTGAGACATGTGAGTCTTGTTTACTTGGTAAGATGACAAACGCACCTTTCACGGGACATAGTGAGAGAGCAAGTGACTTATTGGCACTCGTACATGCGATGTATGTGGACCAATGAGCTCAATTGCCGAGGTGGTTATCGTACTTCATTACCTTTACGATGAATTTAGTAGATATGGTTATATCTACTTAATGAGGCATAAGTCCGAATCCTTTGAAAAGTTCAAAGAATTCCAGAATGAAGTACAAAATCATTTAGGGAAAACAATCAAGTTTCTACGATCGGATCGTGGAGGAGAATACTTGAGCCAAGAGTTTGGTAATCATCGAAAGATTGTGAAATTGTTCCACGGTTGACTCCGCCGGGAACTCCACAATGGAACGGAGTGTCCGAACGGAGAAATCGCACCTTGTTGGACATGGTGCGGTCGATGATGAGCCAAAGTGATCTTCCATTATCCTTCGGGGATATGCTCTTGAAACACTGCGCTCACACTAAATAGAGTTCCATCTAAGTCGGTTGAAAAGACACCATATGAGATATGGACAGGGAAACCCCTAGTTTGTCTTTTCTCAAAATTTGGGGATGCGAAGCTTATGTAAAACGTTTAAAGTCGACAAGCTCACACCCAAATCGACAAGTGCTTCTTTGTGGGATATCCTAAGGAAACTAAGGGATATTACTTTTATAATCGGGAACAAGGCAAAGTGTTTGTCGCCCGACACGGTGTCTTCTTGGAGAAAGAGTTTCTTTCAAGAAGGGTTAGTGGGAGCAGGGTGCATCTTGAAGAAGTTCAAGAAACACCGAGAAAATGTTTCGGCGACCACGGAACCACAACACGAGGAACAAAGTGTTGCGCCACCGTTGTAGATACACCGCCCCACGGAGTGCGAAAGATCACGTCGTGCGCCCGACAGTACACAGTGCGGAACAACGTGATATATTGTTGTTGGACAACGATGAACCTAAGACCTATGAGGAAGCGATGGTGGGACCCGATTCCAACAAGTGGCTTGGAGCCATGAAATCCGAAATAGAATCCATGTACGACAATCAAGTTTGGAACTTGGTTGATCCACTGATGGAGTCAAAACCATTGAGTGTAAATGGGTTTTTAAGAAAAGGCCGATATGGATGGAAATGTTCACATCTATAACGCGCGATTGGTGGCGAAAGGTTTTAAACAGATTCAAGGAGTTGATTATGATGAAACCTTCTCGCCCGTCGCAATGCTTAAATCTATTCGGATTATCCTAGCGATTGCTGCATATTTCGATTATGAGATATGGCGAGATGGATGTCAAAACAGCTTTCCTAAATGGAAACCTAAGCGAGGATGTATACATGATACAACCTCGGGGTTTTGTCGATCCAGAATCGCTGGAAAGATATGCAATCTACAGAAATCCATTTATGGATTGAAGCAAGCATCTCGGAGTTGGAATATTCGTTTTGATGAAGTAATCAAAGGGTTTGGTTTCATCAAAAATGAAGAAGAGGCCTGTGTTTACAAAAAGGTCGATGGGAGCGCAATTGTATTTCTAATCTTATATGTAGATGACATATTGTTGATTGGAAATGATATCCCTATGCTAGAATCCGTCAAGTCTTTATTGAAAAATAGTTTTTCCATGAAAGACTTAGGGAGGCAGCATACATATTAGGCATTCGGATCTATAGAGATAGATCCAAGAGGCTAATTGGATTAAGCCAAAGTACATACATTGATAAGGTGTTGAAAAGGTTCAACATGCATGATTCCAAGAAAGGTTTCTTGCCCATGTCACATGGCATTAATCTTAGCAAGAATCGGTGTCCTCGGACACATGATGAGCGGAATAAGATAGGTATGGTTCCATATGCTTCGGCAATTGGATCCATCATGTATGCCATGCTTTGTACACGCCCGGATGTCTCGTACGCTTTGAGTGCTACGAGCGGATACGTCGAGATCCGGTGAAGGTCACTGGATTGCCATAAAGAATATCCTTAAGTACTTGAGAAGAACTAAGGATATGTTACTAGTCTATGGAGGTGAAGAAGAGCTCGTTGTAAGTGGTTACACCGATGCTAGCTTCCAAACGGACAAGGATGATTATAGATCGCAATGGGTTCGTGTTCGCCGAACGGAGCGCGGTCGGCGGGAAGAGTTTCAAGCGGGATACATTGCTTGATTCTACAACGGAGGCCGAGTACATTCTTGCTTCGGAAGCTGCAAAGGAGGCTGTTTGGATCAAGAAATTCGTTTCGAGCTGGGTGTGATGACTAGTACGACGGTCCAATGTCTCTCTATTGTGATAATAGTGGAGCCATTGCGCAAGCCAAGGAGCCGAGGTCACATCGAAGTCCAAACACATACTTCGGCGATATCATCTCATCCGCGAGATAGTGGACAGAGGTGATGTCAAGATATGCAAAGTGCACACGGATCTCAACATAGCCGATCCGCGACTAAACCTCTCCCTCGGCCAAAGCATGAGGCGCACACAAGAGCAATGGGTATTAGATACTTACATGATTGACTCTAGTGCAAGTGGGAGATTGTTAGTGATATGCCCTAGAGGCAACATGGAGATGTTGGATATCATGTCAATGTTTATGTATTTATGAATAAAGTGTTATTCAGTTCCATGAAATAGACATCTTGTATTGATCAATAAGTACGTGACTTATTTATGAGACTCAATATGTATGAATCTATTTCTAAACGATCCTCGATCATATGTCATATTGTTGGAACAAATATGATTCTAAGATCGGCATGTTTATTGATTGATGATCATGTCTCATAGATCATGGGTATGGTGATACCAAATCAATAAACATGGACATATGTGTTAGAGAACACATTGTTGGATAGACCCACCATGAGACACTACGGGAATCAATGTGCCATCGGTTGGTCTCGGGTAGTGTTGGTACAAAGTCCTTAGACCTGAGATCGCCATGGATTCCAACATGTGTAGTAGCCTACTTTGGGACTACCAAACGCTATTCCGTAACTAGGTAGTTATAAAGGTAGTTTTCGGGTTTGCTATGAAACATGGAGTGGGATGTGAGTGATCAAGATGGAATTTGCCCCTCCTTTGGAGAGATATCTCTGGGCCCCTCGAGGTAATGGATTATGGAAATGCATGGCCATGCTAAGTTGATTGAGGAGTCAATCAACGGACGGATAATCCAATACGGTTCGAGTGAATGGTTAAGCTATTAAAGGGATGACACACGTCTTGCCTATAGCTTAATTGGTATCGTGAGGCAAAGGGATTTGTGTACACATTACAGGTTCGAGCCGATATTATATTCTTGTATACTATGGTGTCGGTATGTGCTGCTAAGCGCCGCTATTGACAGTCGGTGAGTTGGACTCGAGCCGATGATCGGCTAAGTTAGACTATAGCCGAAACCGAGTATACCTGAACCTACGGGTCGCACGCTTAAGGGGATAAGAACGGGCATTCGAGTTGGACTCGGATACGGCTTGATCGGATAGGGATCCGATCGGATAGAGTCCTATGGGCTTACGACGTATGGGCGGCCAACTCTATGAGATACGGATGAGATCCGATTCAAAATAAAGTCCTAATCGGCCACTAGTCCCGGTCGGCCAACTCTATATAAAGGAGGGAGGGTGGAGAGCTAATGTATGTCAATTGCATCGCGTGCAACAGAAGTCGCCGAGATCAATCTCCACGGAAACCCTCCCTACTTTCGAGCCAAACCCTAGCCTTGCATCGCGTGCTAGCACACGGGTGTTCGGCGTTCTGTCCCCGGACGTGTGGATACCGGTAGAGGCGCTGCTACGTTGCGCGCTGTTGATCGGCTTCGGATCGGCTGCAATCGGAGCGATCGGCTGTGGTGGAATCGGCTACGGCATCTACGAATCAGCTGATTGGCGAATCGGCTATCCCCGGGTATCGGCTGTCGGTTTGCGAGAATCGGCTACACTGTTCCGGATCGGATTGCCCTGATGGGCTATTCCGCTGCACTCTACTCCAATCGGTAACAATCTATCGGCCCTTACTTGCAAGTGTTCCTGGTTTGCGCGGTAAAAGTTTTTGTTTTCGGCTAGCGTAGCCTCCGCGTAACCCTTCACTATTGTCAATCCTAAACATTGGTCTATCCCAAGTTCAGTCTAGTGGGCTTGTTTCCTGGCCAACATCCTAAGATACTAAGCCGGCAAAGATTTGTCCGTTGACGGCCAAGATTTAAATACACTAGTCCAATACGACAGATATGGGGCTGAGAATTTGTAGGGGATCCAATTGGTTTTGACATTGATAAGCTCACAAGGATCCAAGTTGCCGATCGGCCCTAAAAAATACTGGTTTGGGTGGTTGAGATCTGGGATCGCGATTTGATGAGACAAATGCTACAGGGTGCAGAAAAAATGAAGAAATTATGAGTGGGCGCAATGATTAAATCATGAGAAGAAAAGGAGCAGAGTCGATTGGGGTTTACCTCAGGGTAGAGCTGTTGCGGCGCGTCGGCAGGAGTGCTTGAAGACGCCATTGGTGAGGGGGATCGCCGCATTGCGGAGTTCGTCGGAAGGATTTGTACTCCGGGTCACTTGAATCGCCGAGGAGTCGCCGGGGAAGAAGAAGGGTTTCTGTTGGCTAAGGCTTGAGTGCGCAAAGTGACACCGTGGCTCGTTTCGGCGCCGAGCGGGCAATATGTAAAGAGCTTTTTCTGGCAGCCGAAATGGACTTGAACGAAAAGTGTGTGGGAATTCGAAAAAGGCGGCAAATCCGCGATATTATCTTATCACGGACTTGGGGGACATGTGTTAAAGACCAAATTTGGTAACCAAATCCCTAAGCCCAAGCCAAGATTGGAGCGGAATCAGATCGGGAAAGTGATCTATGAAGAAACTAAGGCCGCATCCGCTACGAGTGAATCGGCTGGGAAACTAGTCGGCTAAGGCCGAATTGGATGGGAACAGCCGATAGCCGATTCCAATTCAGAGAGGAAGATGGAACCGTTTCCGATGGAATGCTTGAAGATAAATGGTAGATTCGGTTCCCAAATTATGGGTTAAAGATATTGCCATCTATGGATAGAGTCCTGTAACGGCAATTGAGTATGTAAATTAGGGATTTGTTTAGATATTCGTATTGTAATGCGACATGGGACTGTGTCCTGAGATATTGTCGTGTTTTGAATAGTAGATTAGATAGAAACCGTATCTTACACGGATATTGTTATTCTTGGGTATAAATAGGACCCGAGACCCCTGTAACAAAACACAACAATCGTCACAATCAATACAATCTCGGTGCATCGCCTCTCATTTTCTTTTAGACGAGTTCTTGATCCGGCTTCGGGGTGCATCGTTTCGATCCCCGATTAAGGTAAATGCTTGTCATTAGTGGTTTATTTCGTCGAATCTAGTACTTCCATCATCATGATACTCTAGGTTTGATGCTTTAGACTGTGCAAGTTATCATATACGGCATATAATCTAGAACAATGTCTAGATCTATCTTGCCATCGGCTTGTTCTTCTCAGGAAGCAGCAGCTGATAGAGCTAGATCCAGATGTTGGCCTAGGTTATATGCTGTATCCACCGTCTTGAGGGGTTTATATCGGTCTATATAGATCCAATGCTATCTTTTTGTACTTAATGTTGCATCATCTATGATCTTTTAAGTCGCTTTTAGAAGTATTATGATCTATTCGGCTAGATGTAAACTTGTAGAGACAGTGCCGGGGTTTCAGCCGACCTTACCTGTTTTAATATTTCTTTTAGTATTATTCGCTATTAGATTTATTAGAGCTGTCTCTTGTATTAAGATCTTAATCTGGTTAAATGCTTTAAGTCGGTATCAATCTGTCAGCACTAGCCGACAACCGATTGATCTAGGTTTAACTCATTTAGGTTAGATTAATATCTTTTCATAAGAAGTATCAGAGTATTAGCCGAACCACAGTTAGGTCTGCAGTATCGGCTAGGCCATGAATGCATATATTTATTATCCTAGTGTATATTTGGATTGAGTGATTTATATTGTCTCGGAATAGCCGATCTATCCCAATCACTTAGTTTAAATATGCTTTGGGTTAGCAAATGTATGTAAATTTGTTTCCTTAGCCGATCGGGTAGGATCTAACCCTAACCTTAACGCATGTCTATTTGTTTCTTATTGGTTGACAGATCAAACCAACTGGCACGCCTGTTTACATTAGACAGCCGAGAGAAGGACCTGCACTGGAGTTAACCAGATCTCTCAGGCCAACACGCGAGAGAATTTTCTCATCAACAGCAACGTCTTGTTCCCCACTGTGAGCTCCACGGACAGGATTCCCCTAGCCTCCGTCGATTCACCACTATAGCCGTTGAGTATCATAATGGTTTTCTTCAATTCAGCTTCTTCACGACCCAACTTCTTGAATAGTGAATACGACATCAGGTTCATAGCAGCACCTCCATCCACCAGCATCCTCGAGGCCGTCTTCCCATCGATATGGCCTTTGAGATAAAGAGGCTTCATATGACGGTTAGATTCATCGAGCTTCTAAAAAACCGTATCTCTTGGACCCAGTGAAAGTTGAGCAACCTCAGTCTCCTCCATGGCATAAAACTCCATGGGCAACATGCACACCATGCTGATGTCCATGTTTTCACTCGACGATGACACTTCAGCCGGCTGTTCATTTTCCTTCCTTTTCTCTTCCTTTCAACGGCTCTTCACCTTTCCATGGTTTGGATCTCCATTCCTTCGCTGGCGACGGTCGCAACTCATCAAATCTTCTATCTCTCCATTCTTCGGCCTCCTTTTCTTTCAAGTCACAAGCCTTATTCTTTGTGTAGCCGTCAAATCTAAATCCTTAGGCATCCACCTTGGCTTCGGCTGCGTACCAGGAGGTATGTAATGCCCCCCGTTGTTCCTTCACGAAGAAGAGGCAAAACCCAAACCGCTTCCAGAAGACTGGTGGTTAGACCGACGCTAGTAGCCAGTCGAGACCAGTCTTGTGCTGATCGAGGCCCAGTCGAAGGACCCGATCGGGCCCGGCCCTATACCGCCGGTCGAGACCAGCCATCGAGCATGGTCGGACCGGCTATTGTAAATCTTCGGTCGAGCCGGCCAGTGTCCCTAGTCGATTGCTCTTCTGCGCAGAACCTATACTGACTACGGTTCAATCACCAAAAACCATCTTAGCTTCCTCCTCAGATGGTATCGGCACATCATGAGACCCTATCTTGACAGTGACCACCTGCGAAGTCCTCTCTTCCACCTTAATACGCTTTTGCGCCCTCTTCTCTTCTCCAAACTGATTACTCGACGGAAACCGGCTTCCATTTGACGAAGATATGTGCTCATGTACTGATCTCCTCTCCCTTCCCCATCCTTGATGAAATTGCATTAGAGACATATGATTATACATTGGTGGAACTGCCCCCCATGGAATGAAATAAGGGAAAGGATATCCCGGCGGCAGCATTGGGCAAGGCCCCCATGGCATGACTTGAAGACAATGAGGGAACGGTGGCTCCAATGCCCTTGGCAAATGACCAAATCGCTCCCTAGGAGGTTATCTTGGTCTCTTGCCCTTGTGACGCTCCTTCTCCATGCTTCTCTTCTCATATTTGTTCAAGAGCATATCAAAAGAGACCTTTGGCTTCCGAGGATTTCTTGAAATTGAAGCTTTTCCTTCATTCTTCTTCCAAACGCCAACCTCCGGATCCTTGGGCACGAGCATCTTGGGTCTAGACTCCCCAATCATAACCCCTTTCCCCTTAGCGGATCGGGCTTGTTCCGGCCGAATCAACACCTTTTTGTCATTGAAGTCAATGACATTAACAAGAAAAGGATCGCTATCAAGCTTCATCTTGGAGCCCTGAGTATACTTCAACCGTCCTTCCTCTATGGCCAATTGAAACTGTCGACGAAACACATTACACTCATTAGTAGAATGAGAATAAGAATCATGCCATTTACATTAAGACCGATGCTTCAATTCTTCTACCGAGGGTATGACATGGCCTTTAGGCAGTTTAATCTACTTCTCTTGCAAGAGATAATCAAAGATTTTATCACATTTGGCCACATCAAAACTATACTTAATCTCACTCTGTCATTCCTTGCGAGGAGTCGGTGTGAAGCTAGAGCAAACAAAAGGCTTGTTCTTATTAGTCCAAGACCACTCAGCAACATACATGTCATGATCTCCCTCATCATTATCGGAATCACTATCATTGGAGCAATCAATCATAGTAACACGATGTCCTTTATCATTAGCTCTAACAAACTTTTTACTATCCCTGACCTGGCTTTCCTGAGCCAGAGCCTTCTGCATGACTTGACTAACATCAAAAAATTATTGGTCATCTAACCTTTCTTTAATAGGAGCAAGTAAATCACTAAAATCAAGATTAGCCAAATCTTTTCAATTATATTCAAACTAAAACACCAGTTTCTAGCATCTCTAAATCTCTTAATATAATCAGTGACAGATTCATTATACTTTTGCCTAACCGATGTTGGATCATATAGCCTAAGCTCAGTTTCACCAGTATAGAAATAATCATGAAATTTCCTATTCTAATTGAGCCCAAGTATGAATACAATTTGCTGGTAAGGAAGTAAACCATGTAAAAGCAGTACCAGACAAAGATAAAGAAAACAACTGCAATTTAAAAGCATCAGAAGTACTACCTTCTCCACATTGCGCTAAGAATTGGCCTATGTGCTCCCATGTAGTCCTATTATCCTCACCACTAAACTTAGTAAACTCAGGAACTCTATAACCGCGAGGATATGGGATATTATCGAAATAATCAGGATATGGATTTTGGTAAACCTTAGCCCGATTCCTCGGCTCAATTCCAAATGACTCTCTAATAATATTCCTAATCTGTTCCTCCATATTTTCAGGCCTTGGTAGATCGGGTAAGTTCGACGGCCTAAAAAGCGGTTATTGTGGCGCAATATTGCCATATTGGCCATACCTAGAGTCATGTGGATAACCTCTATTAGGATCATTGTATTGATTAGATATATGTGGAGGAACTTGTGAATAAACAGTAGCTACAGGGGGATTATGTACGGGAATGTGATATAGAACCGAATTGCCCGTAATTGGGTCAACCTCCTGTACTGGCACCAATGCGCCGGTTTGACAGGCCCAGGGCCCGGTCTGACCGGCTATGTGGGGTGTGGTCTGACCGGCCATATAGCCGCTAGTCAGACCGGTGAAAGGGGCGGTCGGACCGTCCTGTTGGCCGGTCTGACCGATATAGGGTGCGCCGGTCAGACCGGCAGTAGCGGTAGAACTCTCCACCCCGGTTTGTTGCATGGTCGCCCCATCAGTTTTGCTAAATATTTGATGGATAGGGGCTCGGCTAGCACTTGCAGCAGACGTAGATGGTAAATCGGCCATGAGAGAACCGAATTTAGCACTCATGTAAGTATCAATCATCCTATTAAAGCAAGACTCCAGAGTAGATTCAAGTTTGTTGTTGACGGTGGCAGTCACGGATTCATCTACTGAACTTGCACAAGCTTTTGAATAGGCAGAGCAATTCCTTCAGTGCTTACCTCGTCATGGACGACTTTGAGTGGACTTCTAGACTTGAGGACCACGCCTTGACGAGTTTCGGTGCACGATTTGTCCAAAATCTCCTTCGTGTGCACTTTGATCCGCTCCTCCATGATCTTGCGTGCTTCTCCGTCAAGATCATCCAATGAAACGTGCATGACCTTGGACGGATCCACCTCCTGTTCGACTTGCTTCGACATCGCGGCGTCAAAATTGAGATGGTGTTGAACGGATTTCCCCTGCGGAGTCGCCAAAAATCGTGTTGGCAACTTTTTTGGCAAGAATACAAACACGATTGACACACCTAAACGCCTTGCGGTGATATGGAGTCGCCAACCACCTCAATCTAGCAAAAACTAAAATCAAGATGGGTTTTGTAGATTAAACCGGCTAGCGGAGCTGATTCGAGTAGAACAATGGATAAATATCCGTCTCGTGGGCAAACGAAAGGTTTTCAGGACAAACCTACAAGGAGGTGTTGCACTCTCGGAGCGGCGGCGGACGATTTATAGCGTAAATCGATAAAAATGGACTATGCTAAAGTAGAAAAAGTAAAAGGACGATTCAATTGGCTAAAAACTAGAAACTATATTGATCTTGTGTATTGTGTATGTCTCTTGCAATTTGAACCGGCCTTAGCCCTTAAATAGGGGTTGGTCCTGCCTTCTACAGACCCTTCTCCATGTTCAATTCGGGATAAACACCCAAACATATCTTATGGAGCAAGAAAACCCGAGTATCGATAAAATCGTCTTAGTCTCGGACTCTACCGGTCAGACCGGCCCATACACGGCGGTCGGACCGGTCCTCTGGAGGAAACCGACATATTTCTAAATATTGACAATTTTTCCTATTTCAATCTTAGATGTTAATTTTAGGTGTAAACAGAGACATCCAAATATCCATAGTCTATATCCAACCGAGAAGATGTGCAGCAACGAGGGAGCCGTTGCCTTCCTACTTCCCTCGCCTCCAAACCATCTGGATGACTGTCTCATCTCATCCACTAGTACAGAATGCCTAAAAGGTGACGGTTCGGAACCCCCAATAGGTGTCGGTTTTGTACCCGACACCTATTGGTCGGCACCAATGACCATAGTCATTGGTGCCGGTTCTTCACCCAGCACCTATTAGGCCTAATATACCGGTTTTGAATTGAGAACCGACACCTATTCGGCCTAATGGGTGTCGGTTTTTAATTGAGAACTGGCACGTATTAGTCCTAATAAGTGCCGGTTCTAACTTCAAACCGACACGTATTAAGACTAATAGGTGCCGGTTTTTGTTTGAGACCGAAACCTATTGGTCGTAATAGGTGCCGGTTTTTGTTTGAGACCGAAACCTATTGGTCGTAATAAGTGCCGGTTTTGTTTGAGACCGATACCTATTGGTCGTAATAGGTGCCGGTTTTTGTTAAAAACCGGTACCTATTTTCCTGAACATAAAAAAAATTATATTTAGCATAAATATTCCTCCATACAACCACATAAGAGTAGTTTGAACTAACTGTTCGGTGCACCATCATAAACCACAATACGGAACCTCAAAGTCGGCCACCACCCCACCCCAAATCCCAAATGCCACAATCCAACAACTGAGCTTCACATGTACCAACAACTCATCCAAAATCCTGAACTTACATTATTAAGCAAAGGCAAATAATCCTTTTTATAGAAGACAAGTGAGTTTCACATCAAACACATTTTGTTGTTCGATTTCCAAGCGATGCCACCTCATAGCAAGCGTAGCGCTTAACTGGAAAAAATATATCGGGTGAGCTGTGTGGATGGTTATGAAAAATTCGGAAAAATTAATGGCAATGGCAACCTTAACAAAAAATCAATCTATCGGCGTCAAATTTTCAAATCAAAATTCATTCTGCTGTACATCCGGAGAGAGACAGAGAGAGATACAATTCACCATTTTTTAATATTTTTCTTATATATATTTTGCTCCCTTGTTAATAAAATAGCACATCATGGATTTTAAGCTGAAATCTTGTACATGCCTGATTATATCATGAATTGCAAAGCTAGTGTTTTCCTTGTTTGCAGTTTTTCATGGCCATTTGCAAAGCTAGTGTTTTCCTTGTTTGCAGCTTTTCAACCACATGTACGAAAGATGACACATGGTGAGTGAAGTATAATTAAAAAAGGTGAAGGAAAGGGATGAAAATAATGCTACTTGATAGCATAATTGTACTCAGAAGATCTAAAAAGATGTAGGCATGCAATACAAAAGTATTCATATGTGTTAAGCCATTATTCACCATACCTAACATAACAATGCAACTCAGATTTTTGCCATACCTTGTAGAGACTATTTCAAAAGAATTCACGACTGAACCCCGGATAGACTTTTCTTGGCATTTTGTGCGAGAGACTATGTCCAATGAGTTGAGATTGGACAGCGATAATTCTGGATAAGTTTTTATTTTTAACATTGATGGTCGGATATGTATAGTCCCGGGAAGAAGCTGCAACGGAGACATTATTATTTCTTATAAAGTACACTCAAGATATAGGGTTAGTCAAGATAAGATAGCAAAAGGACATGATCTATACACTTCAAAATTATGTAAACGATGCATATATTGGTAAAGACAGTGAAGGCCATTCGGCAACATATTGGTAAAAATTATGTAAACGATTCATATATTGGTAAAAACCGGCACCTATTTTCCTGAACGTAAAAAAATTATATTTAGCATAAATATTCCTCCATACAGCCACACAATTGACAGATCATGACCGGAAGCTTGGCAGAAAGGCGTGTGTCCAACTAGACCAGTCGATGGACTTGTACCGACAAATTACAAATTACGATCACGAACGAACATGTTCGGTCGAGTTTAAAGTCAATTCATGAAAGGTGATATGCGCCAGTCTGGGATGACATGTTCGAAGATGAACCCGCAGAGTTGTTCAGCGAGGGCGAAGCAAACATGTGGCAACAACTTACTTGTTGGGAGCTTAAGTTTCTGCAAATGAAATGATTGAATAAGTGAAAACGCACTATGAGTTTAGAAACGCGTATTTCCGTCTTAAAAAAATAGACGAACCTCCGCATCCGTAATGTTCCGGTTGTCGATCTCCATGAAAGTCCAAATAAATTTCATCGTGTAGAACCCACATGTGCTCGTTCCTTGATCTTGACGTTGGCACCAAGGGTGGCGGGTTACCGGAATGTATTTGAACAGGAGCGTGTCGAATGCACTTCTTCTTATACTTCACTAGTGTCTTATTGAGGATGTCAATTACGGATTGGAAATATTCTCGCGGTTTCCTCAATCCATCCGAACGAGGATTTTGGAATCATTTAAATGGATCACAAGAAGGATCCAAGTGGTTCCTACATACAAAGGGACAGGGCAATTAACACCGAGTAAGGACAAATGGTAGGTGGAATGATAACTGCCTCACTTACTTAAAGTTGTAGGGTAGAAGAATCGTATTCATGTCCTGAAGCTTCACAAAGGAGCTGTATAGGTAGTCCAACACCATTTTTTGGGACGTTGGGCCTCCATCAATCTGATTTGAATTGACAATCGCGGATCGAGGAATGCTAGTTTGTTACAAGTCGCTCTACATTCAAGCGCCCCCATTCTGCATAAGGAAACAAGTTAGACAACTTACAAAGGCTAATAAGGGTATGAACTTAGAAATACTAGCTAGGGATTTGAGTATGCTTACAATGCCCATATTTGAAGTATAGATACGTCTAGCTCCCTCAGATTGTATAGCTGAAATAGTTCTTCAAATGGGACCCAGATCACACCATCGCCGTGATGAAAGTCCTCGTTCTTGTAAAAGACACCGAACGTCTCCTTACCCTCCTTTGCCATCTGTAGGTACCACTCTTCTACCCTTCTCATCTGAGTGCAATTTGCAATGACGTTGCGATATTCGTCGGTGGTCAAAGGACCACCTAACTTGAACTTAGCCGCCAAAGGTGCCTTCGGAATATTCTCCACATCGACAAACTCTTCAGCCCTGCACTTTGGAGAAATTCTTTCTCATTCTTCTTGGTGTCTTTTGTGAATTGAGCCTTGGAAAAATCTTGCAATTTCTTTTACGGATCGTGCGTTGAAAGTCCGAAATAGGTTGCTTTGGGGCTGGTGGCCTTGCCATGCGAATGAAGTGGTCCTGTACTTGAACTGACACTTTCGGGGATGGCTCCGACTTTGTAGAAATAGTCGCTTTCTTGGCCTTCTTAAGGGTAGATGGTTCGGACATATCGTAGATTTGCACGTCGACCCCTCTTTTTGGGCTGGTCATCGGGAGCTCTTTGTGCCGGCGGAGGAGACGGGCTCTTACGTGGCAACGGTGGTGGAGTTGGCATTCTCGGGGGAGACATCGGGCCCGCTAGAGCTCGACCCGCCATCGCTTGGCTCGTCATCACCATCTCCCGAAGGAAAGACAATGAACCTCTTGCGCCACACGATGACGTTGTGGATAGCCTCTCCAAGAGTGTTCACCCCTTCCTCTCGGAGGAAATTCAAGCCGGATGGCCCTATATCGCTCGACACGTCCTCCACTTCAACCCTTGAGTAGCCGTTGGTATTGGATTACCGTGTATCCTTCCTCCCTCCACTACAGGATGTGCCATACCGCGTGCCACCTCTATAGTGAGGTTTTGACTCTGCAGGTGGCACATGCAACCTACATGCGTACGTTACGTGATTGCGTCCACGGGGTGACGAGTCGTCTTCGGTTCTTGAGGCACCTCGGTTGAAGCGCAACGCTTTTCCTCCTGTTGGATGGCTAAAGGCCAGCATCGCCGCCAATCCCCCCGGAGTAGCGGTGCCTCCATCTTCGAACTTTTTCCATTAGGACTCTCATCTGTTCTAATTGGTCTACGGAATTTTATTACTTCGAGACCGGTATCTATGTCTGTCCTCGGGAAAACCTTCCCTCCATGGTACGAGGCCTACTCCCCTTGTGCGTCCCGGATGCTAAGCGTTCTGTAATGCAAGTGTGAGCTCATCTTTCTCCCTACTTGGAACAAAAGAGCCCTCAGAAGCCTGATGATGCGCATCATGTAGCCTTCGGGACACTTCTTGTGAAGTTGGACACTTGTGTACCAACTCGCCTATATCAGAGAGTGATGCCCCTCGGGCGTATTGGTAATTCTTTCCTCGTTCGCACCAGTACTTTGTCGCAATCTCGATCCCCTTTTCCAACAGCTCTTCCTCCCTCGCTCGCCATTTATCTACGTTCTTAGCATAACCGCTACGGCCGAGACGATGAGGGAATAAATTTTTGGCCGCATTGGCTTGATTCCTTTCGCTAACCTCCTTCGCCTCATCTGATGTTCTATAGGCCACAAATTCATCCCAGAAAATGCGGCACCTATGATAATTGGGATCTTCAAAATTTGGTGTCCGCCCTCGCTTCACAAACTTCCTGGTAAGGTCCGTCTTGAACTTTCGGAAGCTGACGCTCATCCTCTCAAGGGCCCTCTGCTTTGCGAGTTCTTCGATCCCGTGGGAAATTGGAATGTCCGCATCAACTTGTCCCAAGCAAGGTCCTTGTCTCTGCAGTACCGTCCACTCCAATTGATCGGATCACTGCTCTTCCAGTATCGGTACTTGATTGGGATGTCATCCTTCACGATGACACCTATAGCATTTGAGTATGGGGTGAGTACCGACGCAGGAGCTGTATGGTTCCCGTCTGGATCTAACGCTGTTATAGTGTAAAGGCCCGAGGGCATCCTGGTTGGACCTCTCCCCCTTTTTGTCGACGAGGTCCCGGTATCACTAGAGTTCACAATGGCCGAAGGGGTACCCTCCACCATGCTTTCAGGATTCAAGTTAAGAAAGCCACTTGGGCTACCAGGACCACCGTCGTTTTCTTCGAAAATTGCAGGCCTACTATTATCTTGTTCCTGGGACATTTTCTACATTATAATGATCAAAAGTTTGAGAGAGTTATTCTAAAAATGATTCTGAACGTTCGTGTAAATTGCTGATTTTTTAACAAAGGTAAGGAATTTCTAAAAACCTATATATATAACTTATATATAGTATGTATATATGTGTGTGTGATAATATATTTAGTAGAATATCGATTTATTGTGTTCATCACGTAAATAATCGGACCCAATAATTCATGTAGTAATCTGATAATCCAATCCAATGACCAGCACTGTAAAGAGCCAAAGCAACAAATATATGATTACGACGAAAATAACCCAGCTAGTTTGATGAGGCTACCTTGATGAAGACTATGAAAACCACTGCAGGTTATATAAATAGCTCGATCTCAATAGTCACCTAAATAATGTACTAATCAAATGGACAGTTTTCCCACATTTTTTTAACAAACCACGAGAGAGGGTATTTAGCCCTGCCCACTTGCTGAATTAGCACAACCACCAGATGGATCTGCAAAACTACGAACAATACCATAATCCTAAGAAACAGAAACGTAACAAAACTCAAGTGGAATGAGCTCAGGAATCGCCACACAAGCAGATTGAGGATCTCCAGGTAGCTGAGCACTAGAGAGCATTCCATGTGATACAAGTTCTAGGAGAGGGCTTTATGCATAAGTCAGAAAGTGCGAGGGTTAAACCCGCACTTCTAGGACCCAAATAGCATTATATAGAAGTGAGAGGTAGCATTCTATTTTAGTTGTAGCATACCAACAAGTTATGCTTTGGAATTAATGTGGCTATATATGTTTCAGGGTCAAAGTAGTGATTGGGTGGTGGTTGAATTCTCCCACCGAAACCCTCGATGGCGACTGGATTGGTGTCTTTTCTCCTTCAGGATTCAGGTCAGCTGGAAGCATGTATTGATTTGCATATATCTTGGCTAAAAATTGTACTAGAACTATATATGGAAGTATGGAACATGTAGATGACAGCACTCAATGTCTGAACATTTTTAGCTCTGAAATATGCCAACCTGAATACTATGGAGATCTCCCACCCTATCTGTGTACATCACCTATCAAGGTTGGTGCCCTCCCTTCCATTTCATATCTATGCTGCTATTCATGATGGATCATGGATTGAGTTTTGGAAGGTTCTCTGCAGTTCCAGTATGCAAATTTCAAAAATGATGCCTACAATAGAACTAGCAAGGGCTCCTTGAGGCTGCAATTGATCAACCAGAGAGAAGACTTCTCATTTGCGCTCTTTTCGGGAGGCCTTACTGCTGTAGGATTTCAGCATATATCATCTGACATTTTGCATAGTTTTTGGAATCTTAACATTTTTCCTGACAAATTTTCACACTGTTGCAGCCGAAACTGATTGCTATCTCAAACAAAGTATGCAAGTGGACATGTTGATTACTTGATAGCTTAATTATCTTCAAATATCTCAAATGATAGTTGAATAGATTTCACTTCTATATATTATCGGGCCGCATAAATTAATCGAATGTACACTAAAAAATAAAGATGCTACCTCAAGGCAAAGAACATTCTACCTCACCACATTATATAGAACCAACAAGGTGCTAAAGGAAACATCACGACATCACGACATCAAGGCAAAGAAAGATGACATGGGCGGAGGCCGAGGAACTTACTTCGCAGCAGGCAGTGGGGGCGGCCGTCGGTGGAGGGATGACGCCGGCCGGAGGGTGACAGAGGCGGGCCGGAGAGCAACGGGCGACGGAGGAGGCCCTGAGGAGGCCGAGGACAGTGGACGATGACGGCAGGCGGAGTCCAACGGCGGTCGAACGGCGGATGTCGCTGGAGGGCGGTCGTCGGACGGCGGATGTCGCTGGAGGACGGCGGTCGTCAGACGGCGGTCGTCGGACGGCGGATGTCGTCGGACGGCGAAGGGCGGGCAGCCGACGCTGGACCAGTGGGCGGGCGGATCTGGACGACGGCGGCGCTGGACAGGTCAGAGGCCGACGGAGGGTGGGCGGGCGGACTTGGACGACGACGGCGCTGGACTGGTCGGAGGCGGTCGGAGGTTGGGCGGGTGGCGGGCGATGAAGTGCGGGTGGCTTGGCGGCAGATCTGGACGCACCGAGGAGGCGGCGAATCTAGAAATATATAGTAACTTGATAAGTGTCGGTTCCCATAACAAACTGCCACCTATTTGAATAAATAGGTGCCGGTTGTTAGTTAGAACCGGCACCTATTGTTATAAATAAGTGCCGGTTGATATATACAACGGTACCTATTTGGATAAATAGGTGCCGGTTTTTATTTATAACCGGCACCCATTTGCCAAAACCCTTACTCATCAATTCCATTTATCTTTTCTCTTCATCATTAAATGCATGCACCTAAGGCTGCCAATGGGCCTCATATGTATGCATCAATTGATATGTATGCTACCATTGGTTCTATAATTCAATTTATCTGTCCACATGAGACGACTTTAAAGGGTTATTTACAATAGGTAGAGAGAACGGGACGCATGCAAATATATTCATTCAGTTCCAAAATTACATATTCATGGTTGTTATAATCAAACTCCAACTTATAAGTCGATCACTATTACTCCTTCTTCATGATCACTGCGAACATATGGGGCTTTCTCCTCTTCTTCGTCTTCTTCTTCGTCTTCTTGACTTTCTTCACCTTCGTCTACATCATTGCGAAAGGTGGTAACTCATCAATTTGATCGTAGCCTTCCTCATCGGTGATATTCTCAACTCCGACAATGTTTCGCTTTCCATTGAGAACTACGTGGCGATCAGTCACCGATGAAGGGTCCTTGACATAGAATACTTGTGTTACGAGTTTGCGAGCACAAAAGGTTCATCCCGATAACCCACATTGTTTAGGTCCACGACGAACATCCCGTACTTTTCAATTTTCAAACCACTAGGAATTTTGACCCATTGACACTGGAAAAGTGGTACCTTCAGCGGTCCATACTCAAGCTCCCAGATTGCCTCTATATAGCCGTAGTATGTTTGTTTTACCCCATTACCGTCGAAGGCATCTATACGGACACCACTATTCGATATTTGCTCTTGGCATCCTGCGTTCTCGTGTAAAATGTATACCCATTAATATCATACCCTTGGAATGAATGAATAGTGCTTGCAGGCCCTCGGGACAAAACGTACAACCGGTCACTATCGGGATTCACGGCCATGATATGCTTCGTAACCAATCACCGAAATGCGTCTATGCGCTTAGCGATCCATGCTTCGATTTGTGCAGGTTCTCGGTTCGGAGTGAGTTGTAATGCACATCAACAAATGGAGCCACCAAGGCCGACTGCTCGAGCAACTGCGAAATGTGCTTGCCGTAGTATTTCAAGGCTAGGAGCGAATATTACTTTATGCCCTAAAGTCCCTTTCCCAAGTAGCCTTCCCTCGTGTCGGGACATTGGCACACCAATGGGACGTAGATCCATATAGTCGATGCAAAACTCAACCACCTCCTCGTTGCATAACCCTCTATGATACTCCCTTCCGGTCGAGCTCATTACGCACATACTTTTTATGATCCCCATGAATCTCTCGAAAGCCCACATGTTATGAAGATAAAGCGGGCGAGAATCTTTATCTCTTTCACGATATGTATCACTAGGTGAACCATTATATCAAAAAATGATGGTGGAAAACACATCTCGAGTTGGCAAATGGTCATGATTACATCTGCCTGGAGCTTGTCTAGTGTGGTTGGATCGATCACCTTCGATATATAGCATTGAAGAATGAGCACAACTTTATGATTGGGTTTCGCACCTGTCCGGCAAGATGCCTCTAATCACAACAGGGAGTAGTTGTGTCATCGCACGTGACAATCATGTGACTTCATGCCCACTATTTTCTTCTCTCTAATGTTGACAAGTCTTTTAACGTTAGCGGAGTAACCGAGACGGGACTCGGACACTCTGCAGCACTCCAACAGGCTGATTTTCTCGGTGGCACCGAGGGTGTAGCACGCGGGAGGGAGGTATTGTCGGCCATTGGGACGTTCTTGAGGATGTAGCTCAGACCTGATGTTCATGTCTACGAGGTCTCTCCGGGATTTCAATGTATCCTTTGTCTTGCCGGTATGTTCAGCAAGTACTCCCATCAAACTCTCACATACATTTTTCTCAACGTGCATCACGTTGATTGCATGACGGACATTCAAATCTTTCCAATACGGTAGTTCCGGAAGATAGATTTCTTCTTCCGAGAGGCTTCTCACCACCCTTGCCCGTCGCGCGTGTATTGCCATGCCCCTTACCAAATACATGTTCAATATCTTTTACCTCTTCAAAAATATCTCTGCTGTACGATGTATCGGAGCTGTCCCCTTCTCCACGTGCCATCGAAATCTCTTCTATTGCTACGATACGGTGACCGGCAAGAAGAAACCTCCGTGGCACATGTACACAGTCTTTCCCGAGTACCTCGCCACCGCTTGCCGTGTCCCGCATGCACTTGCACACATGCACAACCACCTTTTACTTGTTTGTCCGGATGTATTTCCAGCCGCAGGTAATCTTGAATGGTAACTAACAATATTGCCCTTAAGGTGAAGTACTCTCTTTGTAAGCATCCCACATCCGCACCCCCGAACCCATAGTACCGAAGATCATCTACTACTAACCTAAAGTAGACATCGATATCGTTGCCGTTGCTTGGGCCCTTGGATTAGCAGTGGCATCATGATATACTTGCGCTTCATGCACAACCATGACGGAAGGTTGTACATAACAAGTGCCACTGGCCATGTGCTTGCCGATGCTTATGTCACCGAATGGATTCATCCCGTCTGTGCTCGGCCCAAACCTTACATTCCTTATCTCGCATGCAAAATTTTTGTACTTTCTATCTATCTTTCTCCATTGAGACCCGTCGGCAGGGTGCCTTATCATCCCATCCTTCTTACGTTCTTCGGCGTGCCACCGCATCATCTTTGCATGCTTTTTGTTTGCATACGGCGCTCAATCCGAGGATTATAGGAAAATACCATACAACTTTAATGGCACTTTCCTCTTCTTTAGGACGGGCCACCGTGTCATCATCGCATCGTCGTCGTTACCTCCACCCTTATACCGCGGTGCTCCACAAACCGGACATGCATCCAGTCCGCATAGTCACCCCGTATAGGATACGATCATTTCGACATGCGTGAATTTTTGCACCTCCAGCCCGAGTGGACAAACAACCTTCTTTGCTTGATATGTCATTTCGGCGATCGTGACCCCGGAAGGAGGTCTCCGATCAATTGTAGAAGCTCGTGAAGCTCTTGTCGCTCCACCGTTTGTTGATTTCATCCGCAACAACGAGAGGACGACGTGTAATTTGGTGTGCTCCTCGTTGCAACCTGGATAAAGCGGTGTTTTTGAGTCCTCCACCATGGCTTTGAACTTCTCGTATTGTCTGTCATCATCCGTAGGCTGTCTCTCCATCCCGCAACATCCGATCCAACCCATCCGATTCGTCATTGTCGTATTCACCTTCGTCGCGGTAACTCCACATTGTCTTCATGCATTGCATCGCCATGATTGTCCACACTTGTCATTCTCATCTTCACCGTGATTGTCCGACATGTGTGATTACGCATAAAACCTCTTGTTAGCGGATGCTCGTGAACTTGTTTTGCGGGAAACTGTCTCTCCTTCCTTCAATCAGAACATGGACAATGCAAATATTCTGTCATGCTCAACGACCGGGAACTCGTGGCCCCTATCACGAACTTGGTTACTCCCTGGCATACTCCAAGGTACCCCGCTTCGCATCGTTCATCCCTCCTTCATCCATCGGTCCTACGAGAATTTTTAAAAATGTGACGTCTTCATATAAATGACATTATTTTATTTTGGTTACATAACTCTACAGTGATAGTCTCTTCAAAGTTGACAATCCGAAATACTTTGAATTAAAGAAAAAGACACAAATGACATAAATGGTGTCATGCATCTACTAACATATACACAAAAATCACAAAAGAATATCATAAAGAATCACGTACACAAATAATAAACAACTAAAATATACTAACCTTTAATTTTTCTGAAAATTTTTGGCAAAACCTTCGCCCCTCTGTTTCGTTCTACACATGAAGACCGAATAAAAATGAGCTAAATGGCTGAAAGGTGGCTTTTATAGGTGGTCGGAATATAGGTGTCGGTTTTTAACAACAACCAACACCTATATTACGAAGCCTACAGCGTAAGGAATCTTATAGGTGTCGGGTGAAGCGCAAAACCGGCACCTAAAATATAGGTGTCGGTTGTTACTATTGAACCGACACCTATTTAGGACAAATAGGTGCAGGTTCCATTTAAGAACCGTCACCTATACTATAGGTGCCGGTTTTACTATTCACCCGACACCTATTTCGCACTATAGGTGGCGGTTATTAACAAGAACCGGCATCTATTCTTTACATGCTACCTATATGCATTATAGGTGCCGGATTTGTTTTAGCCGGCACCTTTTGGGGCGACACCAATGAGCCTTTTTGCAGTAGTGATTATAGATCAATGTGGAGACATGCCCGCTTCCCGTGCCTTCATCTTTCCCGCCCACGCAGAGTAAAACTGTTGGTCAATCTCGCCTCCACCCTACTTCTAATAAATTTTAGGCTAGATGGTTTTGTATGTTGTGTAAGTTAAAGTACTATTAAGTTAGTCATTAAGTTGGTTCTGATGATTAATAACAAATCCACTTATATGATACTAATATCTTTTGTAAGCATTTTTTTTGCATGGTCTTGATTGGATATTAAAATGGAAATGATGAGAGCTATGTGTTAAACTTCTCATGTTCTAATTTATCTCTATAATGGTTCCAAAATATAGGATTAACTCGTTCATTATCCATTAACATACGTGTTCATAAGTCTCTCTGTATTTATATGTGTGCACATCTTCACGGAAGCTCACTCTATATTTGGTTGTCTACATGTATCGAGATTCAGAATCGGAGTTTCCAAAGTTGGCATCGGAGTATCCGATCTAGTGTTTCTCAAAGACCTGGGATTGAGTTTTCGTCCCTTGCGATCTAACATTGAGGCCTAAAATTTGCCCTCAACGGGCAAAATCCAAGGGTGGGCTATTTAAACCTGTACCCAAGCCATATTTTTTTATGGTCGGCCCTTTCATTTCATTCTTTGTGACTTAGAGGCTTTTGCTTAGTGATTTTTTTAGCGAAAACACTGCTGGATTTACCCCGCAGTTATAAATTTATATTTTTAAGAGAAGTCCATATTTTTTACATAAAAAAAGAAAAAGGAAAACAAACAGACAACAGAATTCTATAAAACCAATTGGTTCTGTTTAGTTCTGCTTTTCTGCTTTTAGGTGTAAACTTTACACTCTAAAATTTTTGATATAAACTTTACTTTTAGTTCCCTGTATAAAGTTTTTCTCTATTGTTAAAAAGACAGATGTACCCTGTTAAACATCATGAAGCAGCATGTGCTCAAAGTCAAAAGAAAGATGATAATTTTTGCTTGTATTTTTTCTCCCTCTTCCTGCTCCTACGGCTTGAGCAACATTGCAACCATAATGAAACTAGGAGCTGCAAGAACTACCTGTTAACCAAAACCATAGGCATCTAATGCTCCTAATTTGTGCAATGTCCCTAGGAACACATACCGAAACAGTAAGAAAAGGAGCTTCATGGCACCCCAAATTTGAAGCATTGCTGCAGTAATCAAAAACAGCAAGAAATAAAATCAGGGAGCACGAATATCCCCCCTCCTACCTAACCATCACCTCCCATGAAAGCAAAAAACGGAGGGGGAATCAAGCATGAAATGCGAGAGAAAGCAAAAGCATGGACTTTGCTGTCGAAGGAGATCCGTTCCACGTTGACGGACACCGATCCGCTCGAGTCCCCCATGGCACCCCCACCCCCTTGTGGAAGCTTCTCCTCCTCCTCCTCCCTCTCCTCCTCCTCCTTCGCCACCAACCTCCTTTCTCTCCTCGTTGCCTAAATTCCTCGCATATATTTGCCGGGGAAGATTGGGGACGGCACGGTCGGGGAAGATCCGGGGGCGACAGGCGGAGTCTGCCGTCGTCGTCTTCCTCTCGTCGCTGAATGTCGGTCGGTTGTCGGCGACGGCGACGGAGTCTGCGGGATCTGCCCCCCGCCGAAGCCTGCGCACGCGACCGCCACCCGCTAAAGTGACGCGCGGTGGCGAGCCACCACCGCCGCGTCTCCGGCTCCCGCGGCAGCCTCGGCCTCGGATTGAGCGACAGGTTTAGGGAGAAATTTTGGGAGAGATTGGAGCTGGCAAGGCACTCACCGTGCGTGGGGAAAGGACTAGGGTTGGCGATGGCGACGCTCAGCCGTGCGTGGGGGTAGGGTTGGTCAGCTCGTCTACTGATACAAAATTTTACCTTTTTTGTCGAAACCCTCCCAAAAACCAAAATCTTGACACCTCAACTTTACACGTTTAGTTTCACATTTCAAAAATGACCAAAATCTCAAAAGTTTATAGATTTTGGGGTGAACTAAACATCCCTATATCTTTGAGCACATCATTTATGCGACAAATATGCAAGAGAACCTTGTTTTTAAAGCTGGCCAGCCATCTGTCAACACTTAGTTGCACATGCTGAAAAATCAAACATTTCGTTTCTTTCATATATGCCAACAAGCTATTATTGTTATCTCCAGAAATGCTTCCATTCGATACCTCAGTCTTGCTAGCACTATGAATTGGTAAAATGACGATAGTGAAGTATTCCACGATGCACCAAGTTTTCTCTAGCAAGCCTTGCTATTTCTCCCTCTCAAATCCCCTTCTTGTGGGTGTAATTTTAAGTTGGGTTTCTAGTGTGGGCTCAAATTTCTTGCACACTAGAGTTCATCTCCAAGTAAATTTCTTGGCATCTGTTCCTCATGGAGATTGAGGTCTCATAGACAGATAAAAGTCGCTCGTGAGCACCCAAGAAGTGTGGTGTATCATGAGAACATTTTGTGAAGGCCATATGTCGTCCCACAAGAAAAAAAATACCTTAAATGGAGGAGAATGCATTTTTACAATCTCACGAGAAGATGGATTGAAAGATACCCAACTTTTGTGAGCCTCTGAAGGGAGACATAGGGACCTCCTTATGACGGTCCAAACTTGGGAAGAATCACCATCTCTCCCTCTCGGTTATTTGTTATCCCTTGCTTAGAATACTTGCAAAAATTGTGATATATTCATGTGATGTGTGCTATTAATCTAATTGATATTGCTTATCATCTCGTAGCTTAAGTTTTTTCTCTTGTTCGTAGTTTCCATATATTAAAGTTTATTTTGTGTCTTGCTATTAGAATATCCAATATACATTGAAATATCCAGTGCTATATCGAAATATCCAATTTCTTTTCGTTTATCTCGACTAAATTTTGTAATTGAATATATTCACCCCTGTAGATGACGTCGAGATCCTTTCACGTGGTGTGTAGCAATCTAGGTATGCGTGGAACTGGATACCTGGGGTATTGCAGGTACAAAAATTCAGCATTCACGTGGTGCCATGGTAAGCCATCAACCCATTTATTCATTCAAGCCACAATTGTCTTAGGTCCAGTTTAACAATTAGGTCCAGTTTAAATCTGAGACTTTAATCTCTGTCACATGGTATATTTAGATGCTATTTTGGAGTATTAAATATACACTATTTACAAAACTCATTCATAATCAGAGAATGATTTACGAGAAGAATCTAATGCGCCTAATTACGCCATGATTTGATGATGTGATGTTACAGTAAACATTTGCTAATCATTGATTAATTAGGCTTAATAGATTTGTTTTGTGAATTGTCCTCAAATTTAACAATTATTTTTATAACTAATTCACATTTAGTCATTTAAATTGATGTCCAAACATTCGATTTAACATGGTATTTTAGTCTATAATCCAAACACCACCCTAGAAACAAACAGAAACACACACACAAGGGGGGAGTGGTGCTTAATTGTTCCTATAAGATGCACCATTTAAGAAATTTTTCCAAGGTGTGGCCATGTGGTAGAAATGCCCCACTGCTACTTGATTAATGTAATCGGTCCCTGCATTATACACGCACATCACAATTTTAGTGAATCACGGGATGCAAGAATTAAAATGTGTTGATCATCCTAACTAATCTAGTATATTTACTGACGTCTAATTTGCTCCATATATACGTTCATGGAAAAAAATTTGTTTTCATTTTATAAATTAAAATTTAAACTCTGAAGTTCGTATTTACAAAAACTTAGATCTCAGTCCCTAAATTATTTTTTAATGCATAATTAAAGTGTTGAACTCAAGTTGTCTAAAAACAATATCCAGCTACCCAGTTGACAGAGCAATAAACTATGAAAAGGTTGAAGTAAAGTCTTGGACTATATGCTTACTGCTTTTTTTTGTTATGCAAAATATAACCACCGAGCATTGTTCACATCATTTCAGTACTGTAGAGATGGAGCATGAAAATTTTCTCCACTGCTACCAATACTTCTTGAAAAAAAGTCCAACACAACAATAGACTACCTTAAAACATAAAATGGAAATGAAGAAATAGAGTATGTGAAAAGGCTTCCAAAAAACAACTCCCCGAATCGGCTAGCTAGCTCCTGCTCTAGGTCCCCGACAAGTCGGCACCCACTCCGGCCCCGACGGCCTTCTGTGCTGGTGACCACTTCGGTCCTGGCGGACATTTCCTTCCGCGTCGTTGGTTGCTTCGGCCACGGGGGCCACTGAGTTCCTGTGTCTAGGGTTCCTTAAGGAGACATGGAAGACAAGATGGATTTCTCCATAGGAAGGAGATTTGAGATCAAAGTCCGTAAAAAAATCAGTAGGCAAGTTCAACATGTTTCTCTAAACCCTAAAGGTTCTTTTTTTCTGCTGGCTACTTTTTGTCGTTATCTCTTTTGACTGTCCGAAGAAAGTATTGCTCTTGTGTTTCAATCTTGCCTTGGTGGGCTAACGGCGAACTTTCTTATGGTTGAAGTCAGTCACAACCACTTTCGGTTCTCAGTTTCATGAAAAGCTATGGGTTTTCTAGTTTATGCTCTTAGAAGAGTGATTACAGACTCTTGTGATGTGTATTTCTATCTCTGGAGCAATGGAGTCCCTCTCTGGGAACGTGAAAAATGCCTTTGGGAAGAGGAGGCCACGAAGTGGATGCTAGTTCTTTCTCAAAGGCAGAAACGCGCTACCAATGTTTTGCCTGGTTCAAAGAAGAAGAAAGTTCGTTTTGCCTCAAGTTTTATTCTTCCCTCACCAAAGAGGAAATTCGCCCCTACTCTGAATGGCTCCTAGTTCATCAAATTTGGTTCTTTTAGCGCTCCTTTTTTTGCTGGCAGTGAAAAAGTTAATTCTCTTTGCTTCGGTAAGTCACTTTCAGTTCCAAATAAATCAGTTTTGTTCTCATCAGATCAGTCTTCAAATAAGTCTTCAGTATTGGCCAGAACTTAGCAGATTTCTCAAATTGACTCAGTCAGTTTTAGTTCTCGCCATTCAACCTCGAAAACAATTTTGGCTAAATCTACTTTGAAAAATGTTTCGTCTCTCGAGGTCTCAAATCGGGAAGCCACTCCTAATAATTTCAATGGGATTTCCGTTATGTCCCATTCTACGGATTTGCAAATCTCGCTTGTTTAGTGTTCGAGGTGTCTTCGATTAGGGCACCCAGCAAGCACCTGTGTTTCTCAAATTCGTTGCTGGACCTATTTCAATTATGGTCATCGGGCCAAATTTTATCTCTCAAAGCCCAACAGACGGGTCGAGTGGAGGCCCAAGTCGGCTAGTTTCAAAACTCAGTCTGGCCCACAGATTATTTAGAAGCCCAAGCTTCCCTTGGCAACAAGGCCCTCTTTTCCAGAACATTTGCAGTCGAGGGAGAGTGGGGTTGGTTTTGCTTGGGAATCGCAACTTTTAGACGCCTCGACTTCTTTGGCCTCTCAGTTGCCTTTCATCCCCTCTCTTTCCTCTGATCCTCAAATCCTCACCGGTGAAGGTGACCACTGCTCCCGCGCACAAACAAAGCTCTCTTCTTCATCGGAGCAGTCTTCCATGGAAAATTTTCCCTGTGATCTTGCCCATTTCCTCCCGTTTGGGGCTCATGTGGAACCAGGCTGGTTTCATCCAGCAAGAGCGAAGGTGGCGCTGGGGGGAGAGCAGCCCCGTCGACATGAAGATTTCGCCATTGTGACGCTGGAACCGGCCCTGAATCAGATGAATGCAAGGTTGGTGCTCACTGATGTCGTGCACTTCTTGGAGGAGCATTTTTCGGTTAGGGTTCTATCCTCCTCTCCGTCTCCCCTGGGCCTTGGTCTACTTCAATTTGGGTCCTCTGTATAGAGACAAAACATGTTGGATATCAGCCCAATCAACTTTGTAGGTGACTCTGTTCTCAGGCTAGTTAAACATGATGAAGGTTTTAACCTCAGAGCATGTCCCTACACTAGAGAATGCTGGATAATGTTCCTTGGTTGTCCCTTTGATTATCAACGAGTGGAGTTCATTATGGCTGCAATTGTCCCCTTTGGGAGAATGCTACACTGGCATCAGGGGCCAAACAAGGAGAGGACTCTCTGGTTTGTTGCTTAATTCTTAGCTCGGACATAGTTCCTAGAAGCTTGGTATTTTCTCAGGGCACCACACAAGGAGTCAATGGTCGATCTTGGACTGTGCCAATTTTTTATCCTGGGGAGAATTTTGCAAATGAACTACCACAGGACGAAGATCCAATCCCTACTGATGGAAACCCTCATCGAGCCCATGGGGCCCCAATGGCTGGAAACCCTGATTTGCTTAATAACTGGATGCATGAGAATGCTGGGCAGGGGCTCAGGTGCTGGGGGATGTTGGAATCAATGTTCAGAAGATGCAAGACATCAACATGGATATTAATCCTCATGCAAATAAGTTTACCCAACAGGATCCCTACATTAATGAAGGACAAGATGATGAGATAGACTTGGGGGAAAATTGGGTCCCTCAATACCCTGATTTCCTCAGGAGTCTTTTGAGCAGTCAGGAAGTACAGCTGAATTCTTAAGAGTCAAATGTTCCTTAGCTTTCCTGTCCACAGACAAGATTTTGGCAGCGATTGAGTCTGGCAATATCTTTGCAGCAATTCAAAAAGGAGAAGACTCCTCTTCTTCATATGATTCAGTGGTTTCTTCTCTTTGGTATGGTAACTTTCTCATTCCTGAATATGTTTTGACAGTCTACGAAAGAGCGCCACTCTAGTTGTTATATACAGTCTCTCCTGCTTTCTGCATGGCAGAATAGAAAGAAGATCTCTTCAAAGCTATTTTTCCTTCAAAGCCATTCATGGGCTCAATATTGATTAGGCTTTGGGTTGCTTTATTTGGCAGCATTGATTTCAATAGCCAGGGCCGTATTGTTTCTAGGTCGATTTCACTCCCTTCACTAACTTCTCGCAGGCCGAGATCCAGGACGCCCTTGGTTAGCAAAATGGTGAGATGGAGCTCACGGCTGAACCCGGAGGTAGTGGATGGACTCGAGGTCATCAAGATCAGGGAGCCTGCAACAAAGAGAAGACGATGCCAGAATATTGTGCTGGACCTGGATAAGCCTCAGATGAAGCCAGCAACCCAATTCCTATTGAAGTAATCCAAGAATGGGCTGAGAAATGTGGAGTGGCTCCTTCGGATCTCCAAGTGGACCAGCTGATGAAGGAATGTTCTGGTGGTTGAAACTATTGGGGCTTTTATGTCTGTCTTTTGCTGGTGGAAACTTTGGCCTGTGCTAAACTATGATGTGATGGATGTTTGTTTATCTTCCCTGCTGATGTTTTATAGGCTGATAACTATGATGGAATGTTGGATTACTCCTTTTGGTTATGATGATGACTACTTTTATTTGTTCTTATGTGAAGGGCACTTATTTTTTCTCAATTTTTTTCTTGAATCAATGAATAGATCGTGGAATGTTCTTTGTTGGAATGTGAGGGGTATTAACGCGACAGAAAAATAGACAACCATTTATAATAAAATCGTTGAGAGCAACTGCAAAATTGTTTGCTTCCAAGAAACTAAGAAAGAAAGCTTTGACTCCTTCACCAGGAAGTTTGCTCCAAAAAAATTTGATCAATTTATTTTCTCTCCTTCAGTAGGGGCCTCGAGGGAATTCTGGTGGGCTTGAATGGAAAAGTTTTTCATGGATCTACTGTTGAAGTTCAATCCTTTGCTGTTTCAATCTGCTTCTCCTCCGGTTTTAATTTAAGTACTTGGAACTTAACTGCGGTCTATGGACCTTGTCTGGAACCAGCAAGGAGTTATTTTGTAAACTGGCTATGGAATATGGATTTAAAGGATGATTACAATTGGCTTCTACTGGGGGATTTTAATTTTTATAGATCCCTGGAGGACAGAAACAGAAGGGGAGGAAATTTTCAAGACACCCAGATATTCAATAGTGTAATCCCTTTGAAAGTAAGAACTTATACCTAGAGCAACATGCAGTCCAACCCCCTCTTGGAGAGATTAGATTGGTTTTTTACCTCTTCCAAGTGGACTCTTGATTATCCAAACAATTTGGCTTACCCCCTAGCCAGAAATACTTCAGACCATGTCCCGTGAAGAACCTCTATAGAATTTCAAATCCCAGATCCATAATTTTTTGATTTGAGAATGCCTGGATTTCTCAGGGAACTTCCCTTGACATAGTTAAATAGTCTTGGGACCGAAATAAGACTCCTCATGACAACATAGCCTCAGTGCTATCAGCGAAATTCAAGAGACTGAGATATGATCTGGAAAACTTGAGTGAAAGGTTCAAAGACATCAAATCTTGCATTTCTAACTGTAACAGAGTCATTTTATATTTAGATACCATTGAAGAATACAAGCAACTAGTTAATACAAAATGGAATTTCAAGAGAATCATTAAGGAGCATCTGAACAACCTTCTCAAACAACAGAACAACTATTGGAAGCAAAGGAATACAGTGAATAGAATCAAATATGGAGATGAATGTACAAGATTTTTTCACTCTAGGGCCTCTGTCACTTATAGAGGGAACCTTATAACACAAATCCAGGATGATTATGGGGTCTCACTACTGAATCATGGTAACAAAGTGAATCATCTTTGGTGTTGTTTCAAGAATAGAATGGGCTCTACAGGGAAGTGTTCATGGAATTTTATCTAAACTTCCTCGTTAACCATGCAAATCAGGTGTACTTTGAGGATCTTATAGCCCCCTTCTAAGCGAAAGAATTTGAACAAATGGTTAAAAGTATGCCCACAGATAAAGCTCCAGGTCCAGATGGGTTCAATGGAAATTTCATTAAAAGTTGTTGGAACATAATTAAAGAGGATATTTTTAAACTATTTTCGGACTTCTATAAATGCAGAGTTGATTTAACTCCTATGAATGATTCCTTCATAGTGTTGGTACCAAAGTACAACAATTCAATTACGGCCTCAGATTATAGGCCGAACTCTTTGCTCAATTGTTGTGTCGAGATGTTGATTAAAGTGTTGGCTGATCATCTTCAGAGTATCATCCTTGGTTTAATTCATAAAAATCAGTATGGCTTTATAAAGGGGAGATCAATTCAAGACTGTCTAGCGTGGGGTTTTGAGTACATTTTCAATGCCAGCAGTCTAAGAAAGAGATAGTAATTGTGAAATTATATTTTGCCAAAGCTTTTGATACAGTGGATCACAAGGCCATTTTTGAGATGCTAATTAATTATTGAGATGCTAATGATCTTGGGTTTCCCGGTTAAATGAATTGGCTGAATGGCAAGTATTTTTTCTTCTGGTTCCGCTTCAGTTATGTTAAATGGGGTTCTCGGTAAAAAGTTTAAATGCATCAGAGGAGTTCGCCAGGGAGACCCTTTATCTCCCCTACTCTTTGTTCTTGCAGCAGAAATACTCCAACATATTATCAATGGCTTAAAGGACAATGGAGTACTCCAACTGCCCATTCCCCAACCCACTAGTGACTTTTCGATTGTGCAATATGCGGATGATATTTTGCTAATAATGCAAGCAGATGCCAGGCAGTTGTTCTGCCTCAAATCCATTTTAAACACTTTTGCCACTTCCACTGGGTTGGTTGTTAATTTCAGCAAGTCTTTGTTGGTCCGATAAATGTTCCGGCTGAAAAAATGAAAGTGCTATCAAAAACCGCAGGCTTCCAAGTTGGATCTCTTCCTTTTACATATTTAGGGCTGCCACTTGGTGCTTCAAAGCCCAGAATAGAGGATTTTGCTCCTCTCTCGGATAAGGTAGAAAGAAAGCTCTCGACATGCACTAACTTCCTCTCTTACTCAGGAAGAGTGGAGTATATCAATACTATGGTTACCCCAACGGTTACCTATGCTATGTGTACTTTTAAGCTTCATAAGGGGATAATTGAATGTATAGATAGAGTAAGAAGGCAATGCCTATGGAGGGGAAACTCGGAGAAGAATAAAGGAGGAAACCTGGTAGCTTGGCCTCTGGTTCAAAGGCCAAAAAGGAAGGGAGGTCTTGGAATAAAAAACTTCTACCTGCAAAATGATGTTTTACTTATGAAATAGCTCCATAAATTCTTTTCTAAAGAAGAGATTCCTTGGGTTCAGCAGATTTGGTTTAAATATTATGGAAATAGGGTTCCCCATGCTCATGTTCTGGTAGGATCTTTCTAATGGAAGGATATACTAAAACTTAAAGATTAAAGATCTTTTTGTTGGTGTTACTATTTGCACTTTGGGAGATGGTTCTTCGGTCTTGTTTTGGAAAGATAATTGGGCAGGGCAAATTCTCCTTGAATCCTTCCTGTGTCTTGCCGGTTTTTGCAAAAAATTTGAATTTATCTGTTCAAGTGATTGGGGAAGTCTTTATGTTGGTGTAACTATTTGCACTTTGGGATATGGTTCTTCGGTCTTGTTTTGGAAAGATAATTGGGCAGGGCAAATTCTCCTTGAATCCTTCCCGAATCTTGCCGGTTTTGCAAAGAATTTGAATTTATTTGTTCAAGTGATTGGGAAAGCTGATACATTGCAAGATCTTTTCAACATCCCAATTTCACAGCAAACTGCAGTTGAGCTAGAGGAACTGAGGGAAGTCATTCAGGAATATGAATTACCTGGAGGAAGGGATGAGAGAGGTTTGAGATGGGGATCAACCAAATATGGCCTCCAAATTATACAAAATGGTTGTCTTAGGTACTCAGGCTTCGGTGGTGTTAGGTTGGGTCTGGAAATCCAAAGTCACATTGCAAGTCAAATTTCTTGCCTTGTTACTTTTGCTTAACAAGCTCAATACTAAAGGAACTTTGGTAAGACGACACTTCAACGTTCAGCCCAATAGTCTATGCTCTGTTTGCAATGTTGGTTTGGATGAGACGGTTTCTCACCTCTTCTTTGGTTGCTCCTTCACCAAGCAATGTTGGAATAAGATTGGGGTTTACTGGGAAGATGTCCAGGAAATTGATAGGAAAATTGAAAGAATCAAATAAATATCCAAGCTGCCTTTTTTATGGAAATAATTCTCATTGTTGCTTGGGAAATCTGGAAAATAAAAAATAGGTGGGTGTTTGATGGCATTCAAATTTCTCTCGAGAAGTGGATATCCAACTTTAAGGACGAAGCCAGGCTTCAATCCCATAGTATCAAAGGGAGAAAAGAGAGATTATTGCTAGTTGGCTCCATTCCTTGTAATTTTCTCTCTTCTTGTTAGTTTCTTAGCCTATCTGGTTGTTTTGTAAGTTTTCTGTACCTTTATCCGTTTTTATAAAATCCTTTTCGTACCATGGGGATCTCCCCCATGGTCTTTTCGCCTCAAAAAATAATAGATTACCTTTCATCGAAGCCAAGAATTCATCACCAGTAATGGAGGTTTTCTCTATAACTTTTCTGACAGACTTTCCCATTTAGCAATGACCTCCTTCTGAGTAAGAATGTCTTCCTTTGGTCTTAAGTATAATGTCTTGTTTGTCCGAGGATCATCAATAGATTTGATTGTATATGTTCCTGTATCACCTTCATCTACATATATCATTGCATTATACACACTACTGGAGAAATAATCTTTGCTCCACTGGCCAAAATCCACAATAGTCCCGATTTCAATAGGAACCGAGACTAGAAACGGTTTTAGTCCCAGTTAAAAAAGGCAACGACTCTCTAGGATCTTTAGTCCTGGTTGGTGTTACCAACCGGGACTAAAGATCATAGATTCCTGTCAGAATCTATCAGGACGCCACGGATCTTTAGTTCGTGCTGGTAACACCAACCATGATTAAAGTGAAGGTGATTTTTATACTTCTTCTTCCTCCTCCAGCTCGAGCCATTGCTTCAAAGGTTTGCAGGAAGAAGGGAGGTGCTGCCAAAATTTTTTGTGAAATTGTTTGGTGATAATACACAAATTTGAGGGATCTACAAGGTTAGCAACTACATCCTCTTATGATCTATGCTTAGCATATGACTTTTGTAGGTATATTTCTATACATTTTTAACTCTAAATAGGTTCATGGAAAGTGATAAGAGAGAAAATTTGTTTGGAAAAAATTATTTTCCTTCTTAAAATCCACAACTCCATCCTCTACTCTACTATGTATGCTTAGCATATTATATTTATAGGTATATTAACATACACTTTTATCTCTAAAAACGTTTATGAAAAATGATGAGAGAGAAACTTGTGGATAAAAATGTTATAAAATAGATGACAAAGAAAAAATATAGAAAAATTGATAGGAGGTTAGAAAACTAAGATAATTTAAAAATCATTGAAATATTTAGAAATAAGTATACTACGTACATTAAAAATATGTTTAGAACTTTAAAAAAACTTTTAAAATAATTCTAAATTTTATTAAGTACAATGAATTACGTATGTTGGATTATTATATAATTATTGTTTGATTATTTATATATAATTATTTCAATATTATTTAAATGGTTTGACTTTCGTGGATTTTTCTTACGATTTTTGTGTATTTCATGTAGATGGATCGACAATGGATGTACATCACGGACCGACAGTCGATAGAGTTTATTCAAGGCGTGCATTATTTTTTGAGTGTGGCCAATGCCAACAAGCATAAGTGCTTTATCGTTGTCCATGCAAAAAGTGTAAAAACTAGAAGGAGTATTCTACATCAAGAATTATTCATGCCCACTTGTTTCAGTCAGGATTCATGTCTCACTACAATTGTTGGACATCACACGGAGAGGTAGGGGTTGCAATGGAATAAGATGAAAAAGAAGACGACAACATTCTGGACTATGGTCAATACGGTGGGTTTGAAGAGAATACAGCGGGCAAGTGGGACGGGGATGTTGAAGAAAACGACGGTGCTGATGACCTTGGTCAGATGTTGCATGACGTATAGGAGGACTGCGAAGGTAAAAAGGATATGCAGAAATTGGAGCGTATGTTGGCGGACCACAAAACGTCCTTGTACCCAGGTTGTGAACAGGAGCACAAAAAGTTGGGTACCACGCTGAAATTCTTGCAATTGAAGGCCAAAAAAGGTGTCAATGACAAGGCATTTGGCGAGTTACTAAGACTTGTGAAGAACATTCTTCGAGAGGGAAATGAATTACCGGAATCAAGAGATGAAACTAGGAAGATAGTATGCCCTCTAGGACTGGAGGTACAGAAGATACACGCATGTCCTAATGATTGTGTCCTCTATTGCACTGAGGAGTATGAGAATCTAGAAGCACGTGTGGTTTGTAAAGCACTTTGATACAAGATCAGACGAGATAATCCAGTAGTTGACGGACAACTTTTGAACAAGAGAGTGTCTACTAAGGTGATGTAGTATTTTCCTATAATACCACGGCTCATGCGTCTGTTCAGGAACAAAGAGCATGCAAGAATGATGCGCTGGCACGCAGAAGAACGCCAACAAGACGGCATGCTCAGACACCCCGCCGATGGGTCACAGTGGCGAAACATCGACAGAACATTTAAAGACTTCGGTGAGGATGCACAAAATATAAGGTTCGTTTTAACTACAGAAGTGCTATGGTCGCTACTCATCGTTTTGGAGAGATGAGTAGCGACCATAGCACTTGGCCTGCAACGATGTGTATCTACAACCTCCCCCCTTGGCTATGCATGAAGCGAAAGTACATTCAGACGTCAAATATTATTCAATGCCCAAAGCAACCTAGTAATGACATTGATGTGTACCTGAGACCATTGGTCGAAGATCTGAAACTGTTGTGGAAAAAAGAAGGTGTCCCTATATGGGATGAGAACAAACAGGAACAGTTTAACCTACGAGCATTGCTGTTCATTACCATCAACGATTGGCCTGCACTTGGCAACCAATCTGGACAGTCAAACAAGGGGTACAAGGTTTGCACCCATTGTATAGATGAAACCAAAAATACATACCTGAAACACTATAAGAATATAGTGTACATGGGCCATCGTCGCTTTCTTGTTGCAAACCTCCGTGTCCGAAGAAAAGGCAAACATTTTGAACAGAAGATGGACCACCGTACTAAGCCAAAGCATCACAACGGAAAGGTCATGTTTGCGATTGTGAAAGACCTTAATGTAGTATTTGGAAAGGGACCTAGCAGCCAACCTATAGCAAGTGAAGATGGTCACGCGACGATGTGAAAGAAGAAATCCATTTTTTGAGAGTTATCCTATTGGGAAGTCTTGGACATCTGCTACGCAATCGACGTGATGCACCTCACTAAGAACATTTGCATCAACCTGCTGGGCTTCCAAGGTGTATATGGAAAATCAAAAGATACACTTGAGGCATGAAATGATCTAAAGCATATGGCACAACGCAAGGGCTTTCACCCGAAACCAAAGGAGAAAGGAAGCCACTACTTGAGTCCAACCAGCTACACTCTGAGCAAGGTAGAGAAGGAAAGCATGTTTGAATGTCTGGAGAGCATCAAGGTACCATCTGGATACTCCCCAATATAAAAGGAATAATAAGCATGAAAGAGAATAAGTTCATCAGCCTAAAGTCTCATGACTGCCACGTGCAGACGACACAGCTGCTTCCCGTTATAATTTGGGCTATCCTTCCTAAAAATGTCCAGGCCACAATAACAAAGCTATGTGCTTTCTTGAACGCAATTTCGCAGAAGATCATCGATCCAAACTGACTAGAAGCCTTTCGAAATGATGTGGTGCAATGTCTTGTCAACTTTGAGATGATCTTTTCGCCTTCCTTCTTCAATCATCGGTCATGTATTCCTACACAACATGTGCCCTTTCGAGAGGTACATGGGTGTTCTAAAGAAGTACGTTTGTAACCGTTCTCATCCGAAAGCCAACATCGCCAAGGGATATAGAACAGTGGAGGTCATTGAGTTCTGCATCGACTTTATTGAACACCTTCGTCCCATCGGGGTGTCTGAATCAATCCATGAAGGGAGTCTACGTGGGAAGGGGACTCTTGGAAGGAAGACAATAATGACCTTAGATAATGAATTGTTCAGGAAAGCACATTGGACTGTTTTGCAACAATCTTCCTTGGTGGCTCCTTACATCAGGCGCACTTGGCGATTGTTCGCTTCGAAAACATTGGTAAGATGGATGCTTGGACTACACGCCATCACATTGATACTTTCCCTGCTTGGCTGCAACAACATCTCATGGGAACCCGGACCATTGACCAACAACTAGCCTTCTTGGCAAGAGTACCATCTTGCTTGATCACCATATTCCAAGCATATGAAATATTTGGGTATACATCTTACACACGGGCCCAATATATAAAGAGCACGAATCAGAATAGTGTTGTCCGCATCGATGTCATGAGATACGAAGATACGACTAGCACGTATTATGGTAGCATCGAGGACATATGGGAACTTGACTATGGACCTCCGAAGGTCCCTCTGTTTCGGTCCCAGGGGGTTAGGCTGACTAGTGGAGGTGTAATGATCGATGCAAGCAAGATGACAACGGTCGACCTTAGCAAGGTTGGATACTCAAATGAGCCCTTCGTCCTTCCCAATGATGTAAGGCAAATTTTCTATGTGAAGGACTTGGCTAGCAAAGCAAAGAAGGGGAAAGAGTCCGACAAGCCAAAGCACCACGTGGTTCTCCCAGGCAAAAGGAAATCGTAGGAGTCGAGGATAAGACTGACGAAGAGCATCCTCCGTTCGCGGTGACGGTTGACCCGAGCATCCTCCTATCAAATGAAGACACCCCTTACGCAACCAATGATCATAGCGAACAAACATTTGTGAGAAGGAAGTACGTGATGACAATCATCACGCACTAAATTGTTGTATGGACGATGTAAATTATTTTGAATTGATTTAATTTATTGTATTTACTGAATTTATTGTAAATTATTGAATTTATTGTGTTTATTGTGATTATTGTAAATTATTGAATTTATTGAATTTATTTTAAATTATTGTAAATGATTGTAAATTATTGAATTAATTGAATTTATTATAAATTATTTTATGGATGACCTAAATTATTTTGAATTTATTGAAGGTCCATTTGTTAATAAATAGAGCTTCAAAAGGCGGAAGCAAATGGCACACTTGAGCGAGTCATGGTCGATGGAGTAGGTCACTTTGGTCGTTTCGTCGGCGTCCGTAACGCATATGTTAATTATATATGATTATTAGAATTTAAAATAGTTTTCAATAAGGCATATTTTAATTATATATGATTATTAGAATTTAAAATATTTTTCATAGGCCATATGTTAATTATAGATGATTGTTACAATTTAAAATATTTTTCAATAGGGCATATGTTAATTATATATTATTGTTATAATTTAAAATATATGATTGTTATAATTTAAAATTTTTTAATAAGGCATATGTTAATTCTATATGATTATTAGAATTTAAAATATTTTTCAATAGGGCGAGATGTTAATTATATATGATTATTAGAGTTTCAAGCATTACTTATTATTGATTTAAGCCTAAAATTAATTTGGCCTGGTTTAATGGATTATTTAATGTTTACTCTCGGTTGTTAACACCAACCAGGAAAAAATATTTGGAAATAGCGGAAAAACATATTTGGTCCCGGTTGAAGCCAACAAAAGCTCACCTACCAGGGATACGGGGATCATTGGTCCTAGTTGTTGGCTTCAACCGAGACTAAAGATTATATCTTTACTACTCGTTGTTAACACCAACCAAGACGAAGAAATCTTTGGTCTCGGTTGGTGGCTTCAACCAAAGATATTCTACCGCGCATCGTCTTCTCCACTGAGCTCCAAATAGTTAGCTGTTTTTGATCGTCTTCTTGCATAGAACCCTAAACCGTCGTTGTCGACATCTTCTGGCGTCGCCGCCATCATCTCGTGTCGTTGCTGTTGTCTCCCGCTGTCGCACCACCATCGTCTCCCGTTGTCATCGCCGTATTCCGAGGCAACCGATTCGGTCTTGTTGTTTTCATCTATTAAGTCCATCGCCGAACCCTAAACCCCCGCACGCCGTCGCCATCACCATCGCCGTCGCCGCCGCCGTCATCACACGCTACTGCCGCCATCGCCGCACGCTGCAGCCGCACGCTACCGCCGCACATTGCTATCGTTGTCGCCGTCGCCGTCGCTGCCACCGCACGCTGCTGCCGTCGAATGCTCTGTGTGTATTTAAATTGAATGGAGTGTGAATTTTGTGAATATTTGAGAATGGATAATTGTTTAAATAGTTATTTGAGAACTTGTGATTATTTTTGAATACATGGATGAATATTTGAGAATTTGTGATTATTTGAATGTTCGAATGGATAAATTGAATGAATATTTGTGAATATTTGTTTAAACGGTTAAATGTTGCATTTTTTGAAAAGAAACTTTTTATATTGGATGGACTGAATATTTGTGAATACATAGATGAATATTTGGTAATTTGTGATTATTTGAATGTTTAAATGGATAAATTGAATAAATATTTGTGAATATTTGTTTAAACAGTTAAATGTTGCATTTTTTAAACGACTTAGCGAACGACTTAGTGAACGACTTAGTGAAAACAACTTTTTATGACTTTTACTACTTAGCGAAAACGACTTTTACGACTTAGCGAACGACTTAGTGAAAATGACTTTTACGACTTAGAGAACGACTTAGCGAATGCCTTTCGGAACGATGTAGTGAAAACGATGATTTTATGACTTTTACGACTTAATGAACGACTTAGCGAACGACTTAGCAAATGACTTAGCGAATGACTTAGTGAAAACGACTTTTACGACTTAGAGAACAACTTAGCGAACGACTTAGCGAACGACTTAGGGAACAACTTAGTGAATGACTTAGTGAAAATGACTTTTACGACTTAGAAAATGACTTAACAAACGACTTAGCGAACGACTTAGTGAAAACGAATTTTACGACTTAGCGAACAACTTAGTGAAAACGACTTTTACGACTTAGAGAAGGACTTAGTGAAAACTTAGAGAACGACTTTTATGACCGAACGAGTAGTGAAAATGACTTATATTGGATGGACTGTGAAAACGACATTTACTACTTAGAGAACTACTTAGTGAAAATGACTTTTACGACTTAGAGAACAAATTAGTGAAAGCTTAGAGAATGACTTTTACAATCGAATGAATATAAGACATAGGAACATAATATATGTATTAACTACTTAGAGAATGGAGTATATGCATTACCTAAATATCAGACTTAGGAACATCATACATGTATTAACTAAATAATTTTTCCTTTTTAGAACTACTTGATCAAGTCGTCCAAGCGAAGCAATCAAATGGCAGATCACTTGGACGAACAGATCCTCTTTGGCGAGATTGCAGAGGGGAGCAGCCAATACTTACCTGAGGAGGGGAACGAGGATCCCATCCAGTACCTCAACGAGGAGGGGAACGGGAGGGCAGTGTTGAGGGGAATGAGGACACCCCATCCGTTGGAGAGAAGAGGGCACGCGGACAACACGGTGTCAGCAAGAAAATGGAGGGTCGGCATATCATAAAGGAAGTGGCATAGGACGATCGATTATGTGCCCCAGCCAATGCCACAGGGAAGTTTGTGGCACACAGCGGATGGGTAGTGAGGGATCATGTGCCCATCAGCATAGTGAACTGGCAGCGAACAAGGACAGGAGGAGATGAACAAAGCTATCTCCCAGACACAGAGAAGGAGATGCTATGGTCCATAATGCTGGAGACCTTCACCATCCCTGAGAAGTCACATGAGGAGGAAGCGAGATACAGATGCGAAGCTAGCAGATATGCAGCTCTGACTCACACAGATCGATGACATAGTGGAAAGAATTGTGGAAGAGCGGATGGCCGAATAGATGGCCGAACTGTGGAACCACCATGTGAGCCAACCAGATCCAGCCCAAGTACTCTAGCAGCGCAGCAGCTGTGCATCTACAGGTCATGTAGCTGAACAGGCCCCAGGAGCTCCAGCAGTACCGCCATGCCCTATTGACGAGATCACGTAGCAGACATGTTGTGAGTTGCATATTCAATTCAAGAACTTGTCAATCAAGGTATGCTCGTAGTTTTATGATATATATTCTCTTTAAGAACTTGTCAATCAAGGTTGATTACTAATTAATAAACTCTTTTCTCGTGAAAGTGACGTCGGACATGGCCATACCAGTTGAACAAGAAAGGACCTATCACTGCATGTCGGTTCCACCTAGGTATTCTAAGGTTGAAATTGAACAGGTGGAACGAGCCTTTGAAGATCTCGAGCTAGATATCCCCGGAGTATACGGGGAGACGACACTAGGAGACACAGCCCACAGTATCATTCTATGGAGCAAGCCATTCATTGTCTTTCCTGGGCAAGAAGCGGCTTCCGTTCCTCCGTCTCCACCACGTGGACTATCTCCTCCGCGTAGACCACCTCCTCTACCTCCTCCGCGGCCTCCATGAGCACCGACTCCTAAACGGTCTCCCACTCCCCATCTTCCTCCACCTCCTCCGTCGCCTCCATGAGCACCGACTCCTAAACGGTCTCCCACTCCCTAGCCTCCTACGTCGCCTCCTAAGCGCAGAGCTCGAACCGTGCCTTCAAGGTCAACCAGTTCACAAAGAAGCAAGATGTCAAAACTTCACCGGCTCCCGCCAGCCCCAAAAAAATGTCATACAACATGACTCCCGAGGAGTTGCACGAGGCTGTCTAAGCGGAAGTGAAGGCACATTTCAAGCGTAAGTCTCCATAGAAGCCTATTCCAATCGACGCGGTGACCAAGGCCTTCTTCAACAAGATGTACTGTACGCCACCAACTAAACCAGAACCGCAATCGGACTACGACAGGATGATCACGAAGGTGCATAGGAAGGCGACAAAAAAGGACAAAGATGTCCCGCAGCTCGGGGATCAACCTCAAAAATCCCTTGAGCCCTTGCTGCAACCTGCTAGAGCTGACATAAGAAAATTTATGGAAGATGTGAGAATAATGAGGGACCAAATGCTAGGACGGGCCGAAAGCGAGAAGGCTAAGCTGAAATACAAGTTTACACTCGGGCGACCTCTTGTCAAGCCTGATCAACTCAAGAATCTACCCTACACAGATGTTCCGCTTCCACAAGTGGTACATGGAAGCGTCAAGCAAAGGTACAGAGATGATCGTGGCGTGGTACACAAATGACTATTTCTTCGATGGAGGTGACCTCATGTGGCTCCGCTTCGAGGACATCTTCGACCTGTACTAGCAGGATAGCCTCGACGTCTCTCTTATAGCCATATGGGTTTTGTAAGTATCGTTTAGTTAAATTTATTTTGTTCCTCAGCTCCTTGTATGTCGCTGACTAAAATTCGTCTATTCGGTGTAGAATGGGGATCCACGAGTGTAAGAAGTGGGGATGGATGAAAATAGAATTCATGGACTCCCGCAAAATTAACACGTAGATGTTAGAACAATCTCCGGAGGAAACAGAGGACAATATCATCCATATGTTGGTACAGTAGCATTACAAGTCCTTGATACTTTTGCCGTACAACATAGCGTGAGTTTTTACTACCTTCCGTACAAATTTCCATCCCGTACGCATATACAACTTCATATATGTCATCTCATGCAATTTGCAGATTTCATTGGGTCCTTTTTTCTAATTGACCTTGGCCACTCATGGATCCAAGTCTACGACTTAATGGATAAACCAGAGTCTACCTTCATAAATATTTTTTAAGTGTTAAACAGGTAATATCATATTAGTTGCTATTGCATATATGCGATTCTCGGATAATTACTCACTAGCTTGCAACTGCATGTAGGGCATGGGCACGGCTCTGTGAGAAGGTTCACGAGACTTGGATAGAAAAACTTGCCGTGAGGATGAAATTTCCAGTGAGTAACATGTTCCAAAGTTATATTGAATCATTAATTTGTTCTAAAATAGAAATGTATATTAAATCTGTCGTTGTTTCTTCTTTAGTGTGGAAAACAGGCGCAGGGAACGAACTTGTGCGGCTACTACGTCTGCGACTATATTCACCGCCTAGTTCACCAAGTCACATGTCTCCAGGATCTGCAAGAACGTGTAACAGTCATTTATACATTATGTCTTAATTTTTTATTAATTTCATAAATTTATTTCTCATTTATTATGACAGGTTATTTGTGTGAGGGACAAATTCGCCCACAGTGAATTCATAAAGGCTGCTCAAGAAGAACTTATGGGATTTATCAACAAGCAGATTATTGATCCCGCGGGAGAGTTCTACGAGGATTGGGGTGCAAACCCTGGTTCTACATCATAGATTAGATTTTATAATATACGATATAAAACATTACAAATTAATTAGGAATGTAATATATGTGTATTTTGGTAATACATGTATATATGACTTAATTAAGTGCATGTATATATGTGTAAAATATGTAATTATATATATGCATAATATATAAATAAACACCAAGCAAAAACCATCTATAGTCTATATATATTATATATATTATGCATATATATATTTACAAATATATATGCATAATATATAAACAAGGAGCAAATAGCAGGATCAAAGTTAAAAAAAGGAAAAAAACCATTAGTCCCAGTTGGTGTTACCAACCGGGACTAAAAATAACGGAGCCAACCACGTGATGCTGCAATCTTTAGTCCCAGTTATTTCAAGCGGGACTAAAGAAATGCATCTTTAGTGCCGATTTTGTTGTCCCAGTTTATAACCCGAGACTAAAGGGGTTGTAAACCGGGACTCGACATGGTTTTCCCAGTAGTGACAATTCTATATTTGAAATTGAAATTGTAAAAGAATTTAAATTCGTTGACATGGAAAATAAAAACGGTCAAGTATAAGATCGATTCTTTTTGAGTTTTTGTATATTAATTTATAAGACTACTTACTGGCTAAATTTTAAAAGTTTGCCAACCCACATGTACATAAAGAAAAGTAAGTAAAGTATCATTTTTAAATTCTTGCCAATTTGATAGCCATATTGTACGGATCGTATATGTCGTTTCTTGTGTATTTGAACATGAACAAAGAGTTGGGAAATCAAAGTCCATTAGCAAGGTCAAAGGTTATTTGACTAACTGATTTTTTTTCAGTTGGAACTTTTTAATAGAAATAGTAAGAACATATGAATTGTGAAATGGAATTTTAAGAATTGAGGCAATACTTTAGCCATTTTTATCTTCACTAACTCGAGACTTCTTGAGAAGCCTCTACATCAATGGAAAGATAAAGACAAATCTAAAAATTCTGACAGTAATCACAAAAGGGTGAAATCTTGAAAATTGTCTTTGTTTATTTTGAAGGATACGGTTTATACTTCTTATAAAAATATATATATAAAGTAGTGGTGGTGGTGCCATCGCCCCATGAGCAACTTGTTTTTTAAGAAAATAATATATATGAGGTTAGAGGGTCTTAAAAGACAGTGTGGGGCTAACAAAGTTCACATATAAATAACAAATATATACAACAATTAAAAATGATAATAATATTTTAATAATAATTTTTTAATTAAAAACTGTTGTAACGAACGGGAATATGCTATGCTAGTACTAGGGGAAGTCTTTCGTTTGATTGCAAATTTTTGTGCTTGCCATCATGATATCTCTCCCTACTAAATGACTAATGATTGGCTTGTCTACTTTACTGATAATCTATTTCTACATCCACGCGGAACATAAAGTACATTAAAGTTATATATTTGGTGCCTCCTAACATTTTTATCATAATACGTCAAATAAGTATTTACAAACATTTACAAAGCTACCAACCGTATGAAAAACAAAAGAAACTCCCAATAACTAATTTTTGACACACACTTGGTATGTCCTAGAGTCCTGATTCTCATTGTGCTATATGCATGAATGTGAACTTGAGATGTCTTGCTGATTAGCTGACTCATCTGTGCATAACTGTTGCTAATCTATTATTTAACTACTATATATCTAATTGAAGGGATCAATACAGATTGTTTACGCCTCCTAATTAACATTCCTAAAGCACTATGCCAAAATACAAAACTATCAAAGGACAGAAAAGCTATGCAAGCAATCATCAGAAATGAACATGCCGGCTACCATAGAAAATGTTTAACAATTTATTCCTAGGGCTACCAACCGGTAAAAGTGGTGTTCTTTTTGCAGGTTGGCTCTATGTAAAAGGAAATGACGAATTAACACATAACTTATTTAATATTAGTCAGGAACCTTCATCTATATCGGGTGGCAACCCTCATCTGTGTCAGGTACAACGCCCGTCATAGCGTAAAGGTTAGTGATCTGAGAAGTCATCTGTGTCGGGCAAAAGCCCGTCACCGATGTACTTATCTTTGTAGGGTCTAAACTAAAGCCCGTCATGAATGAGTGTCATCTGTAACGGGCGTCCGAACAAAAAATATATATATTTCCCTTGAAAAATTATTCAGATACAATTATTCACAAAGTTATATATTCTCATTCCTAGCAGCCTCATTCATATATACATTATTTACATGAAGCCCAATTCAGAACTCGCGTATGACATTCACATATTTCACACATCCATTCATTTATACAATTTATTTTTGATATGAAGGGGAATAACTATTTGAATTTATCTCAACCAAAAAAGTTACAAAATTTACATTATCTCATATCTATACATTGTACCTCTCTATGTGCTCATCTAGATATTGTTCTTCTTTTTTCGCTCTATATTTTTCCTTCCATCTGCTATTGACCAAGACAGGAAAATTTTGAGTTAGGAGCACACGAGAGGTAACCACAGAAAATATGAGTCTAAACAAGCAAATTACGTAGTCGGTGGAAAATTCAGAAGACACGCTAAAAAATAAAAAAAAGCTTCCAAGCTCGAAAAGGCAACCTTCCGAACCATTTTTGGGGAAAATAAAATCTCCAAACATGGCAAAGCAGCAGACGAACACATCCGAAATTTTTTCTGATCGATTTTCATATATGGAACGTCTCGATCGGAATCCGTATGCGAAAGTTATGGCCGTTTTAAAAACCGACTCCGAGTTGGAGGACGAAACGGAAACAATGCACGCAAAAACTAGACGCGATGGCTAAGGTTTAATGGAAACAAAGGGAGATACGACAGATACATGACATGACATTCATCTCAGATGTATATACGAGGGAGCATGATAACACATGAGGGAGATTGACTTACTTGGAGCATGGTGGCGCTCCGGCTCGAGGATGGTGGCGCTCCGGCTCGGGAATGGCGGTGCTCAGTGACGGTGAGGGAGAACGATAGCGCCGGGCTCAGGAGGGCGCGAAGGACGGCGACTACCGGCTCTGAGAGACGGCGGCGGCGCTAGGGTTCGTAATGTGAGAACTTAAAAAAATTTCGCGCTCATGTGTAGATCTGAATCGGCTCTCGAGCTAGGTTAAATAATTTCAAAGCATATGGTGTGGTTGAGCCCATCACCGATGACACTCATCGGTGATGGGCCTAATTGTTATCTCAATCGGGCCTCAGGTTGGTGCCCGTCACCGATGACACTCATCGGTGATGGGCCTAATTGTTATCTCAATCAGGCCTCAGGTTGGTGCCCGTCACGGATGAGTGTCATCGGTGACGGGCTTCTGTTGGGGCCCGACAAAGATATCGTAGGTTATCTTTGTCGAGCCATGATTTGAGCCCATCACTTATAGGTGTCATCTGCGATGGGCTCGAGTTTTTTGCATATGTAATATGTCTGTGCGAGTATTTTTTTTGTCGGCCTCTTTTTAGGCCCGTTTGAGATGACTCAGTCCGTAAAACCTAGCCATTGGAGAGTCCGTCATAGATGATAGGATCTGTACTAGTGATCTAACAAACTTTTTTAAAAAGATTGATATGATCTTTTAAAACAACTTTTATATAGATTTATTTAAAAACACATCGTTTAGTAGTTTTAGGAATGTGTGCATGAAAAACGAGAGAGAAAAGTTGGAGAAGTGCTGTATACAACACGGCCTAAGGAGTTCTGATTATGTGAACTATGAATTTATATATTTTGCAAGTGAAAACAATCAGATTTAGCATACACTTCAAATAAGGTAGCCTGGACAAGTGCAGTTAGATGACAAGTTAGAAACAACAAATCAACTTCAAAATATCATATAGCACTGAAGTTACTCTCCTAAAGTACATAAGTTATGTGATGCAGTTGGTCGAGTTGCATTTTCTTTGCGAGGAAAAGATGCTAACAATTTCTAATATATATTACCATCATTTTCAAAAACACGAAAATATATTTTTCATATTTGTGTTGCTAGTTGCAAAAATGTGTAAAACGTACCGATATAGCCCATAAATAAATGCCCAATAAAGAACCTAAAATTTTACCTTTGATGTTTCCATCGCCATATATATATATATATGAGAACTTTTTCTTTAGGTGGGACAAGGGTACGCATTTGACCGAGGTTAGCAGCAAAGAAACAAGCAAACAAACTCACACGAACATATGTGTGGGGAATATTTGCAACTTCGATGGCTCTTCTTATTGTCATCTTTTGGTCAAATGTGATCCTTCCTTGTTCAATAGCATGCCCCATCATCGCTGGGCCCATTCCAAATTTTGATGGTATGAACCGCTGCATCCAGAAACTTATATTTATTAATTATCTTCTTGTTGCAATTATTTCCTGCACAACGTCATAATTATAGAAATAGAGAAAACGAAAATTTGAACCCTAGTCACCAGAATCTGTTTTTTTTAATATTTTTTTCTTGAACTAGCTGCATCGGATTTGATCAGCGAATAGGCAGAGAATAATCACAGTGTTGGACTCATAAAATTTCAGGAACAATTACTGATTAAATTCAGCACGTCATAATTATAGAATAGAGAAACGAAAATTTGAACCGTAATCACCAGAATCTGTTTTTTTGAAACAATTTTCTCTTGAACTAGCTGCATCGGATTTGTTCAGAGAAACAAGCAGAGAATAATCGCAGTGTTGGACTCATAAAATTTCAGGAACAATTACTGATTAAATTCCGCACTTGATGCTTACTAATTCATTAAAGACAAATAAATTCACCTTGACATTTTCCGGCTTCTTTGATGGCCTATTGGCCTCCACCAGCTTGAGCTGCCGCAAGAGGGTCGGCGTCGGACATGGCGGAGACGACCACGTCGATCAGCCGCACGGCGTCGACGAGGCTCCGTGATCGTCGAGCGACGCCTCGAGGAGCCGCGCGCCCTGCGCCTTGAATGACAGCAGCATCTGGACCTTGTCGACGGCGAGGCCGAGCTCCGGCCGCATCAGGACGTAGGTCGGGTGGCCCGCTGCCAGGCTCGCCGTCAACATCGTCCGCCCGACGAAGCCGGTGCCGCCCACGACGAGAACTCTGGTCTTTTCCATGACTCAGCTGAATGAACTCTGGTGATGCGACTCACAACTTTCAGATATTTGGTGTGGACGTGTGGTAATTTGGTCCAGTTTTGCGTGCTGATGCTAATTTCTGTCGTCATCTTTGGAGTTCTATTTTATTTTGGGCGGTTGTCCATAACATGCCTGTTTTCTTCGTCCCAAAATAAATACAGCCTTTAAAATAGAAGAAATATATCCGATTTGTATGTATTGTTAAAATCCCTTACATTTTAGCATAGAGATAATACTAGTTAGGTTGTCCGCTAACTTTTGTACTGGATAATTCCTCTGGAAGTCAGTACAATAAGCATTAGAGTCAACGAGGCATAGAGATTGTTAGTGCAATTTGGTTGTTTTTAATGGAAAAAGTCCGAGTTACCTCCGAACTATTGGTTGAGTATAAATTGCCCTTCAAACCATAAAACAAAACATATTTCACACTCAACTTTCATATCGGACGAATTATCCCCCTGACTCGCTCTGAAACGATTTTAGTCCTACGTGGCACATACATGATATTCAGTCAGCATAAAAAAATTTAAAAGCAGTGGGGTCCACATGTCAGCTCTGCATCTTCCTTGGTCTCCTCTTCCCGGACTTATCTCGGTCGCTGTCGATCTCTGCCATCGCTAGCCAACTCCCCAGCCCCAGCCCCAAAGCCAAGCCCTTGCCACTCGTCATCTTCGTCACCGCCACCAAGACCCACCACACCCGAGGCCCGCGCTCGCGGATAGAGCAGAGAGTAGAGAGGGTTTGGAGAGAGGTGGAGGTGATCAGCAGGTGCATCGAGGTCGTCGCGGTACCGATGGGGCCCGCCCGACGATGGCGATAGGCGGCAACCATCTGTGGAAGAGGTATGGGGTCTCGGCATGAAGGCGACGCGACAAGGAGCCGTCCGCGTCCCACGAAGGAAGAGCAGATCCGCCATGTCCATGAAGAGGTGGCACACGATGACGCTTGGCACGGAGGTCCGATGCCCCAGGGCGGAGCCCATGGCTAGTGCCCCGTCCAAGCGATGCCGGTGGTAGGAAGAGGGGAGGCGTCCGGCAGGACACACCAGGGTGAAGCCCGTGGCAAGTGCCCCGTCCAGGCGGCACCGGTGGTAGGAAGAGGGGAGGCGTCTGAAGGCCCATAGATGTCGCTTAGAGGTGGGTGAATAGGCGATCCTGAAACTCGAAAATACAGCGGTTAAAACACACAGTCACCGGAACATCTGGTACTTGAACCCCAGAACTTCTGGTCAGCACAAGGTGTCCAGAATTTCCGATGTTATAGTCCGGAATTTTTGGTGTCCTATGACTTAAAAGGATCTGAACACAAATTTAAGCAATTTCTACACAAGTTTATTGCTAGCAACAGGAAGAAACACGCAGGTAAAACAACAGGAGGGAAAGAGATAGCACACGAGACACAAGGATTTTTACCCAAAGTTCGGATTCAAAGAATCCTACTCTCCGTTGAGGAACTCCGTAGAGTTGGGTCTCAATTAACCCCTTGCCTCAGCAAACAAATCCCTGGGAAAAAGTCCATGGCCTTCAATTCCAACGTTTCTAGGTTCTTACCTAGAGATCAAATCGATCACAAAGATCCAGATTCGATCCTCTGGCATGACCACAAACGTGAATTGCTCTACCTAGACAACCTCCAAAAGATCAGCTTGGTTTGTCACTATCCATACCTCGTTTCCTTGCGAAGGAGAGGTGATCCTTCATAAACTTTCTCGGGCCAATCCACAATTCTTCAGAAGCTCGCCGGAGACACCTAACCGTCTAGGATATTGCTCTCCAAGAGTAATAGGCACCACTCCAAAGTCCTGCAAGAATCACAAAGTGCTCAAGTCACCTAGCTCTCTCACTCTCACAATCACTCCAAACACTAGTTCTTCTTACAATTTTGGTTAGGTGGATCAAGAATTGAGTTGAAATGAGCTAGAACACCATGGAGAGGCTAGGGGACTAAAAACGAAAGTTGGATGGCCAAAAGTGAGCTAGGACAAGGTGGGATAAATATAGGTACACGCTTGCGTCACCTAGCCGTTACTCACAAACTCATCTGGAACACTGTCCGGAAGTTTCGGTTTGGGACTACTAGAAGTTCCGGCCAACACTTGGTACAAAGGTTTTGGCTGCGTGGCGATGAAGACCGAAAGTTCCGACATGGAACCCCGAAACTTTTGATCGCCTTTCTCTGCCATGGGAAGGACTAATTTTCAAAAATAACTCCGAAAAAATTCTCACTCAAAAATATTCTGACTAAGAGCACTTAGATCATCTCATGGCATGAGTTTCACCCCTCTTAATAGTATAGTTTTTCCTAAAACTCAGGATTCAAGAAAAATACTATTATAAATCATCGTCGAATCTTTTCTCCTTTTTGCAATTGATGTTTGAGGGTTCTTCTTTTTCAAAACCTGCACAACTAAGCATCTAGGGACTAATTCTGTGCACACATCTCAATTAAACACATTAGTCCCTTAACCAAATTGTTAGTAACCACCAAAACCCACTTTGGGGGCTAGATGCACTTTCAATCTCCCCCTTTTTGGTGGTTGATGACAACTTGGTTAAAGCTTACAAAAGATTGGAGTAAAAGAAGTTTTGAGTAAAAAGGGTTAGATAGAACTCCCCCTAAATGTATGCATAGAGTAAAACAAGAGTGAATTTAATATGCATTTTTGATAGATGAGATTAGGGAATTTCTAACCAACTCAACTTACTCAGTGGGGTGCAACAAAGGTGAAATAAAATAATTTTAAGAGCATATGACATGGCAAGAACGCAAAGAAATTTTCCCCTAAAAAAGAACGTAAAGAAACTTTCCCCTCAAAAAAAAGAATGCAAAGAAATTGAAAACAACTTTTCACCACTCACAAATCACAAAAGCGATCATACAAATAAGCCTAATTAATATCATAAGGCCTAGCAATCATTACATCCCAACACACATAGAGTTCACATGTCCAAATGATAGCGAAAGGATAAAAGTCCTAGGAGATAGCTGCACGGCCGGAAGTTCTGGTGGAAAGGTCCGGAACATCCGGTCGGCTGGCAGGAACAAGCCGACAAGGAAGCACAAAAGCGAGAAATGACCCCCTCTTTCTCAATCTTCTCCCCCTTTGGCATCAAGACACCAAAAAGGGATAAGAGAGATGGAAAGTCACTTGGAGTCATCGGAGTGGGCGACGATCTTAGTATCTCCACTCCGAATGTCGTTGTCGCCACCACCAAGAGAAGAGGAGGCCTTGGCAACGTCGGTGGTGCTACCGGAGTTAGCGGCTGGCGAAGCCAAAGCCGAAGAGTCGTCGTCCTCCTCGTCCCCCTCTGAGTGTGAAGACACCTCAGCGAAGGCGTGAGGAATAGAAGTAGAAGTTCCCTCACTGGCGGCAACATCGCGAGCGGTCTCGTAGGCTGCGAAGGGGTCCTCATAGACCTCATCCTCGGAATCATCGGTGACTGAGTGACCAGCCTCCCTCAGAAGCATCTTCTGACGCCACTCGATCTTCTTGACCTTGGAGGCGGTCTTGGCACAGAGAGAGAAGATCGAGCGCAGCACCTTCTTGATGGGCAAGTTGGAGCTTGAGCTTGAAGGGCATGAGGGAGCTGAGGAAGGACCGACACCTGATGTCGAGCCAGAAGGATGGGAAGGAGGAATCCTGGGTGTAGATGACACATGCGGGAGAAACGACTTGTGAGTGGAGTCACAGGTGTAGAAGAAGTCGGTCACATTCTTCATCATCTTCATGATGAATAGAACATACACACACCCCCGCTTGGGATCGCAGGCAGTGTTGTATATCTTGAACCAGATGAGCTTGTAGACGCTGAAGGGCGCCTGATTGTACCGCATGCGACTCAGGAGATGTGCATGACGCGCAGGAAGTGCCGTCGCATTCCCGGCCTTTGGCAGCAGGGTCCACCTGAAGATGGAGTAGAGAAGCTTGTACTGAGGTAGAAGCCCCTTTATGGTCCTGAGACAGTCACAAGGGGCATCTGGTGCATATAAGAATCTGGTGCGCACCATGGGAATGGAATCCTCAGGGTGGATGTTAGGGCATTTCAGATCAACTTGACCCAACCCAAAATCTCTACGAATTGATGCAGAGACACTTGGTAGGGACATCCCTCTGTCCTCCACTTCAACAAGGGAACCCCGTTCTTGGTGGAGCCGAAGAACACAGTGGCATAGAACTGCCCTATAACCTTAGTGTTCCAGGAGTAGTCGAGGCAGAGGACATCCTTGAGGTTCTTGGCTTCGCATGTCCTTGAGGACATCCTTCAGTAGTCCCTGGATCCAAGGTCCTGAACCGTGGATCCAGGGACTCCTGAGGAACAGTATCAGGATCCACACGGGTTATCCGCTTGAGATAGTTAATCCTCTGGGGCCCAGTGTGGTGAGCAGGGTCAACATCATAACCTTGAGATGGGTACAGAGGGATGGGATTTCCCCAGGAACCCTGCTCGCCTGGCTTAGGACGGGTGGCAGTGGAATGCCGAGCAGGATGAGGTGGAGGATCAGCAGCTTGAGAACCTCCTGTTGCTTCGGTTCCGGCATCTCGAATGGTCAAGGGCTGGTTCTGAGTAGCATGGGACGGCCTGGGAGGAGACTGATCCTTACGCCTATCCTCAAAGACCACCTTTTCTTTGCCGAGGCGACCCCGAGGGCCTCAAACTGGGGGACTATTGTCGTCGTCATCCCTCGAGACATCCTGGTGAGCCTTCTGATGCTTTTCACGAGCCATGGAATCACTGCAATATGGAACAAGCAAAGATAAGGGAGATGTAGTGACAAAACAAAGTGAAAGATAGAAAGATTGCGGCAGACTACACAGAGACCGGAACTTCCTGTCCAAGAACACAGGAACTTCTAGTGTGCTTGGCAGCCGCGCTACCCCCGACCAAAAATAAAGTGCATTGCCTCAAAATGCACAAATCGGCCACCCCTACAAGGCACAAATTTGATCTTGAACTGAAAGAAACTCACCCTAGGTCCAAGAATTGAGAGATCAGGGCAAAAGAAGGTGAAACTAGGGAGAGGGATTGAACGAAGTACCTCGAACGAACGGAAGTCGAAAGCAAGCTCGGGGTGATGATCCTTGACCAAAAACACCCGAAAAACGATCAAAAGTGAAGAGATTTCACGGTGGAGACAAGAAATCACCGGAACAGGGGTGAGAGAGGAGAGAGATGCTGACGGTGGAGAAGTGGGGAGTTAGTTTCTCCATCGGCCACCCCTGGGATTTGAACACCCCGAATACCGGAACTTCCGGTCGGTTCTAATTTTAGACAGAGAGAAATTACCAAAAGTTCCTAGCTGGGGTCCAAAACTTCCGACAAGAAGCTGAAAGAAGGAGTCTAAAGATGGATGGACCTGTAAACAAATGCAATGCACGCGACCAACACACAAGCAATCATTACATAACAATGGTCACAATGCATCACAAAAGGACCAAAAACCAAGTTTTTGCAATCAACATAAGCACACAACAAATTTTGCAAATATTTTGGAAATGGTTTTTTTGGGCAAGATGGAAATGTTTGAACCTTATTTCCATATCAAAACCAGCTTGTACCCAAGAAGCGATCTCTAGATACAAAAGTTCAATTTCGATTTACACTCAATTTGATTTATGCTTGACTATTGATTAGCCAACCAATCCTCAACAAATGTTACGATAATCCAAGATATTGAGCTCACTCCTAAGCTCACAAAACCTCTTCTCATCCAAGGGCTTGGTGAAAATGTCGGCTAGTTGATTCTCGGTTCTCACATGGGATAGGATAATGTCACCCTTTGCCTCATGGTCTCTCAAGAAATGGTGACGAGTGTCTATATGCTTGGTTCTTGAGTGTTGGACAGGATTATTGGCTAGTTTTATGGCACTCTCATTGTCAATAGGAGAGGAATCTCGGACAAAATGTAGCCAAAGTCTTGTAGGGTTTGTTTCATCTAAAGGAGTTCAGCACAACAAGATCCGGCGGCTATGTATTCAGCTTCGACGGTGGATAGGGCAATGGAGTTTTGCTTCTTGGAGGACCAAGAAATAAGTGATCGTCCAAGGAATTGGCACATGCCGGTAGTGCTCTTGTGATCAACCTTACACCCGGCATAATCCGAATCAGAATACCCAACAAGCTCAAAGGCATAACCCTTAGGATACCACAAGCCAAGGTTAGGAGTGTGCACCAAATATCGAAGGATTCTCTTAATGGCAATCAAATGACATTCTTTGGGTGCCGCTTGAAAGCGAGCACACATGCACACACTAAGCATGGGCCTAGATGCACAAAGATAAAGCAAGGATCCAATTATGGAGCGATATACCTTTTGGTCCAGGCTTTTGCAGTTTTCGTTGAGATCCAAATGACCATTGATAGGCATTGGCGTCTTGATGGGCTTTGCATCCTCCATCCCAAACTTCTTGAGTACATATGTCAGATACTTTGTTTGAGAGATGAAGGTCCCTTCCTTGAGTTGCTTGACTTGAAGCCCGAGGAAGAATGTGAGCTCACCCATCATCGACATCTCGAATCTCTTGGTCATTATCCTACTAAACTCTTCACTAAATGAGACATTAGTTGAGCCAAATATTATGTCATCGACATAATTTGGCATACAAACAAATCATTTTTGAATTTCTAGGTGAAGAGAGTAGTGTCGGCTTTGCCTATCTCAAAGCCATTTTTGAGAAGAAAATCCTGAAGGCATTCATACCATGCTCTAGGGGCTTGCTTGAGCCCGTAGAGTGCCTTGTGAAGCTTGAACACATGATTTGGATATTTGGGATCTTCAAAGCCGGGTGGTTGCTCAACAAACACCAATTCGGAGATTGGTCCATTGAAGAAAGCACTCTTGACGTCCATTTGATATAATCTGAAATCATGGTTAGCGGCATAGGCTAAAAGAATACGAATGGACTCAAGACGAGCAACCGGCGCAAAAGTTTCACCAAAGTTGAGGCCCTCGATTTGGGTAAACCCTTATGCCACTAACTGGGTGTTGTTGCGAGTGACTACTCCATTCTCATCTTGTTTGTTGCGGAAGATCCACTTGGTGCCGATCACATTTTGATTAGGTCTCTCCACCAATTACCATACTTGATTGCGAGTGAAATTGTTCAACTCCTCTTGCATGGACATTACCCAATACGGATCACCAAGTGCATCCTCCATCTTAACTGGTTCCAAAGAAGAGACAAATGAGTAATTCTCACAAAAGCTTGCAACGCGAGATCGAGTGGTTACCCCTTTTTGAATGTCTCCAAGAATGTTGTCGACGGGGTGATCTCGTTGAACGGTATGGTGTATCCTTGGATGGTGCACTAAGGGGACTACAACCTGATCAGGTATCTCTTGAGTGTCCTCAGTGTCGAGTCCATCCACTTGTGCCGAAGGCACGCCTTCATGTCCAGTATCCTGGAGGTTCCGCCCTGCTAGGCCCGGAACTTCCGGTCGACCTGATGCCCGGATGTTCTGACCCCTAGGGTTTGGAGCATCTGACCGGATGTTCCGGGCTGTGTGCACCGGAACTTCCGGTACCTCATCTTCTTGACTTGATGAAGAGCTATTGATCATCATCCTGTGTCTCGACTGGTCGTATGTCGCCAATAGCCTTTGTTGCAATTGCCTTGTTTGGATCCACGACATCATCTACAACATACACCACAATTTGCTCTCCTTGGGAGCCATGAGATTCATCAAATGTCACATCCCTAGTGATCTCAACAATACCGGAGGTTTTGTTGAAAACCCGATAGGCTTGCATTTGATTCATAACCGAGTAAGAAACCCTCATCCACCTTAGGTGCAAACTTAGACGAACGAGGTCTCTTACTCAAAATAAAGCACTTGCTCCCAAAAGACACAAAAATAAGTAACGCTAGGCTTTTTACCACTCAAGAGTTCATAGGATGTCTTCTTCAAAAGCTTGTGGAGGTAGAGACGGTTGATGGCATGGCATGCGGTGCTCATGGCTTCTGCCCAAAAGACATCAGAGATCTTGTACTCATCAAGCATCGTCCTTGCTGCTTTAATGAGTTTGCGGTTCTTCCTCTCGACGATGCCATTTTGAGGTGGATCATATGGGGCGGAGAACTCGTGCTTGATGCCTTCCCCATCAAGAAATTCCTCCACTTATGTATTCTTGAATTCTCCTCCATTGTCACTTTGCACTCTTTTGATGGAGAGATCATATTGATTTTGGGCTTGCGTAGCGAAGTGCTTGGAGAATTCTTGAGCTTCACTTTTATCATGGATAAAGAATACCCAAATGAAATGAGAATAATCATCAACAATTACAAAACCGTACTTGTTACCTCCTATGCTTAGATAAGCCACGGGGCCAAATAGGTCTATGTGAAGAAGCTCGAGTGGTCTTGAGGTAGTCATGATGTTCTTGATAGGATGTGGATTTCCAACTGGATTTCTGGCTTGACAAGCAATACACACATGATCTTTCTCAAAGGTTACATTAGTAAGACCGAGGATGTGTTCCCCTTTTAAGAGAGTTGAGAAATTCCTCATTCCTACACGGGCTAGCCTTCGATGTCATAGCCAACCCATGGAGGATTTTTGCCATTAAACAAGCTTCGGGGTTTACTCTATCTATGTCAAAATCAACAAGATAGAGATCACCCTTTAACTTTCTTTTAAAGGCAACGAATGAGTCATTTCTCCTAAAAACGGTCACATCCTCGTCGGTGAACAAGCAATTGTAACCCATTTTGTATAATTGTGAAACGGAAAGAAGATTATAGCTCAATGACTTGACAATGAGTACATTGGAGATGGATTGATCATTTGAGATAGCAATTTTACCTAACCCAATTACCTCTCCTTTGCCGTCATCTCCAAAGATGATATTTTCGTGATTTCCTCCCTCCTCATCAAGACTTGTAAACATACTCCTCTCCCCCATCATATGGTTGGTGCATCCGCTGTCCACCACCCAACTTGATCCACCGAAAGAGTATGCCTACAAAAGAAAAGGCATGCTAGGGTTTTAGATACCCAAACTTATCGAAGTTTGGGTCCCCGAATGTTAGTCACAAGTGCCTTGGGCACCCACACACATGCACAATACTTATCATTGTGACCTCCATTGTAGTCAGCAACCACCTTACCATTGTGGTTCATGCTGATCACAAATGAATCATAGTATATACCTTCTGGCCGGAACTTCCTGGCCTTGTGCCCATAACTTCCTGCCAGTTGCCTTAACCTGGTAGAGGACCGGAACTTCCGACCAACTTGACCGGAGCTTCCGGTATTTTCTCTCTGTCCGAGAGATCTCTTCCTCCGAAACTTCCGGTCAACTGGTCTGGAACTTCCGGAGCTCTTACCAGCCAAGGGTCAACCCACCTTGCTTGCTTGTGGATGGTTTGCTATCTTCAGAGAAACCAAGATCATGCCCATCTTTGTTGAGATGGGTGGCTATGGTCTTGTAGAGGGTGTCTTTTGAGTGATAATTCTTCAAACACCCATATTTCACCAAAGTGCCCAACCTCTCATTTTCTTTCTTGAGTGCCGCTATAGCTTCAAGGTCAGTAGCATAGGAACCCAAATCATAGCTATAGCATCTAGCACAATCGTTGCTAGTGGAGACATTGGATGACTTAGTGCCTTCATCGGGGGGAGAGGTGCTACTCCAAAGGGTATCAAATTGCACTTCAAGTGCTTTGTAACTTTGGTCCAATGTCACAAGCTTCTCTTGAAGTGAGTCATTGATATCCTTTGGACTAGTCATTGATCCATTGACCAAGGAAAGCTCATTGGTCAATTTCTCAATCTCTCCCACTCCCTAGCCAAATCCTCCTCTAGGGAAATGTTTCTCTTCTTCTCAAGAATGAGTAAGTCCTCTTGCCTTTCGAGGGATTTCTCCTTCTAGTCCAATGTCTTTATTAACTTAGCCACATGTTGCATTGCCGGTTCGCTAAAGCTTTTAATCACATCATTCAAATCATCCTCACATCCCTCATCACTCTCAAGATCATCATCAATAGAGACTTTGGATGGGGGTAGTACCTTGCGCCCATGGGCCATGAAGCAAGAGGGGTTGGTGTAGCCCTCGTCTTCATCGCTCAAGTTGGAGAAGAGGAGCTCCTCGGGGGTGATGACGACTTGATGGCGATGGTGGCAACTCCACCATCACCTTCATCCTTCTCCTGGGATCCGCCTCATCACCGGAATACCACACCTCTCCAATGTGGGCTCGCCCAACCTTCTTCTTGACCATCTTTGGCTTGGCTTCATTTTCTTTGGACACTTGGCGATGAAGTTACCATATTCACCACATTGGAAGGAAGCTCTCTTGGATTGACGTGCTTTTCCTTTGTCTTCACTTTGTTTGCTCTTGCCAAATCCTCCACGGTGAAGGTATTGCTTGAACTTCCTCACCATGAGGGCCATGTCTTCATCATCACTCTCATCTTCACATGAGACTCTCTCACTTAAGACCTTCAAAGCGACTTCCTTGTTTTTGATCATTGCCACATTCTTGGCATTTGCTTGACCACCTTGGCTTCTTCTTCTAATATCTCGTGAGAAACAATTCTCCCAAGAATGTCACTTGGTGTAAGCCTCTTGAAGTCCTTTCTCTCACGGATGAGAGTGACCAAGGAAGGATTCCTTGGTCCAAAGTCTCGAAGAAGTCTCTTGACCACAAGTGATCTGTCAAGTCTTCACTTCCAAGGCCTTGAATCTTGTTGACCAAAAGCATCATCTGGTCGTAAATCTCTTGAGGAGTCTCATTGTCTTCCATCACGAATCTTCCGAGTTTTCCTTCCAAGAGATCAATCTTCGATTCTCTCACTCCAGGGGTGCCTTCATTAGCCACTTGTAATGTGTCCTAAATCTCCGTGGCCTACTCAAGCACATCAACCTTATTGAATTCCTTCGGGATCAAGGTGGAGAGAATAGCATCAGCGGCTTGAGCGTTGCGGTGGATGTTTAGTTCTTGCTTCGGAATGAGGTTCATATCCTCTCTAGGCACATCGATACCTGTGCAAACAATCCTCCAAATGCTAGGATGCAAAGAGATTAGGTGCAACTTCATCTTGTGCTTCCATGCAGTATAGTGTGTACCATCTAAATGAGGTGCACGCCTGGAAGGCACGGAGATGAAGTTGTTAGAGGGATTATTAAGCTTGTTGTAATCAAAAGGTATAGAAGCTCCTCCTGTCTCCTTGATTGGAGATTTTTCTCCACGTGCATCGTCTTTATGTTGATTATTTACACCTGACATCTTGGATTGACTCTAAGCGGTGAAGCCTATTAACAGCATAGGCTATGATACCAATTGAAGGCCCATATATGTCGCCTAGAGGGGGGTGAATACGCGATCCTAAAATTTTCTCAAAAATGCAGCGGTTAAAACATACAGTCACCGAAACTTTTGGTACTTGAACCCGGGAACTTACGATCAACACAAGCTGTCCGGAACTTCGGATGTTACAGTCTGAAACTTTTGGTGTCCTATGACCTAAAAGGATTTGAACACAAATTTAAGTAATTTCTACACAAGTTTATTGCTAGCAACAGGAAGAAACACACATGCAATATAGACAAACAGCAGAAGGGAAAGAGATAGCACACAAGACACAAAGATTTTTACCCGATGTTCGGATTCAAAGAATCCTACTCTCCGTCGAGGAACTCCATAGAGTTGGGTCTCAATTAACCCCTTGCCTCAGCAAGCAAATCCCTAGGAAGAAGTCCACGGCCTTCAATTCCAACGTTTCTAGGTTCTTACCTAGAGATCAAATTCACCACAAAGATCCAAATTTGATCCTCTAGCATGAACCACAAATGTGAATTGTTCTACGTAGACAACCTCCAAAAGATCAGCTTATTTTGTCACTGTCCATACCTTGTTTCCTACGAAGGAGTGGTGATCCTTCACAAACTTTCCCGGGCCAATCCACAATTCTCCGGAAGCTCACGGGAGACACCTAACTATTGACGAGAAATTTCTCTCACGCGCTAGCCTAGGAGATCTGCTTAACTCCAGTGCAGGTCCTTCTCGGCTACCTATGTTGTACAAGGCGTGCCAGTTGGTTTGATCTATTAACCAACAAGAAAAATAGAGATATATGCATTAAGTGTTAAGTTAGATCCTACTGGATCGGTTGCAAGAGTCAATTTACATATATATGCTATCCCGAAGTGTATTTAAACCAAGTGACTAGAATAGATATGCTCCGCCAAGACAGTATTAACCACTTAATCCAAATATACAATGGGACAATAAATATATGCTTTGACAGTCTAGCCGATGTCGTAAGTCCAACTGTGAATTGGCTAGTACTCCGATTTGTCGAAAAGATATTGATCTGAGCAAAATGTGCTTAACCTAGATCAATCGGCTATTGGCTGTAGCTGACAAACTGATTCTGGCTTAGGGCATTTAACCAGAGCAAGATCTTGATATAAGAGGCGGTTTTAATAAATCTGATAGCAAATATATCAAAAAAATATTAAAACAGATAAGGCCGACTGAAACTCCGGCACTGTCTCTAAACATATACATCTAGCCGAATAGATCATAAAAGCTCTAAAAACGACTTAATAGATCAATACTGATGCAACATTAAGTATAAAAAGAACAATCTGATCTACCGTAGCTGATGTAAATACCTCGAGACGGTGGATATCGCCTATAATTTACGCCAACCCTTAGATCTAGCTCTATTGGCTGCTGATTCTTGGCAGAAAGGAGCCGATGTTGAGACAGATCTAAACATTGTTCTAGATTATATATGATATATGATAACTAGCATAGCGTAAATCATCGAATTTAGAGTGTCATAACGATGAAAGCACTAAGTTCGACGAGATACACCACTAATGACAAACATTTACCTTAACGTGGGGATCAAAACAATGCAGCCCGAAGCCGAATCAGTTGTTCATATGTAGAAAAAGGAGGCGATACGCTGAAGGTTGTATTGATTGTGTGAATGTTTAATTACAGGGATCTCGGGTCCTATTTATACCCAAGAATAACATTATCCGTGCGAATCACGGTCTCTATCTAATCTACTATTTAAAATACGACAATATCCTGGGATAAGGTCCCATGCCGTATTACAATAAACAATCTAAACAAACTCCTAATTTACAGATATAATTGCCATTACAGGACTCTATCCGTAGATGGCAATATCTTTTAACACGCAACTTGAGAACCGAATCTTCTATTTATCTTTAAGCAGTTTCACCAGAAATGGTTTTATCCTTTCTTCTGACTCAGCATCGGCTATCGGCTACCTTTGTTCGATCCATCCTCAGCCGATTGACCTCGTAGCCGATCGTTACTCAGCCGATTTGAGCATAGCCGATGCAGCCTCTTTTTCTCCGCAGATTATTATTCCCAATCCAATTCCACTTCAAATTCGATCTTGAACTTAGGAATTTGGTTACCAAGTTTTGTCGTTAACACATGCCCCCAAGCCCGTGATAAGATAATGTTGCGGATTTGCTGCCTTTTCAAATTCCCACTCTTTCCGACCTAAACCGTTTTGGCTACCAAAAAACTCTTCAAATACCACCCCTCCGGTGCTGAAACAAGCCACGCTATCACTCTTCCGTACTTAAGCCTTAGCCAACAAACCCTTCTTCTTCCTCGCTCTCCGGCGACTTCACAGTGACCTCGGCAGAACTGCCCCACATCCCGCCGGCGCGCACTCCATAGTGACATCCTCCCGGCAACAATGGCCTCTTCATGTGCTCCATCCGATATGGCCTCCGCCGAATACCCCGAGGTGAGTTCCCATCGGCTTAAAACTACTCTTTCATCGCAATCTGGTTCTCTTTTCCCTTCTTTCTGATTCCATCATTTCTTCTTTACAATCTGTAGCTCCTTTCCCACCAAATCACAATTCCCAGCCTCCTTCACCCCGACCAACTGCTGCTGGGGCCGATCGGCAACCCAGACCCCGTTGAATTCATTAACGCCGAAACCAACCGGATCCCGTTTAGGTTTTCGACCCTAGATCTAGCTTATTGGATGGGAGCCTTTATGTCCTGGCCATCCACAGATAAATCTTGGCCATCTTGGTACACTAGGATGGCTGCCAGTAAACAAACATTCTGGGATGAGTTAGGCATCGACCAATGAATAGCACTAACCCTGGCCGATATGCCTAAGGACGAACCTCTTCTATCGGCTGCCAGCTATTTTTGGCCAGACACAATGAATTCTTTCCTCTTCAAGCACGGGCCGGTGACGCCAACTCCGATGGATATAGTGATGCTATCTGGTTTGGATATAACCTCAACTGTCGATCCTTTCGATCTAAACATCAAATGCCAACATATCTTCAAGACTAAGAGCATAGGCGGCTGGAGCGGTTATATTTCAATGAACATGAGGGACGGCCCAGTTTCCAACAGGGAACACGTAGCTTTTCTGATGATGTGCCTGGAAAAGTTTCTATTTTGTGGAACAAGTTGCGGGCCGACCACCAATTGGCAACACTTAGCCGAGGCGTTAGTGGAAAAAGGCAAATCCCTTTAGGGAAATTTCTGCTCGGCTACTTGTATCAGACACTTAGCAATGTACCAGCCAAGCTAGCTTTGAAGCAACCCATCGGCACCGGAGGCCCCATGTGGCTACTACAGATATGGCTCAACCTGTACACTCACAAGATCGCCAATCGGCCAAGTTTGCTTAGCGCCGATTTTCCACGAGGTGAGCCGATTTATCATGATGAGGAAGAAATAACTACTCGGCGATGCGTGTCATACGGGGAAGCTGCCTCCACCTTCCCAGGCTCTAAACTTTCAGCTGAACACTTCAAAGATTGGTTTAGCAACTTGTACAATGGATTCTCAGCCGATTCCAGGGTTTGGTTTGCCTATGACAAGTTCAGCCACTTCGAGCGGCCAGACGACCTTTAGCTTGATGAGGTTAACAATCCAAAATTTGAGAAGCCGAAGGAAATCTTTGTGACTGCTATATCCCCATGCATCCTGCCAGTCGGCATCCATCAAAGCCGAAATGTTCAGAAAACTTACGAATTTTACCACCCCTCAGCCGCCGCAAGACAACTTGGATTGGGCCAACTGCCGATCGGGCTGTTCTTCTCAGACAAAATTCAAACCAGAGGCATCATTGATGGCAGAATAATGATGCATCGGCTGATGAACCTTCCCAGTCCTCCTATTGGCCAGATTGGAGTTATTAAATTGGAAATCACCAGAACGAGCGCCTTTAGCCGATGGTGGGCCGAATGGAAAATACATCTCTTTCATCAGTCGGCTCCCATGTTCATGACAATCATCGATCCCGAGATGATCCCACCGATAAGATTTTTTTTCATGTCTCCTCCTCTCCTTATCAGCCTACTATATGCACGTCCTGTTATTCATGCTTTTACTCTTGCAGACAAACGACTCCTCCCCTCCCCGGATCAGCCGATCAGGAATGGCTGTTAACTACAGCCCAGGCATATTGCCGAACGGCTGCAGACTAGCGCCATCGATCATCGGCTATAATGCGCCATAAGTGGGCACACTCCTTCATGGCCAAACTCGTGAGCCCGTTGGCCTACGCATAGTATGGTGAAGAATTAAGTAACTTGATCCCCATGCCGTCGGCAAACTAAACAAACTCGTCTGATATGAAGACATATCCCTGGTCTATTATTATTGTTTGAGGGACTCCAAATCGGTAGATAATGTGCTCTTTAACAAACCCGATTGCATCCTTAGAATCAACCTTTTTCAAAGGAATTGCCTCTAGCCATTTTGTAAAATAATCCGTTGCCACCAGAATGAATTTGTGCCCTTTGCTTGAGGGTGGATTGATCTGGCTGATCATGTCGATACCCCATCCTCTGAATGGCCAAGGCTTTATGATTTGGTTCATAGCCGATGCTGGTGCTTTTTGCCCGGTGCTGAATTTCTGACAATCCTGGCAGCCTTTGTAATACTTGAAACAGTCCTCCAGTATCATCGGCCAAAAATATCCTGCTCTCTGAAGCAACCACTTCATCTTGTGAGCTGATTGATTCGTGCCGCATACCCCTTCATGCACTTCTCCGATAGCCACTTTGGCTTGATCGGCACTAAGACAATTGAGCAGCACACCATCAATCATCCGATAGTAGAGATCTTTGTCGAGCAAAACATATCTTAAGGCTTTGTATCGCAATTTCGTTGAAGTCGATTGAGAGGGGTTTTGTAAATAGTTGTAGACCTCAAACCTCCAATCATCGGCTGTCATGGCAGTGACTTCTATCTCGACTTCTTTTATCATCGGCCTGTAGCCTGATGCTCCTTGAGCTAAATCATTGGCTTATATATTCTGCTCTCTGGGGATGTGTTTCAGTGTAACCAGCCGAAAGCTATCCATTAATTCTCGGCACTGTTGATAGTAGACCATTAGCGCATCATTTCTGCATTCATACTCCCTTGACAACTGGCTGATAACCGATAATGAGTCCCCCATTATCTCTATGGCGTTAGCTTCAACTTCTTTGAGAAGATGCAATCCCTTGAGCACCGCTTTGTATTTGGCTTGATTGTTTGTAGCATGGGGGTTGATAGAAAAAGCAAATTCAAAGCTTTCCCCCTAGGCGAAATAATGACCAAGCCGATACCGCAACCGTTGGTGCACACCGAGCCATCAAATGTCAATGTCCAAGGCATAATTTTGATTGAGCCGATTGAGTCATCTCTATGCTCCACGATGAAATCGACTATAGCTTGTCCTTCAATTGCTCTGGGTGCTTGATACCTCAGGTCAAACTCGGTCAAGGCAAAACTCCATTTTCCAATTCACCCTTTTAAAACCGGAGCCGATAGCATGTAAACATCCGCTTTACATACTATTGTGCATTCATTGGATAGCAGATAATGCCTTAACTTTGTGCATGAAAAATATAGACACAGCCATAGCTTCTCCACTGGTAAATATCTTGTTTCTGCGTCCAATAGTCATCGACGGAGATAGAAAATAGCTTTTTCTTTGCCCTCAACCTCTTGGACTAGGACGGAGCTGATTGACTTGTCAGCGGCTGACAAGTAGAGCTTGATCGGTATTCCTTTTGGTGGAGAAATTAGAACTGGAGGCGAGCTTAAATAATTCTTGATATTGTCCAAGGCCTTCTGCTGCTCTGCCCCCCATGTGAATGTTTGATCAGCTTTAAGCCGAAACAGCGGTGTGAACGACTCCATCTTTTCTGAAAGATTGGCTATGAACCGCCTGATGAAGTTGATTTTGCCGATTAATGACTGAAGTTGCTTCTTGTCCTTCAGAGGTCGTATCGTCTTGATAGCATTGATGTTTCTTGGTGTGACCTCAATTCCTCTTTCATGAACAAGAAATCCTAGGAATTGCCTGGCTGACATGCCGAATGCACACTTCAACGGGTTCATCTTTAGGCCATATTTTCTTGTCCGCTCCGAAACCTGCTTTAGATCGGCTATGTGGTCCTCTATCTCCCTGGACTTGACGACGACATCGTCGATGTAGATCTCCACCAAAGAGCCGATCATGTCGTGGAAGATATAATTCATGGCCCGTCGACATGTTGCCCCAGCATTTTTCAGCCCAAACGTCATAACGATCATACAAGCCGATTGCCCCAGGACATCGAAAGGCAGTTTTGTGAATGTCTTCTTCGGCCATGAAGATTTGATTGTAGCCTGCATTGCCATCCATAAAGTTGATGATCTTGTGGCCTGATGCAGCATTTACGAGCAAATCGGCTATAGGCATTGGGTATTCATCTTTGGGGGTAGCCTTGTTTAAGTCTCTAAAATCGATGCATACCCTAAGTTTGCCATTCTTTTTCAATACTAGGACAATGTTTGAGACCCATTCAGCATATCGGCAAGGCCGAATGAATCCAGCATCATATAGCCAAGTTATTTCGGCTTTGATCACATCATACATATCGGCTTTGAACCTCCTGGGAGGTTGTTTGAATGGCCGATAGCCTGCCCTGATTGGCAGCTGATGAACAACTATAGATCGACTAAGACTAGGCATCTCGAAGTACTCCCAAGCAAAACAATCTTTATATTCTTTTAATAAATCAATAAGCTGGGATCTATAATGAGAAGATAATTTTTTTCTGATATACGTCGACTTAGGCCTATCTCCAGGGCCTATGTCTATTTCTTCTAACTCGTCGGCCGACGTAAAAACTTGCCCTAGCTTGCCATCATCTTTGTCCGCGGTGTCCATGCCGTAGACATTCGAGCCCTCCACGACGTCTTGCTCAGAGCAGCAGCTGCGGCCCATCGTCTCCAATCGGCTGTATGACAGAATCGGACACTTTAAGAAAATCGGCTTGCCAGATTTTCCCTGACAAACAATCAATGCCATCGATTTCCCAGAGTGTCAAATCGGCATTGGCGATGCTTACCAGACCTGTCGGCTGGTACAATCTCTATCTTGTTGCCGTCCCATTGAAGTAGGCACTGGTGCATAGTGGAAGGGACGTAACAATTAGCATGTATCTAGTCCCTCCCGAGCAGCAGGCTGTAAGACCCCTTCCCGTCGATGACAAAAAAGGTTGTGGGCACGGTCTTGTTGCCGACGATCAGCTGTTGGTCTCTGATGGGTTGCCACTGAAGTCCTTTAATACCATGTTAGTCTTGATCAGGTCTTCGGCTCCCTTTCCCAATTTCCTGAATGTTGCATAGGGCATTAGATTTATTGCGGCTCCCCCATCTACTAGCATTTTCGACATCGGCTTGCCGTTGACGAAACCTTTTACATATAGCGGCTTTAGATGCCGATTTTTGGTCCCCTCTGGCTTGTCGAAAATCGCTTGATCCAGGGACAGTGCTAGCTTGACCAAGGCATCCTCGATATTATCTGCATCGCCTTCAGGAGCACTGAATTCGGCTGGCAATATGAATACCATATTGACCGATGCAGATACTTTGCCTTTCCCTTTGGCTGCCCTCCTGGCTTGATCGGCTGAACTCTCCATGGCTTGTTCCTCGTCGGTTGTGGTGGTCTTCCTTTCGGGGATCCATCGCCTTTTGATTTTACCCAGCCGACGGCGTTGTTCTTCGATCATCTGCCGAACTTCTACTTCCCTTCCTTCACGCTTTAGCCTTTGAATTCTTTGTTTCTGCGTTTTGGTGAAGAGGTCAGAGGGGCACCATTGGGGGTTGGCCGATTCTTCATCCTCGGCCTCTCCTTCGTCGTGGTAGTCATCGTTCTCATCTTTGTCGAAGAAGTCTTGATGGATCGGCCCTAGCCGATCGTTAACGGACTGCCGGTGCCGGTTGAGCTGTATGGGCGTCGAGATGAACTGAGTTGGACTGGTGATCTGCTGGCTTCTGTGTTCGTCCTCGCGTGCTTGCTGTAGGCCGTGCAATTTTCTAGCATTGGCAGCCTCATCCCCGTTTCCCAGTAGTGCCTGAAAAATTCACAATGCCAATGGGGATCAGCACCGCTGTGACTCCTGTCGTACCGGGGGCCTCGCGTCTTTGGCTCTTGTCGATAAAATCTTTCAAACCGAGCCTCTTCCCGCTAAGGTTGTTGTTGGAAGCGGTGTCAGCTGTTCGCATTGATCGGCTGTCGGTCAGCCGATCGGGCAACAGGGCGCACCATGTTGATTGGTGCGGCTTGGTTTCCAGTCGGCACACCCTCTGCTTTGACCCCTTCTAATGTTTCGGCTAAGCTGTACGTCATTCTGCATTGTCGATCAGCTTGCCTAGGGCCGGTTTGAACCATATTGATTGGGAAGGGGTTGCCGTCTACATTCATCGGCTGAGTGGAATCGGCGAACTTGAGTTTCCCGACCTCTATTGCCGACTGGATCTGCTGTCTGAAGACTTTACAGTTGTTAGTGGCATGGGATGTAGAGTTGTGCCACTTGCAGTATTTCTTCTTCTTCAGTTCATCGGCTGATGGGATCACATGATTCTCGGGAAGCTGAATATGCTTCTTCTTGAGTAATAGATCGAAGATCCTATCGGCCTTGGTGATGTCGAAATCATATTTCTCCTCTTTGGCCGTCTTCAGCAGCCATTGACAGACGATGGCCTTTTTATTCTTGGCCCATTCGGCTGCCGCCACCTCTGCGTCATCGTCGTTGGAGTCGGAGTCTGCCTCAATGATGACTTGCTTTATGTTTTTGACGGTCTTCCTGGTGTCTTGAAATCCTTGTTCATGGGCCGTCACCTTCTGTGCCAGATGTGCCAGGCTGTCGAAGTCCTGAGTGGAGAAGCACTCGCAGATCGGCGCGAACAGGCCATGGAAGGCCAAATCGGCTAGTTCGGCGTCCGACAGCTCCAGGCTGTAGCATCGGTTCCTCATCTCTCTGAAGCGTTGAATGTATTCTTGAAACGACTTGTTGTGCTTCTGCCTGATACTGGTGAGGTCCGACAACTTCATTTCATGGTTGCCGGTGTAGAAGTAGCTATGAAATTGTTTTTCGAGATCGGCCCTGCTCTGAATTCAGTTGTAAGGCAATGAAGAGAACCAGGTGAAAGCCAATCCCGAAAGAGACAAAGGGAACAACTGGACTCTTAAGGCGTCTGTAGTCGATGCTTCGCCGCACTGCGCCAAGAATCGGCTGACATGCTCGTAGGTTGACACATTGTCCTGCCCTGAGAATTTCGAGAAGTTTGGGACTTTGTACCGGTTGGGCAATGGAATTCGCTCGAAATGCTCGGGATAGGGATACGATACATGTTCCCTGACTCCTTTGGCTTGAGGCCGAATTGATCGTGCATGACATCTGCAATCAAATCGCCCCAGGTCCGGTTGTCCTGCTATATCGGCTTATATTGATCATATGCCGGTACAGTGGTGCTGGCGTCTGTGGCCTGTAGTGATGATCTTCACGGCCTCCTTGATACTGGTATTTGAACGGGTGATCAGCGGGAGGCGGTTGATTTGCCAGCGGTGGTGTTGGTGGGCCCGAGAATAGCTGTCGGCCACCGACGTTGTACTGTCTATCCAGGCCAATCTGGGCAACCGGCTCTAACTGCAGATTGTCGTTGAACATGTTGGCGATGTGATCCTGGGGCAGCAGTTGTTGTCGGTTCAGCATGGTGATCACTGGTCTTGCAGCCGATCCGGTCGGATTCGGCTGGCTTAGGACCCCTCCCGGCGGCCCTGGACGTGCTGGTGGTGGAATCGGCCGATTCTGAGTGGCCAATATTCTGTAACCGGGAAACTGGCCATCTGTGAAGTAAGTCGGCCCCCGTTGCAGTTGATCGGCTATCTTGGCGTCGACCACAGTGGCAATCATGTTGTTAAGGGTGTTGACAAGAATGCTACTCTGGTTGATCAGCGTGTGGTGGACGGCCGAATCAATTCGATCTTGCAAAGTATGCAGGGTCAAATCGTCTTGTTCTTGGATCGGCTCCTCCGCCTTCTGTTTGCCCTTCGATCCACTGGAGGAGGATGCCTTGAGTTTGTCCATGCTGAATTTGTATTTTTGATGCACGGCCCCAGACCTTGTCTGGGTCAACGATTGTAGGTAGTTGGCCTGGAGCTCTTCTACCATCTTTTTGTAGTCGGCTTGTTGTTCAGCCGACAATTGTTCCATCTTCACAGGCACGACGTTGTCCTAAGAGACGCTGGGGCTCTTGAGGTCGACCATCTTGTCAGCTGCGTCGATGCGTCCTAGCCGAGTTGACAGAGATAGTCCCACTGGGCGTGCCAAGAAGCGTGTTGACGAGAAGTTTCTCTCACGCCTTGGCCCGTAAGATCTGCTTAACTCTAATGCAGGTCCTTCTCGGCTACCTATGCTGTACAAGGTGTGCTAGTTGGTTTGATCTGTTAACCAACAAGAAAAATAGAGATATATGCGTTAGGTGTTAAGTTAGATTCTACTGGATCGGCTGCAAGAGTCAATTTACATATATATGCTATCCCGAAGTGTATTTAAACCAAGTGACTAGAATAGATCGGCTGTGCCGAGACAGTATTAACCACTTAATCCAAATATACAATAGGACAATAAATATATGCTTTGACAATCTAGCCGATGTTGTAAGTCCAATTGTGAATCGGCTAGTACTCCGATTTGTCTTATGAAAAGATATTTGTCTGAGCTAAATGCGCTAAACCCAGATTAATCGGCTGTCGGCTATAGCTTACAAACTGATTCTGGCTTAGGGCATTTAACCAGAGGAAGATCTTGATATAAGAGGCGGTTTTAATAAATTTGATAGCAAATATATCAAAAGAATATTAAAACAGATAAGGCCGGCTAAAACCCCGGCACTGTCTCTAAACATATACATCTAGCCGAATAGATCATAAAAGCTCTAAAAACGACTTAATAGATCAATACTGATGCATCATTAAGTATAAAAAAAATAATCTGATCTATCGTAGCTGATGTAAATACCTCGAGACAGTGGATATCGCATATAATTTAGGCCAACCCTTAGATCTAGCTTTATCGGCTGCTGATTCTTGGCAGAAACGAACCGATGTTGAGACAGATCTAAACATTGTTCTAGATTATATGTGATATATCATAACTAACGCAGCTTAAATCACAGAATTTAAAGTGTCATAACGATAGAAGCACTAAGTTCGACGAGATACACCACTAATGACAAACATTTACCTTAACTTGGGGATCGAAACGATGCAGCCCGAAGCCGGATCAGTTGTTCGTCTGAAGAAAAAGGAGGCAATGCGCCGAAGGTTGTATTGATTGTGTGAATGTTTAATTACAGGGATCTCGGGTCCTATTTATACCCAAGAATAACATTATCCGTACGAATCACGGTCTCTAGCAAATCTACTATTTAAAATACGACAATATCCCGGGATAAGGTCCCATGCCGTATTACAATAAACAATCTAAACAAACTCCTAATTTAAAAATATAATTGTCGTTACAAGACTCTATCCGTAGATGGCAATATCTTTTAACACGCAACTTGAGAACCGAATCTTCTATTTATCTTTAAGCAGTTTCACCAAAAATGGTTTTATCCTTTCTTCTGACTCGGCATCGGCTATCGGCTACCCATGTCCGATCCATCCTCAGCCGATTGACCTCGTAGCCAATCGTTACTCAGCCGATTTGAGCATAGCCGATGCAGCCTCTGTTTCTCCGCAGACTATTCTTCCCAATCCAATTCCGCTTCAAATTTGACCTTGAACTTAGGGATTTGGTTACTAAATTTGGTCGTTAACACTAACCGTCTAGAATATTGCTCTCCAAGAGTAATAGCCACCACTCCAAAGCCCTGCAAGAATCACAAAGTGCTCAAGTCACCTAGCTGTCTCACTCTCACAATCACTCCAAATAGTAGTTCTTTGTAAGGTGGATCAAGAATTGAATTGAAATGAGCTAGAACACCATTTGAGAGGCTAGGGGACTGAAAAACGAAAGTTGGATGACCAAAAGTGAGCTGGGGACAGGGTTGGATAAATATAGGTACACGCTTGCGTCACTTAGCCGTTACTCACAAACTCAACTGGAATACTGTTCAGAAGTTCCGGTCTGAGACTACCGGAAGTTCCGGCCAAAGCTTGGTACAAAGGTTATGGCTGCATGGCAATGAAGACAGGAAGTTCCGACTTGGAACCCTGGAACTTCCGATCGGCTTTCTCTGCCCTGGGAAGGAGTAATTTTCAAAAATAACTCCAAAAAAATCTCACTCAAGAATATTCTAACTAAGAGCACTTAGATCATCTCATGGCATGAGTTTCACCCCTCCTAATAGTACGGTTTTTCCTAAAACTCAAGATTCAAGAAAAATACTATTATAAACCATCGTCGAATCTTTTTACCTTTTTGCGATGATGTTTGAGGGTTCCCCTTTTTGAAAACCTGCACAACTAAGCATCTAGGGACTAATTCTCCTACGCACATCTCAATTAAACGCATTAGTCCCTTAACCAAATTGTTATTAACCACCAAAACCTACTTAGGGGGCTAGATGCACTTTCAGCGTCTGGCGGGACGTGTCGGTGCACGAAGGTTCAACGCCCCGGGGCAGAGGCCATGGTGCTGCCCTGTCCAGGCAGTGCCGGTTGTGGGAAGAGGGAAGGCATTCGACCGGTGCCCCAAGTTGCCTCCGTCCTAGCCTACTGCTTCCAGCTGCCTCTGCCGCCATCCGCTTGCCCTAGCGGCCTTCGCCGCCTCCCCCAGCCGCCTCTGATGGGTTCGTTGAGGGAAGGTTGAAGAGAGAGAAGGGATGGGGAAAGGGATAGAGAGGTGAGGGAAAGAGATAGAGCAGGTGAAAAACCGACAAGTGGGGCCGACCGATTAAAAAAGTTGCTAACTCGCCTAGCATATAGGACCAAAACCATTCCGGATTGGTTTGAGGGGTTCTTCATTCGGTATCAACAGTTGAATGTGAAAGATATCTGGTTTTATGGTTTAGGGATTATTTATACTCATCCAATAGTTTAGGGCAGTAATCCTTTTGATATGTAGCGATGTTGACTTTTAAACATGACACTTCACTATTCGTCTTATTGAAGAAAAAGAAATAAATATTATTTATTTTACTGTAACTTGTTTTTTATTATCAAAAATTTGTAAACATGACTTATATTTGCCATCTATGTGACTTATTTTATCATCAAACAAGTATTTTTTATGTTAAGTCTATTAGTTTCCCTAATGTTTTTATCGTGTCGTCATGTAACTCCGAGGTGTGCCATGATCACTGTAGAAGTGTATCAATTCTGAGTCTCGCGTGATATTTTGTCGAGGAGGCATACACTTAGCAAGGTTTGGAATTTCGTTTTGGCTATTCCTATCAAGGGTCTTGATAGTACCGAAATTTTAGAAACTGCAGAAATTTCGGTCCAAAATAATTTTAGTTTTTTAAACAAAATTTGGTCAAATTGAACAAAATTTGTCAAATTCACAAAAATATGAAAAAATTCAAAAAATGTAGGGCAAAATAATTTTGTGTCGGGTCCCCATACACCGAAATTTCGATCGGAAATTTCGAACCCCTAACACTTGGCGCCCCATCTTGCTGCGCGATAGGCATCCCACTTAGCCATGTTTTAATGGTTCTTGCTTTAATACGAGAGAAAACCGTAAAGCTGTTTCGTATCGAGCAGCGCCAAAATTCCTCTGCTTTGTGTGTTCCTGTTCATCTTCTCTTAGTGTTCGAGTCGTCTCCTTCCTCTATCCCGATGGTGTTGTCTTCAATTCGAACGGAGGGCCTTCTTTGGTCCCTAGCTGGGTCTGTGTCATTTGGGATGTTCCTGGAAGTCTAGTGTAGTCCTGCCCCTTCTCGCTGTCTGGAGTAGTCATAGTTCCTAGCGCTTTTTTGGTTTTTGTTTCCTCCCACCTCCCTCCTTTGCGATTGGCCAATCTGATCGATTGCGTTACTGTAATCCGTGAATTATGTTTTTTTCTTAATATATTGACGTGCAATTCTTTTGCGTGTTCGTGAAAAAGTGTTCAACCTGTGCTGTTCGTTGTGTCCAGGTGTGATCGTGTTGAGAGCTTTAGGATAGACACCAACAGGTTAATTTTTAGAAAATTATATCCACAAAATTAGTCTATTATCAATAGATACAAATAAAACATTTCACAATTAACTCTTCTATATACAACTAAGGTAGCGGTGACAAAAAACCAGATGGTCATAGTGAGCATATCTGGAAGAGCCCAATAGCAAGCTGTAGGGACATCATGGCCCACAAAATTGGGATTTGTTTATTTGACATTGTAGCCCATTGTCATGGACTATATGGTCATATATCTCATTGTTCATGAAATGTTAAGGAAAATGTTTATTATAGGTCCCTTAACTATGTGTATGTGTCGAGATAATTCATTAGCATCTCCAAACCACGAAACCGGACTAGAACGTCCTCCAACTATCAAAATTAGTCCTTATTGTGTTCCTCAGCGGTTTAGACAATGGTTTTGTCATATGACATTTACATGGCACATTGACTTAATCTTTATTCAACGTGACACCTATATGACACTTATGTGTAATTATTGTTAACAAAAATGTTAAAAAGAACTTAAAAATACTTGGACCCACATGTACGTGTCTTGAGAAAATAAAGAATACAACCGTCATCCTCTTCTCACCATCTTCCTCCCCTCTCCACGCCTCCACGAAGAGATGGCCGGCCGCTCCGGGAGCGATGAGAGCAGGCGGAGTCGCAATCCAGGAGATGGGACGCCTGTAGCGGGACGTGTGGCGCCGTTGGGTGTGCCTTGGCGCTCCACGCGAGCCTCCAAACAGGGGCTGCTGGAGTTCCAGACGGAGATCGAGGTGATGTCCCGCATTCGGCAACTGCAACGAGCAGTCGGAGATTATACTAGTGTACGAGTACAGGAGAAGGGCATGCTGAGGAGCCACCTCTACGGCTCAGAGAAGCCACCGCTGTCGTGGAAGCAACGGCTGAAGATCTGCATCGGCACGACGAGGGGCCTGCACACCGGCTACTCAGAGAACATCATCCACCGGGACGTCAAGTCGACCAACATCCTCCTCGGCGACTCGTTCATAGCCAAGGTGGTCGACTTCGGGCTGTCGCGCATTGGGCCGTTGACCGTTGTTCAGGGAGGTGCACGTGAGCACGAGGGTGAAGGACAGCTTCGGCTACCTCCACCCGAAGTACTTCAAGACGCAGCAGCCGACGGATTGGTCAGACGTCTACTCCGGCGTCGTGCCGTTCGAGGTGCTCTGCGCGCGGCCGGTGATCGACCAGAGTATGGAGCACGACCAGACGAACCTCGCGCGAGCGGGCAGTGAGCCTGCAGCAGAAAAGGCCAAAGGGGTATCGCCAAGATCACCGACCCGAGGATCCCCGGGCACAGAAGCAGCAAGAAGTCCAGCGGAGTTGCAGGTGCTCTCGAGTCGCTCAAGTCATCGCTCCCCGATGCCGTCGCAGCCTTCTTCCCCCTTGCCAAGAAGCTCACCTTACGACCTACCTGTCCTCCACGAACGACATCGTCGTCGACTGCTCGTCGTCCGCCGTCAGCGAAGGTTTCGCATTCCTGGAGGCGGAGGCCGACGGGGACACACAGTTCCTGTCCTGGAGTTCCCCAAGCTCTCCGCGCCGGTGCTCACCTTCCTTCCCACCACCGTATAGCACCGGCGTGGTCTTCACCCCAGCTGCGGCGGGATGTGGAACTCCGCCACCAGCGGCAACTCCTTCCGAGCCGCCGCCACCGCCACGAGCCCCATTCGGTGCCCCTCGCCCCCGCTCCGGCCGGCCAGCGTGAGGAGAGGTGCGCCACTGACCCAATGACCCATGGGGCCCACCACACTATTTGTTTGTTTGTTTTACTAAAATGCAACGTAGGATCCTCAGTAAGTGGTTTTACGATTCAGCACACTAATTAAACTGGGGCTATAGACTACTTTTTTTCAAATGTTAACATAATCATAGTCGTTACGTCTCGCTCGTATAACTCGAGTAAAGTGAAATCATAAAATTTTGATTTGGCCACGGTGTAGGAGAGGTGTAGGAGAGGCCCATGAAGTCATGAGTGAAACGGAGGAAAAGGAGGATTAATGGTAACTTTTAGAAAGTGAACTAAAACCGGGGCCTCTACTCACAATGACATATCTTTCTTTTATGTTGTCATGTATTGGTATATTTTTAATTTAAAGATTTAGCGTGTGTTTTTAGAAATCACAAGTTCAGAAGTGACATGTCAAATTAAGTCTTAGAAGGGCAAAATAGTCATTCCTAACAAGGTTAACTTGAACTGTGATTGGGATGGTTCTTAGGGGGAGGAAAAAAACCGAGCAGTTTTGACGAGCGGCGAAAACATAATATTTAGTCATCACAACATCTGAAAATTTTTGTGAAATATAGAGAAATGGCAGTTGAACATTTCGCTCTCGCATACGAAACACCGAATTTTAACAATTAAAATGTATATTTACTTTTATCAAAATATAATCACGTGAAATCTTGTCGTTCATATTTAATTATAACTAGGAAGGTAGGCTGCGCGAATGCACGATTGTTTCTCAAACAGGTCTAACAAATTATAAAGCAAGATATTCTCTTTTTTAATTCAATGTGCATTATGTCTTTTTTCTTAAGAAACATCATGAAACTTTTATTGCTGATAAATATTTTATTTGTATCATCAAGTCCTTACTTTAAAGCAGTCTTTCCATGACATTACCCCAGAATCGTCGTTAAGACCTCTAGAAAAGATCACGTTGCCAGTAACCTTCGGCAAAGCTGATAACTTCCGAATAGAGCAAATCACGTTCGACGTAGCAGAGTTCAATACCGCCTACAACACCATTCTAGGAAGAACAACACTCGCCAAGTTTATGACGGCTTCGTATTACGCCTATCAGGCAATCAAGATGCCAGAACCCAAAGGGATAATCATGATACCGGAAAACGCAAAGATGGTCGTGCGGTGTGACAAGAGGAGCCTCGATATGATCAATCAAACTCCCACAATGCCCGCCACAACTCAGCCTCCTCAGAAAGTGACCAAACCCAATGCAGCACCCAAACCAGAAGACGCTACAAGATAATCCTACTTCCAGTAGCACCCTCGACAAGACGGTCAAGATCAGGGCCGAGCTCGACAACAAATAGGAACTCGAGCTCATCGCTTTCCTCTGTGACAATGCAGACGTGTTCGCTTGTCAACCGTCCCACATGCCCAGGGTCCCCAGGAAGGTAATTGAGCACAAACTAATGGTTCAGCTAGACGTAAAACCCGTCAAGCAGAAATTGTGTTGTTTTTCTCTAGACTGCAAAGAGGCTATATGAGAAGAACTAAACAAACATCTCAAAGCCGATTTCATTAGAGAAGTACTTCATCTAGAGTGGCTCGCAAATCCAGTCATGGTGTGCAAAGCCAACGTCAAGTGAAGGATGTGCGTAGACTTCATCGATCTCAACAAGGCGTGCCCGAAAGACTACTTTCCCCTTCCACGCATCGACCAACTGATAGATTCAAACGTCGGATGTGAGTTGTTGTGTTTTCTCGAGGCATATTTTGGGTACCATCAAATCAGCATAGCCAAGAAAAACGAATAGAAGATGGCATGGGAGGCAAGAGTATCTACGGCAATGTAAGCGTGATGCTCAGATTGTTTCATAGACATTGGTTATAGTCATATCCCATGGGTTGTAGAGGTAGACGACAGGTGGTGACAGCCCTGTCCGTCCTTTGTAATCCTTCATGTTAAGGTATGACGTAGGGCGGACCGTAAGAGATCGACTCTGGTGGCAGGCCGGGCCATTGGAGGCGGTACCCCCGTAGGCCTAGGAGTATGAAATTGCATAATTAACCATGAACACAATTGTTTGTATAACCTGTGTAATTATATTAGAAGTACATTAGGAACTTAGCTTTAACACTATACTCTCCACTTAGCATTAGTGTACTATTTGTTAGGACTCCTATGTGTTTGTCACACTACCTCTTTTACCATATACCTCTTACCCATGCCTAAAATTTTGCAACTCAATTGTAACTTATGAATATTCATATTAACATAGTATTCTCTTCTTGACCACCGTCTTCCCTTGGGATAAAACAAATACGATACCCTAGAATACTCCTGGGTAAAATGCTACAACGCTATATCCATACGCTTGCGGATTTATCTGTGACCGTAAGAAATACCAACAGTCCACTTCATCCCATGTCACACACCGAAGTTTCCCTTCTAGCCTTAAATTATTTAATAAGTCACATGGAGAAATTGCCGGGAATTAACCTAGAGAGCAACCCCATTAATAAATCCAATTAATAAGTGGAATTGGCTTCGTGGGATTTTTATATATTCCCCATGCTAAAATACATTAATAGGAATTTTTTGTGCAATTTTCAGAGCAAAGGAAATAATTTTAGTAGTTGAAATACGATCATCTGAATTAAATTAAATCCCAAAACTCTTTTTCTTTTCTCTTTCCTTTTTCTTATTCCTCCACGTTCTTGGTCAAGGGCAGATGAGGAAAAAACTACCTACATAATCCTTTGGTGTTTTCTGCTACATCAAGATGCCCTTTGGGTTAATCAATAGTACATCCACCTACCAGCGGGAAATCCTAGGGGCTTTCTAGCCTTGGCTCGGCAATAATGTGGAAGCCTACATCGACGATGTCATTGTCATGACGAAAACTCGAGACTGCCTAATCAATGACCTTAGGGAAACATTCGACAACCTTCGAAAGCATCGACTCAAGTTGAATCCAGAGAAGTGTATGTTCAGAGTACCATCGGGCAAGCTACCTGGTTTCCTTGTCTCTGGACAAGGATCTTGAAGTCAAGGCTCAAGGCGGTACGGAAGCTAAGTCGATCTATGGTCAGGATGGGAGAGTGTGGTCTACCTTTTTTCAACCTGCTGAAAAAGCATGGTAAGTTTGAGTGGATAGCAGAAGCCGAGGAGGCCTTTCTCGCCCTCAAGCGTTATCTTGCAAACCCTCGCACCCCTTCTTGTCGCCCTGCAACCCCATGAAGATCTCTTCCTTTACATCACCGCTACATCGTACATAGTCAGGATTGTCCTTTCTGTCAAGTGTGACGAGGTTCAATCCCCAGTCTACTATGTCAGTGAAGTTCTTCGCGAAGCCAATACAAGATATCCTTGGATCTAGAAGCTGCTCTACGATGTGGTCATGACATCTCATAAACTGCGCCACTATTTTCGAAGCAAGGAGGTGGCATGAGGTATTGCCAAATGGGTTGTTGAACTTAGTCAATTCGATGTCCACTTTATTCCACGAACCTCCATCAAGTCAGAGGTTCTCGCTGATTTCCTTGCCATGTGGACTGTTCCTGAGAAGAGCAAGCTCTAAGACATGATCCGAGAACAATGGAGAGTGGCATTCAATGAGGTGTTGAACAGCCAAGGAGCAGGAGCAGGGGTGATCCTCACATAACCATCTGGTGGTCAACTCAAATAAGCCATCCAATTTGACTTTCGCGTGACAAATAATATCGTAGAGTATGAAGGACTCCTCATCGAATTATGAGCAGTCGCGACACTACTAGGCATCAAATGACTAGTTGTGGAAGGGGACTATGAATGGTTGCCAACCAAGTGTAGAAGGATTACAAATGCTCTAACCTTGAGTTGTCCATGTACCTTGCAGAAGTTCAAGTTGGAGCGAAGGTTCAATGGGTTTGAAGTCTGCCACGTCTACCACTGGAGAGAACCGCTGGTCAAGCTTCCAGGAGAGTACCTAGCTCGTCAAGCTTGTAGGAGAGAACCGCTGGAGCCAAGGACGTTTATGGAAGTTTTGACAAAACCATCCATCAGTAGCACACCCGAGGACGAAGCACTACTGGAGAAATCATCATTGGTTGAAGTGGCAAAAACCACAGTAGTCCCGGTTTGAGTTGCACTCGGGACTAGAGATGATCTCTAGTCCCGGTTAAAAAATTCAACGGCCCTCTAAGAACAGTAGTCCCGGTTCGTGTCACGAACCGGGACTAAAGATCACCTCTAGTCCCGATTCAAATGTTGTCGGCGCGTGTCAGAGCGCCGGGGACCTTTAGTCCCGGTTGGTAACACCAACCGGGACTAGATATGCTACCTCTAGTCCCGGTTCGTGTTACCAACCGGGACTAAAGATCCCCGGCGCTCTGACACGCGCCGACAACATTTGAACCGTCATCTCTAGTCCCGGTTCTTGAAATGAACCGGAACTAAAGGTCCTAGAGAGCCGTTGAAATTTTTTATACCGTTACCAACCGGGACTAGAGATTTTCTTTATATACTCCTTCCTCCTCCATCCCGAGCCAGCCACACTTGTACATCTTCAAAATTTTTCTCAGCTAGAGGTCCGGTGCTTCCGATCGAGGTTAGCACCTTCTTTGGTGATAATACACAAATATTTGCTCTATAAGGTTAGCAACTTCTTACTCTTATTTGCGAATGTTTTTTGTACATTTTGCTACCTACTTGTACAACTTCTTACAATCTTAGCACTTCGTATTTTGCACTTATTTTATATACATTTTCATCTCTAGATTTGGTTGCAAACATGAGAAGATGTTTTCCCGCCCGCGAAATTCACCTCTAGTCCCGGGTGGTTTCAAAAACCAAAACTAATTATTACCGTGCCCAATTATATTGTGTTATATTCATATATAATTATAATTAACATTTGTTCATATATTCATATATAATTAAGATATGTTCATATAATTAACATAAAATATTATAAATTAAAATAATAACATATAATTAACATATGTCATATTCCAAACTATTTAAAATTTAAATAATAATATATATTTAACATATGGTCTATTTGAAAAAATTAAATTAAAATAAAACATATAATTAACATTTGTCGTATTTAAAACTATTTTAAACAATAAACCCTAAACCTAAACCCTAAACCATAAACCTAAACCTTTTTACCATTAACCCTCAACCTAAACCCCAAACCCTATTTTAAACCCTAAACCCTAAACCTAAACCTCGTGCGGCTGCGTGATTGGCATGTAGAAGGAGCTGCGACACGGTGGAACGTCAATGCCTTCTCCTCGATCTAACATTGTCTCTCATGCTCTTGGAGGCTGCTCCGTTCTCATCACGATAATAGAGCGTGTGGCAATCTCTTCTCACTTTGTTCTACCTTGTTGTCCGGTGCTTCATCTCATCCCAATACTTCAGCACATCATCTTCAAAGATGACACCAAGCTCGTCTGCATGGCAAGAAACAATTGTCTAAGCAACACAAATCTAGAAAGCATCATTCCTTTTCGATTAAAAAAAAGAGCATCATTCTTGCGTTGATCGAGTAGAAAGAAAAGAATCATACCTTGTAAAACGTTGCTTTGCATGACGGTAGAAGCGAGAATGGTTTGGGGATGGAAGCTCGGGAAGGAGATAGTGGAAAAGAGAGCTTCCTCCTCAAGCGAGGTAACTATCGAGTCAAAGGCTAGTGCAATAAGGCCACCGGCTAGTTCATGAAAAAAGTTAGATCAATAACGAGATAAACAGATAAACAAAGACAGTCTTACGGCCAAAAGAAGCTATTGGTACAAAATTTTCTCGGCGATGAGCATGGTTAACCATATGCATGATGCAAGGCAAAGCGCATTTACCTATGTTTTTGGTGGGCTCTATTATTCAGAGACATGAATCAAATTTCACACTCAATGACTCGGGATCAATGAAATAGCTTATCTTATTTGTCTCGTCCACGTCCGTATCCGTTGCTCGATGATCCGTGAAGAGGCCCCAACGTTTTTCTGTCTTCTTCACGATCTTGCTCTCTTCAACATGTCATGATCCATCATAGTAGCCTTCTTCACCGTCTTGGTCATTCAATATTTAATGATCCGGATCACGGTCTTTTTCTTGCTTTTCTCCCTTTGCTTCATAATCTTTCTGTCTTGCTATTTCTTGAGTACGATGTAGCAGTACTCGTGTATCTCCATCAAACTTTGAATAGCGAGAGATATGGCAATGATTGGATAGTGCGGTTGTATAAGGCAATGATGGCTTGCCTCCCATTCCGTCTCAATGCCTCGGCGGCGCCACGAGCCGCCGGTGGCCACGCGACGACGACGGACTACCTCTATCCGCTGCCGTGATCGATGGGTACTATCGCCGCCACCGCCTCGGTCTTGGCTGCAGGCCGCCAGCTTGCCCATGGTCTCACTGATTTAGAGGTGTGCTTTCTCGTGTTTTGGCAATATTAAAGTTCTCGTTGCTAATGTCTTCTGCCTTATTCTCGTGAATTGCCACATAAGCATTAGCCGTTAGAGCATTATTGTCCTGACCACAAGTTAGGATCTTACGTGAGTATGGTGCATGTCGACGACCGTCCTCCTCCTCCTCTTGTAATTCTCCCTAAGGACTTTTTCGTCGACCTTGGTCTCACCCTTTTCTTGTTTTTACTCATAGCTCCCTGCAATTGTAATATGATCTAGGGAATTGACTATGAATTCGGTGGATGGTGTTGGTGCCTCCTCAACGTGGTTCCCCTTGTTCCTTTGTCAGGGGCTGTTCGGTGCCTCCTCCTCCAACGCTTGTAATTCTTGAATACAACGGTTGGTGGCTTAAACCGGTTGGTGGCTTGTAATTCGGAATACAAGCGTTGGAGGAGGAGGCACCGAACAGTCCCTGGACAGGAACAAGGGGAAACACGCTGGAGGAGGCACCAACACCATCCACCGAATTCATAGTCAATTCCCTAGATCATATTACAATTGCAGGAGCTATGAGTAAAAACAGAAAAGGGTGAGACCGAGGTCGACGAAAAGTCCTCAGGAGAATTACAAGCGGAGGAGGAGGACGGTCATCGACATGCTCCATACTCACGTAAGATCCTAACTTGTGGTCGTGGACAATAATGCTCTAACGGCTAATGCTTATGTGGCACTTCACGAGAATAAGGCGAAGACATTAGCAACGAGAACTTTAATATTGCCGCTAAACACGAGAAAGCACACCTCTAAATCGTGAAGACCGGCGGCACGTGGCGGTAGCAGCCAAGACTGGGCGGGGCGGGCGTAGTACGGCTCAATCACGGCAGGCGGATAGAGGTAGTCCGTCGTCGTGCGCGTCACCGACGACTTCCATGGCGCCGCCGAGGCATTGAGACGGAACGGGGAGGCAAGCCATCATTGCCATATACACGCACTATCCAATCATTGCCATATCTCTCGCTATTCACGCTTGATTGAGATACACGAGTACCGCTACATCGTACTCGAAGAAATAGCAAGACGAAAGATTATGAAGCAAAGGGAGAAAAGCAAGAAAAATACCGTGATCCGGTTCATTAAATATTGAATGACCAAGATCGGTGAAGAAGGCTACTACGATGGATAATGACATATTGAAGAGACCAAGATCGGTGAAGAAGACAGAAAAACGTCGGGCCTCTTCACGGATCATCGAGCAACTGGATACGGCGTGGACGAGACAAATAAGATAAGCTATTTCATTGATCCCGAGTCATTGGAGTGTGAGATTTGATTCATGTCTCTCGAAATAATGGAGCCCACCAAAAACATAGGTAAATGCGCTTTGCCTTGCATCATGCATATGGTTAACCATGCTCATCGCGAGAAAATTTTATAGCAAAGAGCTTCTTTTGGTGTAAGACCTGTCTTTGTTTATCTGTTTATGTGTTATTCATCTAACCTTTTTTCATGAACTAGCTGGTGGCCTTATTACACTAGCCTTTGACCGATAGTTACCTCGCTTGAGGAGGAAGCTCTCTTTCCAAGATCTCCTTCCCGAGCTTCCATCCCACCATTCTCGCTTACCGTCATGCAAAGCAACGTTTTACAAGGTATGATTCTTTTCTTTCTACTCGGATCAACGCAAGAATGATGCTCTTTTTTCTAATCGAAAAGGAATGATGCTTTCTGGATTTGTGTTGCTTAGACAATTGTTTCTTGCCATGCGACGAGCTTCTGTCATCTTTGAAGATGATGTGTCAAGTATTGGGATGAGATAAAGCAATCGGAGAACAAGGTAGAATAAAGTGAGAAGAGATTGCCACTGCTCTATTACAGTGATGAGAACGGAACAGCCTCCAAGAGCATGAGAGACGATGTTAGATCAGAGGAGAAGGCATTGACGTTCTAGCTCGTGTCATAGTCCTTCTACATGCCAATCACGCAGGCCGCACGAGGGTTTAGGGTTTAGGGTTTAGGGTTTAAAATAGGGTTTAGGGTTTAGGTTGAGGGTTAATTGTAAAAGGGTTTAGGTTTAAGGTTTAGGGTTTAGGGTTTAGGGTTTATGGTTTAAAATAGTTTTAAATACGACAAATGTTAATTATATGTTTTATTTTATTTTAATTTTTTTTAAATAGGCCATATGTTAAATATATATTATTATTTAAATTTTAAATAGTTTGGAATATGACATACGTTAATTATATGTTATTATTTTAATTTATAATATTTTATGTTAATTATATTACATATCTTAATTATATATGAATATATGAACATATGTTAATTATAATTATATATGAATATAACACAATATAATTGGGCACGTAATAAGTAGTCCGGTTTTGAAACCACCCGGACTAGAGGTGAATTTCATCGGGTGAGAAAACATCTCTAGTCCCGTTGGTGGCTTAAACCGGGACTAGAGGTGCCCACCTACAGGACACGTGGCTGCCGCCATCTCTAGTCCCGGTCCTTGGCTTCAACCGGACAAAAGGTATGCTCTATTTTCCCGGTTGAAGCCACCAACCGGGACTATATCATCTCTAGTCCCGGTTGGTGGCTTCAATCGGGACAATAGAGCAGTACCTATATATAGCAAGGGCTTCACTGGGATCCAAACACTTAGCCGTTTTCGCACAACTCCATCGTCTTCTTCGCCGTCGCTGAGCACAAGGACGCCGCCGTAGCACGCCGTCTCCGCCGTCTTCGTCGCCGTCGTTGTCGCCGAGGGACCGCCGCGCCAAGGTCTTCGTCGCCGTCGCCGCCGGAGGTTAGCCGCCGCCGCCCCCTTTTTTCTCCATGATGCGCGCTAGGGTTAGCCGCCGCCGTCGATGCCATCGCCATCACCACCATTGTCGTCTCCGCCGTCCGCCGCCGTCGCGCCGCTGCCGTGCTATATGTTTAATGAATATGAATGTGAATGAATTTTGTGAATTTTCTGAATTATGTGAATGTGAATGAATGAGGAGGTTTTGAATATGATTTCGATGTGTATGTGTAGATTTGTGAATCTGATTTCGATGCATGTGTATGTGTAAATTTGTATGGACTTTATATGTAAATGGACTGTTTATTTAAATTTTAATGCATGAATATTATGAATTTAGAATTTTGAATGTGTATTTCAATTTAAATGCATGAATAGATTTAAATTTGAATGTGTATGTGACTTGTGAAGTTTGTATTTTTCAATGAACGAGAACGATAAAATCAACAAACGGATGTGGACGGACGAACGGACGGACAGCCGTATGGACGTGGACGAACGGACGGACGCACTAATGAACACTCGTTCGGTCGATCGGTTGGTCGTGCGTTCGTTCGGTCGGTCGGTCGGTCGTTCGTTCGGTCGGTCGGTCGTTCGGTCGTTACAACGTACATAGGCATGCAACGTCCTCTCTGTCCTCTCCTCTCCACTTCCTCTCCTCTCGACCTTATCTCCCTCACATACATGATCATCTCTTTCTCTCCTCTCCTCCAAATGATCGTACTCACAGACGTGAACGAACGATAGGTTAGGGTTCGGTCGGTCGTTTGGTCGTTCGTTCGGTCGTTCGGTGTAGATGTAATCCAGGAAGTGACTTCTAAAAAATATCACCATTGTGGATGTGCACAATTGGATCTGGTGTCTATCGGATTTCATCTATTTTTTCCATCTTCTTCTTTTCTGACTATGTTTTTTTACGTAGACATACATGATATTCGTAAATAATTGGTACATGTATTAACCGACAATAATTTTTTTTAGAATTCTTTGATTAAGTTCTCAACTCACATCAATCAAATGGCGGTTCGTGACGAGGAACAGTTTCTCCTTGATGAGATCGCACGAGAAACAGAGTTTTACAACGAGAAGGGACACGAAGATCCAGATCAGTACCTCAACGAGGAGGGGAACGAGGGGGGAGATGAGCAAAGGAACAAGGAGAGGAATGAGGGCTCCGCCTCCACCTCCGCTGGACGAAGAGGCCACGCGGCCTCAGCAAGAAAATAGAGGGTCGACATGTCATAACGGAGGTGGCACCTGACGGTCGACCAATTGCCCCAGAGGACGCCGGAAGGAAGTTTGTGGCGCACAGCGGATGGGTGGTGAGGGATGACGTGCCCATAAGCGTTGCCAACTGGAGACGTTCTACCAAAGGAGGAGAGGAGCAGAGCTATCTCTCAGACTCAGAGAAAGAGATGCTGTGGACGACAATGCTGCAGACGTTCACCATCCCAGACTCAGATCAGGCAAGGGTCAAGGAATGGACGTTGAAGAAAATGGCAGAGCTCTTCAGGAACTACAAGAAACAGTTACACAAGAAATATATCCTGAAGGGCCAGACACCAGACTTCGACAAGTTCCCAAAGCTCAGAGATCATTGGGATGCTTTTGTTGAGCATAAGACTAGTGAAGAAGCGCAATCAATCATTGAAAAGAACAAGGCCAACGCAGCAAAAAAAGAAATACCATCACAGGCTTGGGTCAGGCGGCTATAAAAAAGCAATGGAGAAATGGGAAAAAATGGAAGCTGACCTAGAAGCACGGGATATCGTTCCAGGCACAGCAAACTGGCCGGAACGATCAAAGAACTGGTTCTATGCTCACGGCGGCTCACTAAATCCCGTCGATGGCACAGTGATCTTTGGTGATGAAATTCTAGAAGCCGGACGGAGGTTAGAGGAGGCGGTGCAGCGGTTCCTCGGGCTCCTTCAGGCCCGATAGAGAGAAGGACGAGCTAACGCTCGGCCTCCAAAACCCGAGCACCGGGCGTATGCGAGGAAAGGCGTCGTCCCATGGAAATACGAGTTCCAAGGCGACATCGCCACATACGGGAGCCGAATGCGGTCAAAGCGAGAGAATGATGCTAGATTCGCGAGAGATGGAAATGAAGCTCTCGCGATCGATCAAATTGTCGATGAAAGGGTGACCGTAAGGTTAGGCGAGGAGCGGAGCCGTGGGTTAGCCAACGCGGATCCAGCAACAACCGCACAACTCCAACAACGGCGCGCGGCTGCGCGTCTCGGAAATGAAGGCGAGCTGGCCCCACAAGCTCAACCGGGTCCGCCATGCCCCGTGGATGACATCACACAGCGGACCCCGTGTGATCTGCACATCCCGCTGAAAAACATAACAATAAAGGTATGTTCGTACTTTTATGTTGTACATTTGTAATAACTTGTCAATCAACGGTCATTATTAACTAATAAGCAATCTTCTCAACAGGTCGCGTCGGGCATGCTATTCCAGTAGCCCGAGATGGCACCTACCACTCCCGGCCCGTTCCACCTTCGTACTCGAAGGTTGAAATTGAACAGGTGGAACGCGGCTATGAAGATCTGGAGCTAGATATCCCCGGAGGAGACGGGGAGATGGTGCTAGGAGAAACAGCTCATGGAATATTTCTCTCGAGGAAGATCTACATAAAATTCCCCGGACGAACAGCGTCTCCTATCGTTCCACCGCCCTCGCCTCCACGTGGGTCGTCTCCTCCGCCTCCTTCGCCGCCTCCGCCTCCTCCACCTCCTGCGTCGCCTCCACGAGCACCGACTCCTAAACGGCCGTCTCCAACTCCACCGCCTTCCAACCCTCCTCCGTCGCCACAATGAGCACCGACTCCTAAACGGTCATCATCCAAGAGCACGCCGTCAATATCAAGTGGTCGTCCAAGAAAAACTCAGAGAATTGAGAAGACGCCGCCACCCGCACCAAAGCGGTCGGCCTCAAGCAGGGGGAAGAAAGCGGGCAAAGATGTACCCCAGCTTGGCATGCAGCCACAGAAGCCTATGGAGTTCAGCACGATCCCAAATATTAGACCTGATTTACGACAATTCATTCAAGAAGCTGGAATTAATATGGATCAATTACACGGGCGTGCACCCCTGGCGAAGGCTCCGCTTAAATACAAGTTCAACCTTGGAAAGCCTCTCGTCAAGCCGGATCTCGTGAAAAGGCTTCCAACTCGATGTACCACTTCCATCGGTGGTACATGCAACAATCCAAGCAAGGGTGAAGACATGATAACATGCAAATATTCAACCGACTACTTCTTCGATGGAGATGACTACCTTTATATCCGATTCGAAGATATATTCGACCTGTACCAACATGATGCCCTTGACGTCTCACTTCTAACCGCGCGGGTTTTGTAAGTATCGCCCGGTTATTTCATTTCTTACCTCCTTGAATTTAGCTAACTAAAATTCTTTTTAACCGTTGTAGAATGGCGATCCAATACTGCAACAAGCACGAATGCACCAAGCATGGATTCATGGATCCACGGAAAATCAACGGCCCATTGGTTGATCAATTTCCTAATGACACAGTGGACAACATATACAACGCGCTTGTGAAGCAACCCTTCCGGTCCTTCATCCTGCTGCCCTATAATACTGCGTAAGTTTTTTCTTTCTTTCCGAACCAATTTCAATCCCGTGCATACATAAAGTTTCATATGTGTCATCTAAACCAATTTACAGATTCCACTGGATTCTATTAGTACTTGACATGGTCAGTCAAAGATCCATGTCTTTGACTCAATGGATAAACCAGAGTCCACGTACTCCCATATATTTGAACTGTTTAACAAGTAATGCCATCTTACTTTCTATTGCATATATGCGTTTCTCGGATAATTACGTGCTAACTTTGAACTGCACGTAGGGCATGGGAACGATTCCGGGTTAATGTTCGTGGAAATTGGAAAGATAAGCTCTCTGTGCGGATGAAGTTTCCAGTGTGTAACATGCCTCCTCCTAATTTGAGTTGATATCATTATTATGTTCAAAAATATGATATGCATATTAAATATGTCGTCGTTTCTCTTTTAGTGTGCAAAATAGTCGCAGGGCACCAACCTATGTGGATATTATGTCTGCGACTACATTCACCGCTTTGTGACCGAAGTTAAAACTGTCGATGATCTAGATGTACGTATAACACCAATTCATACATTACGTCTCGATTTCTTATTCACTTCATATATTTATTTCTCATTTATTGTAATTAATGACAGCTTATGCGAGTAAGAGACGACCTCCCCCACGAGACTTTCATACAAGCCGCTCAGGAAGATTTGATGGGATTTATTAACGAGCAGGTCGTTGATCCCGCGGGGGAGTTCTTCATTAGTTTTAGTAGCTAAACCACAGCAAAGTAGATTAGAGACAATTTTTTATAAGCTAGCTAGGAAACATGTATGAATATTGTACATATTTTGGTAATATATGTATATTTCCTTTCTTAAGTTCGTTTAAATGTGTGTAAATTATATATTTATGTGTATTATAATTTATGTGTAATATATATATAGCGATCTGCTGTAGAAATGGCAAATTAAAAAAATTAATCTTTAGTCCGGTTGAAGCCACCAACGGGACTAAAGATTTGCGGAGCCGGCCACGTGGCTCCGCCACCTTTAGTCCCGGTTGGTGGCTTCAACCGGGACTAAATGTGCATCTCTAGTCCCGGTTATTTAACCGGGACTAGAGATAGACCACCTCTAGTCCCGGATTCGTAGTCCCGGTTTGACAACCGGGACTACTGAAGGTTACGAACCGGGACTAGTGTGGCTTTCTCCAGTAGTGAAGTCATCAGCACCACCGGCGTTGGCTTGAGGCCTACGACAAAATCTGACATAAATACAAATATGGTTGGGAACGTTGTTGTAGTTATCGAGACAAATCTAGATTGGCGCACTCCAGTCATGTGCTATCCGGTCTCAGAAACAATACTGTATGATGACACAGAGGCAGAAAAACTCGTTGATCAGGCAATAGCTTACTGTATGATTGGAAACAACTTGTACAAAAAGGTTGAAAATGGAGTTCTCCTCAAGTGTGTATCTTCCAACACAACAAAGAACTCCTCGACATCCATGAAGGAATGTGCAAACCATACCTTTGTCCTGCCCGTTCTCATGCTGGGGGCTTGATATTCTTGGGCCTTTTCCACGTGGACAAGGTGGCTACACATTCCTGTTCATCACTATCGATAAATTCACCAAGTCAATTGACGCAGAGCAAACATAGGAAATTAAAGCTGAACAAGCTATCAAGTTTATCAAGGGTGTATTATGTCGATATGTATTATCTTGACGGACAATGGCTCCTAGTTCAAAAGTGGTGCTGTTCGAGACTATTGTCTGGACTTGGGATTAAGATATGTTTCTCTTCAGTTCCACATCCTCAGAGCAATGGTCAAGTTGAACGTGCGAACAACATCGTATTACAAGAGATAAAGACATGTGTCAACGAGAGACTCATGGCCTATGATTCACTATTGGTCGAAGAACTCTGCTCTGTACTATGTGTTGCTCGCACAACACTAACCACGGCCTCCAAGGAGATACCATTCTTCCTCATGTATGAATCAGGAGTGCTTCTCTAAGGAACAAGGTGAACGACGAGTAGATGATGTCAATCTATTGGAAGAGCATCGAGAACGAGCTGCTGTTAGAGCAGCTAGTTATCAGCAGGGCTTACGTTGATATCACGAGAACCGCATACGTGCACGGTCACTCACCATCGGCGAATACGTTCCTCAGATGGATTCAAAATCAGGTAGGGTGAAACAAGCTCTCTCCCAAATGGGAAGGACCATACACGGTGGTACTATGACTAGGCGCATACAAGATCGCTGACGACGAAGGCCACGATCTATCCAAGTCTTGGAATATTGATCAACTATTAAAATTATATGTATAGATTGATCAGAATGTGTAAGTTCATATATATATATATATATCAATAAAGTGTGCAATATTTACCCGTTGATCCTGTTTGGTCATATCTCAATTGGTTGAAGTATTCTCTTCCTATGTGCCTTTACACTACCTGGCTAATCTTGAGGTCAAGGACGCCTGATAATGTACAATTGTCAAGGCTTTGTGGTAAATTACTGTCCAGTAATTACAACATTTGATTGATATATTTACTAGCCATGTAATCGGGAATTGGTTCTCCCAACTTTAGGGACTTGGAATCCGTCCCTTCAATGCTATGTGATATGAAATGCAAGCTAATTACCAGGAACATTCTCTTTCCCAAAAATCACGCCGGGGCTAGGGACAGCATACAACTCCACAAAGCGATAAGCTATGGCGAGGATACCTGGCTATTGTTACACATGAATTTATTTTTATATTTGCACTTAATTTATAGCAAAAGTACAAATTTTATAAAGTTCACTAGTGCTATCAACAAAGTATTCTTGCAGGTAACAACATATTACATTACCAGGATGGCCATCGCCAATCCATAGACCTAAATACGTCCTCAGCAATCAGAGCAAGAGACCATGCTATCCTGTTGATTTCCTCATATGATCGATGAGAATGACTAAAGTCCTCCCTCAGAAAGCAAAGCTCCAAGTGTGGTCGGGTTTCTACTATGCAAGCAAGGATATGGCCTCCTACATAACGACTGGCACAACCACACTCTTCCTTGAGGCAGTTGTCGATACGACTAGCTTTGTTAGTGAGCTCTTCCCATGTAGCCCACAGCGAACCAAGGTAGCCATATATGGTCTTCTCAGGTGAAGGACGAACAACAAGTAGCACTTGACAAAACTGGCTGAGAGCATTGCAGCTCCTTTAAAAATAGGCCAAGGTCCATACTTCCCTGCCTCGCAAGGTTTTGAATTCCTGGTCTTTCTTGATGTTGTCGGCAGCACGCTTTAGCTTTCCCTTCTCATGCATGGTCTCTCAGTACTTCACCGACTGTCTTAACTCTTCAGAAGAGGCTTCAAAACCTAGGAGAAGTGTTGACAACTCTAATCATATTCCAACCTCAAGGAGGGATACAAAACATCAAAAAGGGGAGCGAGTATCTTACTTGGCATTGCCCATGGAAGAATTGGAGCTGGGCTCCATTGGAAGCTACTGCTTGGCTAGAGGTCTTGACAGGAACAACCGAAGTTAGTGCTCGAGTGTTATCTTCGAGAGTTGAGGAAGCGTTGGGAGAATCAAGTACGACTAAAAGATCATTGGATCGACCGCCATGCTGATCGTCCGTTATACTACCCATCAACTGAGTACGAAACACATTTACACACTTAACAATAAAGTTAAAAAGCAGAGTTATTGACAACATTAAGACTAGAATTGTTCATAAGTGGATCAAGCAAAAGAGTTTACTCTTCAAAAAACTTGATAATGGAGTCCCCAACATCCTCCATCTCGATCATCACGTCCTAGTGCTGCTCATTGGCCCCGCTCTGAGCCAATAATTGTTCAATGTTGATCTCGGGGGGAGTTAGCTTCAGGCAAGCGAGAATGTGGCATGCACCGGTCTTTAGCCCCGCCCACCATCTACCTTCCACTTGAGAAGTGTAGGATGTGGAGATGGTCTCTAGCTCGGTAATCAGCTCCCCCAGAGAATATAGGACAGAAGTCTCATTAGAGAACTGGGGAACTTCATTGAGGCGGCTGAAGTTAGTCTTCGGACCCTCATGGAGTGACGCTAGAATATCCTTCTCTTTCGAATTCTCATTCTTTTGGCTCTGAAGCTTGTTGCCTTGGATCACTTCTCGGAGCCTGGTGTTGTCGAAGGCTGCTTCCTAGAGTTTCCCCTCCAAGTGCTCCGCTTGCTTGTTTGCCTTGTTCACCACCTTCTACAGGCATGCGATTTTGGCAAGAGGACTCTAGTAACCGAAAAGCTTAAAGTAACAAGTGGAGTGCTGAATGTTGTGCCCCTTCCTAACGGGGGCGCTTTGAGTAGGCAGCAGTTGAGGATAGGGGGTAGCATCAGGAGAAGTAGGTGGTTGGGAGCTCACATCATCTAGCGAGTCCGAGCTTTGCCTCGACAAATTTGGGGTTTCCCTTCATGAAGAAAAAAGTTAAGACTTACATTCGAGAAGGAAGAGGGTCAAGTTTGTAAGGTGTGATGTACTCGGTACCCGGGTACCTCACGTTGGGTCTTTGTTCTAAATAGCTTGGGATGGGCCGAGTGCCCTAGGCCCATGCGGCTTTCTTGTAATCCAAGAAAGAGAGATCCCCGGGAAGAGATATAAACCGTGGGGATCATGCATATCCTTTATAGATAGAATAGGAAGATTTAGTTTAACCAACTAGATACTTTCCTTGTAACTCTCCCCCTCATCCTATATAAGAGGGGGCAGGGTCTCGAGATGGGACGATCGCCAAACAACTCTAGGGAACTCCACAGAACTCCTCACTAACCAACATACATGCCATGGTGATCGCTGTATTGCGAAACTTTCTACACATATCCAATCTATTCAATAGGACTATGTGTGGGGGGTGTTACCTCGGGGTAGCTCACAGAGCGTAGACAAGGTCAGTTGAAGTCACACCAGGGGTCCTCGAGACAGGGTCAGCAGTCCGACCTCCTCTTGGGGTTGGCCACCCCAACTTCGCCCTGGGTCCGAATTCGGTGTTCCTTCTTGACCTCAACTCATTGGCCCGACCTAAGATCTCCTCGAGAAGGAAGGCTTGCTTTGCAAGGCTCGTAGAGGAGGCAAGGAGGGGACAACCTGGCAGAAGATGATGTCACCTGACAAGGCTGGACAAATAGTACCTGCAGAGGACGGATCCCAAGGTGGTATAAGGCACAAGATGCCCATGGCATGCAGGACCCAGAGGGATCTCTATGTACTTTTCAAATATTGTTTGTACTTGCTGTGGGGGGTGTCACCCCGTGGTACCCCAAAGACTCAATTCGGACTCCAACCAAAGTCAAACCGAGAGTCCTCGGCATGTGGTCGAGGTCCCGACCCCCCTCCGCGTGGTCAATCCCTCCGACCTTACCCTGAGTCCGACCTCGGTTCTCCGATCGACTTCGACTCAACGCCCGACCTTAAGCCACCTCGAGAGACAGCGCAGCGGACAAGGAGGAAGAGGGAGGAGACCACCTGGCAGCGCTTGGCACCACCTGGCAGCACAGGAGCAGGATCCCAGGGATAGCAAGATCACAAGATGCCCATGGTGTATAGGATCTAGCCGACCAACTTGTACTTTGTCAGATGTTCTCTGTACCCCCACCTTTTCTCTCTCTCTTAGGCTTAGCTTTCTTGGCCCCCATGTTCTCTTGTTCCTGCCCCCCTTGAGCTATAAAAGGGAGGGCAGGGCAATGGGGCCAAGGGGAGAAGAGGAGGAGGAGGAGAAAAGGAAGGGAAGATCGGGGGGGGGGGTTCCAGATCCAAACTCTCAGAACCTCCATTGTAACTATTGTTCATCATCCACCCCAATGAAGAACACCGCTCACTGGATGTAGGTCTATTATCCTTTGGGAGGGCTGAACCAATATAACTTTCTGCGTCTTGTTTCTTGGCTCATCTTTAAGTTCGAGTCGACCATGCGATGCTGTGGAGAACAGTTTCTCTACCACTCCCTCTCTTTCACCTCCTCGGGGACCCCCCTTGGAGGACTGCCGACCCATTCCGTCGACAGATGGCGCGCCAGGTAGAGGCGTTGTTCTTCATCTCAAGCGATCGGAGGACAATCTTCTTCTTCAGTGAATCATTGGAATAAGATAAGTTTCTCTTCTCCTTATTCCGTTTCTTGCATATCTCTTTCATTTTCCTTGCATAGCCTTGCATTTCTTGCTTTTTGCCGCCAAGCCGCCGGGTGAGCCACGTGCACTCGACAACTTCCGTGCACAGTTTTATGGCCAACACTAAGCTACGCGGCCCCGATCCATGTTCGGTTGGGGTTCCCCAATAGGATGTTTGTGGAAGTCACTTTTGGCCACTCGGGGGCTCGGTGATGCTTCTCGACCGGCAAGTAATGACCTAATGACTTGATAACTTCCACGCAATTACTCACGACCAGCTTTGAGATACATGGCCCCGACCCCGTATGGTCCGGGTTCCCTGGACGAAAGAGTATCGACTAAGTCTATGACTACTTGCCGGCTCGGTTCGTTCCTCGAATATCAGAACTCTTCTCCAAACCCTAGTCTTCAGAGCTATATCCAATCTCTAGAACACCTAAGAACTCTCTCCATTGTAATCCTTGTTCATACACCACCTCAACAAAGATCACTGGACGTAAGCATATTATCCTCCAGGAGGGCTGAACCAATATAAACTCTCATTTTTTGGCTCGTTTTGATTCCCGAGTCGACCATCCGATCCATCGGTGAGACGCCCCGACCACTCTCTTTTAACTCCTTGGGTAGACCCCTTGGAGGACCGCTGACCATCCCGTCGACAGTTGGCACGCCAGGTAGGGGACTTTCTTTGTTGTTCCAAGCGATTGATGGCTAATGTCTTCTCCACCGACTTCACGGCACCCGTCGGGATGATGTTCTTTGGGAGCCTGGTCTTCTGCACCAACGACTTCAGCTGCCTCATCCTCTCTAAGGAGGCCTCTAGCGTGCTGGACCACGCGATCGTGCAATGGCGCGTTGTCCGGAGGGCGAGGCATGCGGCTCCATGTCCTGCAGCCTCAACTCCTACGATCTGTTCGTCCATGAAGGTTTGGTGGCTCAAGTCCCTGACTTCCCAATCGGCGGTACCGAGGGTAGACTCCACGTGGGTCTGGGTCAAGCGTCTGGGACAGCACCGCTCCACGCATCAGGCTTCCCCACCGTGGGAGGTACCTTCACTTGCTCCACCTATCGTCGGACGCGTTCCTGTGCTCCCTGGGTCGGCGAGCCCCAAGAAGCTCGTCCGCCATGCTTTGCCTCTTCGCATGGTGCCGACCAAATGGTCGTGCGCGCGGGAGTTCCCCCCTGGCAACCGCGGGTAGTGAACTTTGTCCTCATGGCGGATTTGGTCTCTGATGATGAGGACACGGGCTCTCAGGAGTCCGACACCCATCACAACGCTCGTCGTCACTGCAACGCAGGCCGGGTTGCACAGTGTGAGTTGGCCCAGTTCCCTCGTGTCCAACCCCAGAGCCTGGAGTTCGACTTCACCATGGAGTTCGAGGGGCATTAGGTTTTCCGAACGCGAGCCGCTAACTTGGTGGCCATTGAGCGTACGCTCGTCGCCCTTCCCGACTCTTCGGAGGTGTGGAAGACGATGGCCATGACTCAGGCAGCTGCCGCTCAGCTCAATGTCCTGGGCCCGTCTTAGCACCCCCCGAGGAGCACTCGTCGATCAAGGTCCGGGCAACAGCAGACCGCTGGCCACTCCGCTTTTCCGTGCTGCACCGAGAATCAAGCTACAGGGGCCCAAGTTGTTCCTGTTGGCTTGGGCGGTCGCCAGAAGAGTGCCCGAACTTCGGAGCACCAGGGCAGTTCCTACACTGGTGACATGCGCGAGATTATTGCGTAGGAGGTTTATGCCCGCAACACCATCGAGTGCCGTATCGCCGACCGAAGGCACCAGGAGATGTGGCACCCAGAGGACTATGATCGGGAGCACAGTGCCCCTGAAGGCATTGTCAGCACTGAGGTCACGCCCCGACATAATGGGTTCATGGCCTTCACCGCCAATCTCCGTCGGGTGACCTGGTGTTAACACTGAAATTTGGTAATTGAGTTCCTAAGTCCTCAAAGGCGAAGCAGAGTCGGATCGGCTGGAGACAGGAGTCGCATCGGCTAAAGGAGTGATCGGCTGCGAGGCCAATCGGCTAAGGATGGATCGAACAGGGACAGCCGATAGCCGATTCCAGACCCGGAAGAGATGGAACCGTTTCTAATGCAGGAGTTTGAGGATGAATAGAAGATTCGGTTGCTAATTGCGCATTAAATGATATTGCCACTTATTGATAGAGTCGTGTGACGGCAATTGTATATGTAATTTAGGGGTTTGTTTAATTGTTAGTTGTAACACGACGTGGGTCTTGCTCGAGATAATGTTGTGGTTTTAAATAGTAGTTTAGATAGAGTCCAGGGTTTGTGCAGATATTTGTACCTTGGGTATAAATAGGACCCGAGACCCCTTGTAACTAAGACATTCACATCAATCAAACCTTCGGCGCATCGCCAACTTTTTCTTCAGACGAGTACTTTGTTTGGCTACGGGCTACATCGTTTCGATCCCCAGATCTAGGTAAATGCTTGTCATTAGTGGTATGATTTACTGTTTCTAGTGCTTCCATCGCAATGACACCTTAGAATCAGAAGTTTATACTGCGCTATGTATCATATAGCACATATAAATTAGATCAATGTTTAGATCTATCCCGCCATTGGCTAGTTCTATCAAGAATGTGCAGCCAATAGGGATAGATCTAAAGGTTGGCTGGTTTATATGCGGTATCCACCGTCTCGAGGGGTATAAATCGGCTGTGACAGATCGGGTTTTTATTTTGATATTTAATGCTGCATCGGGTTCGAACTATTAAGTTGTTTTTAGAACTATCAATGATCTGTTCATCTGAGATTTATATTATTTAGAGACAGCGCCGGGGTTTCAGCCGACCTTATCTGCCCTGATATATTTCTTTTAGTATATTCAGTATTGGATTTGTATTAGGACTGCCTCTTGTGTTAAGATCGCATTCCTGTCGGACGCTGCTAGCCGAAATCGGCTTATCATCGACAGTCGATGGCCGATTTCTAGGCTATGCATTTGATACATGAGTGGTATCTTTCTATAAGATTCATCAGAGTACTAGCCGATTCCTTGTTAGCTTTCCAATATCGGCTAGGTTATCGATCCATATATTTATTATTCTTCACCGTATTTGGGTTAAGCGGCTGATGCTGTCTCGATGTAGCCGATCCATTCCAGCTGCTTGGCTTAAATATTGTTTGGAATAGCATATATATGTTCATGGATTCCCTCGGCCGATCCCGTGGGGATCTAACCTAACCCTTAACACATATTCCTTTGTTTTTCTTGTTGATTGACAGATCAAATCAACTGGCACACCCTGCACAACGTAGGCAGCCGAGAAGGACCTGCACTGGAGTCAAGCAGATCTCCCAGGCCAGCGCGTGAGAGAGATTTCTTGTCAACACGCTTCTTGGCACGCCTGGTGGGACTTTCTTTGTCGGCTCGACTCGGACGCATAGATTCAGCCAGCAAGATGGTCGACTCCAAGAGCCCCATCATTACGCAGGACAACATCATGTCTGTAAAGATAGAACAACTATCGGATCAGCAGCAAGCCGAATATAAGAAGATGGTGGAAGAACTTCGGGCTAACTATTTACAATCTTTCACCCAAACAAGATCTGGGGCCGTGCATCAGAAATATAAGTTCAGCCCGAACGATACCAAGGCATCCTCCTCTGGTGATACAAAAGGCAAACAGAAGGTGGAGGAGCCGACCCAGGTGCAGGATGATGCAGCTGTATATTCTCTACAAGACCGGATTGACTCGGCCGTGCATCACGCGTTGGTCAACCAAAGTAGCATCCTGGTCAACACTCTTAATAACATGATTGCTACTATGGTCGACGCCAAAATAGCCGACCAGCTGCAACGAGGACCAACGTACTTCACAGATGGCCAATTTCCTGGTTACAGGATGATGGTCACGCAGAATCGGCCGATCCCACCGCTGGGGCAAAAGGGGCCACCGGGAGGAGTCCTCGGTCAGCCAAACCCAGGTGAAACGGCTATAAGACCAGCAATCACTATACTGAACCGACAACAGCCGCTGCCCCAGGGTCAACTCGCTATGTTCAATGACAATCGCCACTCAGAACCGATTGATCCAGATAGACGATGCAACGCCGGTGGCCAACAGTTGTTTCCAGAACCACCAACGGCACAGCCGGCACCTCGGCCACCTCCCGCTGATCATCACTACCACTATCAAGGAGGCCGTCAAGATCATCATTACAGGCGTCAGATGCCACCACCGTTGTATCGGCAAGCACCCGCATCGTATGACCCATACGTGCCGATACAGCAAGACAACTGGACATGGGCCGATTTAATCGCAGATGTCATACGCGATCAATTCGGCCTCAAACCGAAAGACTCAGGAAACATGTATCGGTACCCTTATCCGGAGCACTTTGAACGAATCCCGTTGCCCAACCGATACAAGATCCCAGATTTTTCAAAGTTCTCTAGGCAGGACAACGTCTCTACCTACGAGCATGTTAGCCGATTCTTGGCGAAATGCGGTGAAACATCAGCTACGGACCACCTGAGAGTTTGTTTGTTCCCTCTTTCTATTTCGTGATCGGCCTTTACTTGGTTCTCCTCATTACGCTACAACTCGATTCAGAGCTGGGCCGATCTTGAAAAACAATTCCATAACTGCTTCTACTCCGGCAACCACGAAATGAAGCTGTCGGACCTCACTAGCATCAGACAAAAACACAATGAATCGGTTCAAGAATACATCCAACGCTTTAGGGAGATGAGGAACCGATGCTATAGCCTGGTGCTGTCAGACGCTCAGCTGGCCGATTTGGCTTTTCATGGTTTGATCACGCCGATCGAGAGCGATTCTCTGCGCAAGACTTTGACAGCTTTAGCCCACTTGGCGAAGGTGATGGCCCACGAGCAGCGATTCCAAGACACCAGGAAGGCCGTCAAGAATATAACTCAGGTCATCGTCGAGTCAGACTATGGGTCCGACGACGATGACGCGGAAGTGGCAGCAGCCGAATAGGCTAAGAACAAAAAGGCCATCGTCTGCCAATGGCTATTGAAGACAACCAAAGAAGAAAGATACGATTTCGACAATTGCCAAGGCCGACACGATTTTTGATTAGCTGCTCAAGGAGAAGCAAATTCAATTGTCTGAGAACCATGTGATCCCGTCGGCTGAAGAATTAAAGAAAAAGAAGTATTGCAGGTGGCACAACTCCACGTCCCACACCACTAATGACTGCAAGGTCTTCAGACAGCAAATCCAGTCGGCAATCGAAGCCGGGAAGCTGAAATTCGCCGACTCAAGTCGGCCGATGAAGGTAGACGGTAATCCCTTCCCAGTCAACGCGGTCCAAACCGGCCCCAGGCAAGCTGATCGACAGAACAGAATGGCGCACGGCTTAGTTAATACATTGATCGGGGCCAAGGCAGAAAGCGACCAAATTGGATGTCATGCTGCGCCAATTAACATGGTGCGCACAGTCATCAGATCGGCCGACCGATGGCCGATTCAGGAACGTAGCCGGTACCGTCATCAGTACCGATCCCGGCAGGAAGAAGCTTATGATGAAGCACCTCATCGGCGCGAGCCGAACGCCCAAAGCCGACGATACAAGGCAAACCACGACAATGCCGATCCGCATTGGCATTGCGGTTTTTTCAGGTACTGCTGGGAATTCGGCATGAGACTACCAACGCTGGATGATTGCCCGACATGTAACGATCGCCACACAGGAGCTCATCGCCTGCAAGTCCAACTCTGTTCGTCCCCAGAGCCATTCAGATAAACCAAAGGCGACAGTCTGTCCATGATCAGCTCGGCCCGATCCACTAGGACTTCTTCGTCGACGAAATCCACGATGGGGGCAACCGCGATGATGAAGAAGCCGACGACGAGGAGTCGGCCAATCCCCAATGGTGCCCATCCGATCTCTTCACGAAGACGCAAAAAAGAAGGGTTCAACGGCTTAAGCGTGAAGGTAGAGAGGACGAAGTGCAGCAAATGATCCACGAGGAACGCCGTTGGCTGGGCAAAATCAAGAGGCGATGGGTACCCAAAAAGAAAGCTGCCATAGCCAACAAAGAACAAGCCAAGGAAAGCCCAGCTGATCAAGCCAGGAGGACAGCCAAAGGGAAAGGCAAAATTTTTTGCATCGGTTAACATGGTATTCGTGTTGCCAGCCAAATTCGGTGCTCCTGAAGCCGATGCAGACACCGTCGAAGATGACCTGGCGAAACTAGCAATCTCACCAGATCAGGCTGTCTTCGACAAACCCGAAGGTACCGAAAATCAGCACTTAAAGCCGTTGTATGTTAAAGGATTCATCAACGGCAAGCTGATTTCCAAAATGCTGGTCGATGGGAGAGCTGCAGTCAACCTCATGCCTTACACGACATTTAGAAAATTAGGCAAGGGAGCCGAAGATCTGATAAAGACCAACATGGTGCTCAAGGACTTCGGTGGCAACTCATCGGAAACCAAGGGTGTCCTCAACGTTGAACTGACCATCGCAACAAGACCGTGCCCACAACATTCTTTGTCATCGACGGGAAGGGGTCTTACAGCCTACTGCTCGGAAGGGACTGGATACACGCCAACTGTTGCATCCCTTCTACAATGCATCAGAGCCTGATCCAATGGGACGACAACAAGATCGAGATTATACCAGCCGACAGGTCAGTTAGTATTGTCGTGCTGATTTGCCGCTTTGGGAAATCGAGGGCATTGATTGTTTATCCGGAAAATCTGGCAAGCCGATTTTCGAATGTTTCCAATTCCACAATAAAGCCGATTGGAAATGACGAGCTGCAGCTGCTGCTTTGAACAAGACATGGTGGAGGGCTCGAGCGTTCTCGGCATAGCCACCGCGGATGAAGACGATGGCAAGTTAGGGCAAGGTTTTACGTCGGCCGACGAGTTAGAGGAAATCGACATCGGCTCTGGTGATAAGCCGAGGCCGACGTACATTAGCAAAAATCTGTCTCCTCATTGTAGATCCCAGCTTATTAAATTACTAAAAGAATATAAAGATTGTTTTGCTTGGGAGTACTTCGAGATGCCCGGTCTCAGTCGATCGATAGTAGTCCACAGCTGCCGATTAAGGCAGGCTATCGGCCGTTCAAACAACCTCCCAGGAGGTTTAGGGCCGATATGTACAATGCAATTAAAGTCAAAATGACTCGGCTATACGACGCGGGATTCATTCGACCTTGCCAATACGCCGAATGGGTCTCGAATATCGTTGCAGTATTGAAGAAAAAGGGCAAACTTAGGGTGTACATCGACTTCAGGGATCTTAACAAGGCAACCCCTAAAGATGAATACCCGATGCCAATAGCCGATATGCTCGTCGATGCTGCTTCCGGTCATAAAGTTATCAGTTTCATGGATGGCAATGCAGGATATAACCAAATATTCATGGCCGACGAGGACATCCACAAGATCGTGTTTCGGTATCCCGGCGCAATCGGCTTGTACGAATGGGTAGTAATGACGTTCGGCCTGAAGAATGCTGGGGCAACATATCAACGAGCCATGAATTACATCTTTCACGATATGATCGGCTAGCTGGTAGAGATATACATTGACGATGTGGTTGTCAAGTCCAGGGAGATAGAAGGTCACATTGCTGATCTTAGACAAGTGCTAGAACGGACGAGGAAATATGGTTTGAAGATGAATCCGCTTAAGTGCGCGTTCAGCGTATCGGCCGGGCAATTCTTGGGATTTCTCGTCCATGAAAGAGGGATTGAAGTTACACCAAGGAGCATAAATGCTATCAAGACAATCCAGCCTCCGAAAGATAAAAAGCAACTCATGTCATTGATCAGCAAGATAAACTTCATCAGACGGTTCATAGCCAACCTCTCAGAAAAGATGGAGCCATTCACACCACTGGTTCGGCTGAAGGCCGAGCAGGTGTTCACATGGGGGGCAGAGCAGCAAAAGGCTTTAGACAACATAAAAGATTATCCAAGCTCCCCTCCAGTTTTAATGCCTCCATAAAAGGGGATACCGTTCAAGCTGTACTTATCAGCCGACGACAAATCAATCGGCTCAGTACTAATCCAAAAAGTCGACAGCAAAGAAAAAGCCATTTTCTATCTCAGTCGATGGTTGCTAGACGCAGAGACAAGGTACTCACCTGTGGAGAAGTTATGTCTGTGCCTCTATTTTTCATGTGCGAAGTTAAGGCACTATCTGCTGTCCAACGAGTGCACGGTAATTTACAAGGCCGATGTAATTAAGCATATGCTATCGGCTCCAATACTCAAAGGAAGAATAGGGAAGTGGATCTTCGCACTAACAGAGTTCGATCTGAGGTATCAGGCACCAAGGGCAGTCAAACGACAAGCTATAGCCGACTTCATTGTGGAGCACAGGAACGACTCAATCGGCTCAGTGGAAATCATGCCTTGGACTTTAACGTTCGATGGCTCAGTTTGCACCAACGGCTGTGGCATCGGCTTGGTCATTATTTCGCCCAAGGGGGCAAGCTTCGAGTTTGCTTTCGCCATCAACCCCCACGCTACAAAAAACCAAGCCGAATATGAAGTCGTCCTTAAAGGATTGCATCTACTCAAGGAAGTTGAGGCCGACGCCATCGAAATAATGGGAGACTCGCTGTTGGTCATCAGCCAATTATCAGGAGAATATGAATGCAAAAACGACACGCTGATGGTCTATTATCGGCAATGCCGGGAATTGATGGAAGGTTTCTGGCTCGTTACTTTGAAACATATCCCCAGAGAGCAGACGCAGAGGCCAATGACTTGGCTCAGGAGTCATCGGGCTATCGGCCGATGCTGAAAGAAGTAGACATAGACGTGGCCGCCATTACGATCGATGATTGGAGGTTTGAAGTTTACAACTATCTCAAAAACCCCTCTCAATCGGCCACCAGGAAACTACGATACAAGGCATTACGATACGTGTTGCTCGATGAAGACCTGTACTATCGGACGATTGACGGCGTGCTGCTCAAGTGTTTGGGAGCTGATCAAGCTACAGTGGCCATCGGGGAAGTACATGAAGGAATCTACGGCACGCACCAATCGGCCCACAAAATGAAGTGGCTTCTTCGCCGAGCAGGGTATTTCTGGCTGACGATGCTGGAGGATTGTTTCAGATACTACAAGGGGTGCCAGGATTGCCAGAAGTTTGGCGCCATACAACGAGCACCAACATCGGCTATGAACCCGATCATCAAGCCATGGCCGTTCAAAGGATGGGGCATTGATATGATCGGCCAGATCAATCCACCCTCAAGCAAAGGGCATAAGTTTATCCTGGTGGCAACGGACTATTCCACAAAATGGGTGGAGGCGATTCCCCTCAGAAAACTAGATTCTAAGGACGCAATCGAGTTTGTCAAAGAACACATCATTTACTGATTTGGCGTTCCACAAACAATAACAACAGACCAGGGATCTATCTTTGTATCGAATGAATTTGTTCAGTTTGCTGACGGCATGGGGATCAAACTACTTAATTCTTCACCATACTACGCACAAGCCAACGTGCAAGCCGAGGCCTCAAACAAAAGCTTGATCAAGCTGATTAAAAGAAAGATTTCTGAGTATCCTAAACAATGGCACAGCCAGTTAGCCGAGTCACTCTGGGCGTATCGGATGGCATGCCACGGGTCAATCCAAGTCCCTCCGTACAAACTGGTCTATGGACATGAGGCGGTGCTGCCATGGGAAAGTGTCGTCGGCTCAAGGCGCATCCAGCTACAGGACCAACTCACAGCTGACGATTATTAGCACCTGATGGTAGACGAATCGGAAGATTTAGTTTTATCCAGGATGAAGGCCTTGGAAAAAGTAACAAAAAATAAAGAACGAGTAGCTAGGTATTATAACAAAAAAGTGGTGCCCAAATCATTCGAGGAAGGCGAGCTCGTTTGGAAACTTATACTGCTGATCGGATCTAGAGACAACAAGTTCGGCAAGTGGTCACCAAATTGGAAAGGGCCTTTCAAGATCCACAAATGCGTCTCTAAAGGAGCTTACATGCTAAAAGGACTGGACGGAGAGGTATTTGGAAGGGCTCTCAATTGAAAGTATTTGAAAGAAATACTACCCGAGCATATGGATCAACTCTTGATTCGGCTATGGTTATTCCAGCCGATTTACGACAACCGATGTCTTACGTTTATGAGGCATCGCCTTTAGACATTTTATACAACTTTTTTTGCCAAGTGCCCTACGATCGGCTCATGATTGACCGATAAGGATGGCCAGGATGCGCGAACGGCTCGAACTCACAATTTTGTCGACACCAAAGCTATCAAAAAAACTTGGGGGCATATACATACACAAGCCGATCGCATCGCAAAATCGGGCCGATTGCAATGCAAAATCAGGCTACAACATTCGCCGATTTTTATTCATAATCAGCGTAAAGCTATTTTTGATTACATATCTCCTAGGTAATCTCTGATGGCCGCTAGAGCTCGGTCAGTGGTCTCCGGAGACTCCATCTCTAAAGCATCTAAGATTAGATACTCTAGCCGAGTGACTCTTACGTCGGTGGTTGTGGTCAGCAGTTCATTGGCAAGTCGTGTTTGCCTTGCTTCCAGCCGGTCAAGGCGCGTGAGCATTGAAGACGCCAAAGGGACAGCGGCCGGGACGCTACCAAGGTTGATGGAAGGTCTGGCCGCCGGATGACGAGCCTCCTGTTCCTTGAACCGCTTCAAGTTGGTTCTCACTTGTCGTTCTTGGCTAGCCGTCAGTTCATACGACATGTCCATGATCGCTAGAATCACCCGAAGGGGATGGAGCGGCTGCGAGAAGGTTCACTCCTGAGCACTTAGAGAGAAGAAGTGGTGAGAATGGATGAGTTGGGAAATCACCTGGTTCACCGAGGAGCTTGAGGAAGCCATAAGAAGCCCTGCCGAAAGCTCGGAGATCTGGATGTTGTACACCTGGAGAGTGAGTTTTTTCTTCGGCTGTGAGTTATTCAGGAAGGCCTGAAGGAGTCCATTTATAGAAAGAAAAGATGCGGGTTCAGATGTGAAAGGTCGCTGCCGATGCGAAAGTCGAAGAGGTCATCATTAAAGGCGTTGGGAATCGTTGAATGGTTGGCGACTGCTAAAGGCTGGATACCTATCGTTTAGAACTCACGGGTTCTTGAAATACAGATGCGGACGAGTCAGACTATGGAACCAAATCGGCAGTGCATTCGGATATTATCGGCCGATAGCCAATAGGACCGATGTTCGAACGCTAACACTAACAGTCGTGGTGTAGTCTCGGAGTCGGCAACACGAAACGATACGAGCGGCTAGAGCCGATTTCAACATGAGCAAGTCAAGACGCCGCGCACGACTGAAAGCCGATCTTATCTATAAGTACAAGCACGAGTAAAATGATCATCCAATCCCATCACAGAAGCATGACAAATATGATACAGAATCGTTAGCCGATTTCAGAAGATGAAATATTGCAATTTCATTTTTTCAGAAAATCGGTTATGGCCGACAACGCCTTCCGCCTAATTTGGTCTATTTTTTCGATGGCCCTAACGTCGTCGGCCTCAGACCCCGCCACCAGTCGGACGCTCCTCACCAGGTTGCGCAGGTGCGCCACGGCCGCCTTGATGCCCCGACGTTCAGCTTCGATCTTGGCTGGCAAGCCAGCCATGTACTCCTTGTGAACATCGATCTCGTTCGTGACTTGAACAAGATCAGCTATCAGCTGATCTTGACGAGTGAGCAGTCGCTCGAGCTTGGCCGCCGGCTCGGTCTTCAGGCGATCGAAGGCGGCCTTCCGACTCTCGATGGCGCCCTTGGTTGACTGGATGGTGGCCGACCACGCTTGACTCTCGCGGCGATCGATTATCCGCTGACGTGCCCGCTCATACTTGAACTGATGGGATTCCATGAAGGTCGCCGGCATGATGGCTTCGGCTAGGGCTTTCGGCAGCTGGTCTTGGATATCTCTGAATCGCGCGCGTATCGAGCCGCTATCGACCACTAGCGTGTCCTGCGAGGCTTCCAGCCGATTGCCGATGTCGGCTAAGGTGGCCCTCAGGTCCTCAGCCGGCATCACCAACGCCTCCTCGCCGATGTTGCCGGGCTCCTTGAACTCTGACAAGTCAAAGTTGAGGAGGTCAGCTATGTTCTGCAGCAAAGAAGGAGATGATCAAGGAGATATTAAGCTGACAAAACCGATCATCAAATTTAGTTGGCTTACCGTCGGCATCGGGGTCGGAGCTGTTGGTTCGGCCAGATCGTTGACTGCTGCCGTCGGGGCCTCTTCACCGGCGTTGTCGCCACCGCCCCCGACAGGCACAGTATGCTCACTGGACGCCTGGGGGGCAGCCGATGGAGGCTGCGGGGGCTGAAGAAGAAAGAGTTAACGGACAAGCCGATTGATTACTACAAGTAAGGTGGCAGAGGATGATTACCGATGGCGTGGGACGTGAAGTGCGATTGGCCAATTTCTTGACCTAGAAGGAATGGTTTGATCAGATGCAAGTGATCATCATGAAGCCAAATCCGATGGTGTGAAGGCTTACCGGCCGACGTTTTGCTGGGGGACTTGGGACTGGCGGGACGTCAGCTGGAGCATTGACCGACTCAGGACTCGAAATCCCGGGTTCGGCCGTCGCCCCGATAGCCGTCGGCACTTCCTCGCTAGCGATGGTGTCAAGGAAGTGCGCGACGGCCGGATCCAAGGGGGAGGCTATCGGCTGGCGCTGCCGGTTTTGTCTTTTTCAGCCTCTTGGGGGCAGGCGCGGCCGATGACCGTGGTGGTGGTGCAGCCTTTCTCTCATGTGCGATCGGTTGACGCACCTGCCCTCGCAGCAGCGACGCCAGCTTTGGTGCCTCCCAGCTGATGGCCGACAGAGCAAGGTCGTCCCCATCTAGGACGCCTGAGCTGTATTCGATGGGGCGCCTGGAGTTGCTCACCGTCGGCCGCTCCGTCTTTGTCTCCTGCAAATCAAAGGACGAATGTTAATCGGCTGTGTCAGCCGGTGATGAGAAGAAGAAAATAATTTGGAACCTGAAGCAGAAGCAGAAGCAGAGGATAACCGAGGGGATCTCGTTGGTGGAAGACGACCGTTGGTGGAAGATATGGCGCTTAATTTTGGACCACCATCGTCGTAAGCGGCGCTTCTCCTTAGCAACAATGTTATCATGCCGACGTCGCCGAGGGGAGGGCCGGCTATGTTCAGCAGCCGGTCCATTATTAGGTCCTGGCCGGCCACCCCCTCGTTTCGATCTTATCGGCGTAGAAAAAGCCGATGGGCAGCTGCCCAAGACCAAGCTGCCTCGCCGCCGACACTGGGTAGTAGAATTCGTAGCTCTTGGCCACCGATCGGCCTTGGTGAATCCCAGTCGGCAAGATGCAGGGGGACAGAGTGGCGATGAACAGTTCCTTGCACCTCGGGTTGTCGGCTGAGTTGAGGTCGTCCCAATTGAAATCAGCCGGCAACTCAAACATTCCCCGGTCTTGGTAAAAGTACTAGGTGTGGTTATCATGAGACAACCCATCATAGAGGGCTATGAACCATTCGGCCAGCAGCTTGGCCGATTGCTTTGAGCCTTCGTGGGCGGCGGCTACCTCTCCATAGCTCATGCATCTCTTGGTGGTGATCTGGTTGCCTTCGTCATCTTCAATCGGCTCCAGCCTTGGTAATCCGGCTTTTGTCAGAAGGGGCTGACCGGCTATCTTCTGGGTCGCCAGCACCAGCCAGATTTGAAGAAACCACCAGGGGCCGCCGGTGTTGATTGGAGCGTTGGCGGCTATCTTCGCGGCGGCCTGATGCAGCATTTGATACAAGTAGCCGAGGAGGTATTTCCCCAGCGCAAGTTTCCTCCCATCGGCCAAAACTTCGGCCACAATCTGGCAATTGGATGTCGGCCCGCAGCTTGATGCGCAGAACACAAACTTCTCGAGCCACATAATTAGGAATGCAGCGTGTTCCTTGTGGCCGACTGTTCCGTCCCGCATGTTCTGGGCAATAAAGCCGGTCCATCCACCGATGGCTTTGGTTTTGAATTGATGTTGCCCTTTTTGGCTCAAAGTGATGGGGTTAGCTGACGACTCGATGTCCAGACCGGTTGTCATGTATACGTCGGCCAACGTGATAGTCATCGGCCCTTGCCGGAAGATGAAAGCGTTGAAGCTATCATTCTAGAAGTATGTTGTAGCTGACAGAAGCGGTCCATCTTTGTCCATGCCGGCAATGGACAGTTCCAGGCACTGGGCGATCCCGGTTTCCTCCCACTGAGTATATTTGGCCAATTGCACCCTCTTGTACCATTCAATCCAGGCTGCGTCAGTGGTCGGCCATGCTTTGAATGTTCCAATCCAGTGGGAGAGGGATGGTTTGGCGGTGTTGAAAGGGATGTGGTTAGTTTCAGCTATGATTATATCGGCTGGATCTATGTTGCCGATGGGGCCGAGAAAGTGTTTTTGCGCTTGTGACAGATTGGGGATAACTACTTGATGTGACAGGTGCTACAGTTCAGAAAAGAGAAGAGAGGTGTTAATCAGGAACGGTTGCATATTACGGTTCGGGGAAGGAATAAGTACTAATTGATAAGAATACGAAGTGAAATGCTACTTGAAAAAAGGTCGAATTTAATGTTGATGCGAAATGTTTGAAGAAGCAGAGTTATGGATCGGAAGGGAATACCTCAAGGAACTCGGTTGCGGCAGCGGCTGAAACGGTGGCGGCGGACGGCGCAACGGTTGCGGCTAGCATGGTGGCGGTGGCTGGCGAAACGGAGGAGCTCGACGCAGCGGCGGAGGAAGCCATCGGAATATTCGGGGGTGAAGATGGATCTGAGGAACGCGATGGAGCTCGACCGGCGCCAGTGAAATCGTCGGAAAAGAGAGAGAAGGCAGGAGGCTTGTTTGCGAAGGAGGCTGAGTGCGCTTCGAAGGCGTAGGAAGTTCGGCCGAGGGAAGTGGATATTTAAAGAGCACTTGGGGAGAAGCCGAAGTGATCTAGGTCAAGAAAGAAGCAGGAGTTTGAACAGGAAAGCAAATCCGCAACACTTCGTATCACGGACTTGGGGGGCATGTGTTAACACTGAAATTTGGTAATTGAGTTCCTAAGGCCGCAAAGGCGAAGCAGAGTCGGATCGGTTGGAAACAGGAGTCGCATCGGCTAAAGGAGTGATCGGCTGCGAGGCCAATCGGCTAAGGATGGATCGAACACGGACAGCCGATTGCCGATTCCAGGCCCGAAAGTGATGGAACCGTTTCTAATGCAGGAGTTTGAGGATGAATAGAAGATTCGGTTGCTAATTGCGCGTTAAATGATATTGCCACTTATGGATAGAGTCCTATGACGGCAATTGTATCTGTAATTTAGGGGTTTATTTAACTGTTAGGTTTAACACGGCATGGGTCTCGCTCGAGATAATGTCATGTTTTTAAATAGTAGTTTAGATAGAGTCCAGGGTTTGTGCAGATATTTGTACCTTGGGTATAAATAGGACCCGAGACCCCTTGTAATTAAGACATTCACATCAATCAAACCTTCGGCACATCGTCAACTTTTTCTTCAAACGAGTACTTTGTTTGGCTACGGGCTGCAGCGTTTCGATCACCAGATCAAGGTAAATGCTTGTCATTAGTGGTATGATTTACTGTTTTTAGTGTTTCCATCGCAATGACACATTAGAATCAAGAGTTTATACTGCGCTATGTATCATATAGCACATATAAATTAGATCAATGTTTAGATCTATCCTGTCATTGGCTAGTTCTATCAAGAATGTGCAGCCAATAGGGCTAGATCTAAAGGTTGGCTGGTTTATATGCGGTATCCACCGTCTCGAGGGGTATAAATTGGCTACGACAGATCGGGTTTTTCTTTTGATACTTAATGTTGCATCGGGTTCGAACTATTAAGTCGTTTTTAGAACTATCAATGATCTGTTCATCTGAGATTTGTATTATTTAGAGACAGCGCTGGGGTTTCAGCCGGCCTTCTCTGCCCTGATATATTTCTTTTAGTATATTCATTATTGGATTTGTATTAGGATTGCCTCTTATGTTAAGATCGCATTCCTGTCGGACGCTGCCAGCCGAAATCGGCTTATCATCGAAAGTCGATCGCCGATTTCTAGGCTATGCATTTGATACAGGAGTGGTATCTTTCTATAAGATTCATCAGAGTACTAGCCGATTCCTTGTTAGCTTTCCAGTATCGGCTAGGTTATCGATCCATATATTTATTATTCTTCACCGTATTTGGGTTAAGCGGCTGATGCTGTCTCGGTGTAGCCGATCCATTCCAGCTGCTTGGCTTAAATATAGTTTGGAATAGCATATATATGTTCACGGATTCCCTCGGCCGATCCTGTGGGGATCTAACCTAACACTTAACACATATTCCTTTGTTTTTCTTGTTGATTGACAGATCAAATCAACTGGCATGCCCTGCACAGCGTAGGCAGCCGAGAAGGAGCTGCACTGGAGTTAAGCAGATCTCCCAGGCCAGCGCATGAGAGAGATTTCTCGTCAACACCTGGCCCAAGGGGTTCCGCCCAACGGAATCAATCCCTATGACGACAAGACTGACCCCACTCTATCGCTTCAGCTGTATTGCACGACTGTCCGGGCAGCGAGCGGTGACGCTCACGTGATGGCGAACTACCTCCCTGTCAAGCTGGCGCCGACCGCCATCAATTGGCTCGTCGGGCTTCCCGAGAGCTCTATCGGTTCCTGGGACGAACTCTGTGATGCCTTCGTTGCCAACTACCAGGGTACCTGGCAACGCCTGGCCTCTCGCTACGACCTCCGACAGGTCCGGCAGGGGGTCAGCGAGTTGATCAGGGACTATATCCGATGTCTCTCAGAGCGTCACAACACCGTTGTGAGCATCACCTATGAGGACCTCATGCGCATCTTCTCCGAGGGCCTCCAGAAATCCTCTGAATTGTTCCGGTATCTGGTCATGAACCGACCGATTTCCCCCGCTGACATGATCTCCACCGCCGAGTGCTTCGCTGACGATGGGAACGTTGAGCGGGAGGAGATGCGCGTCCCAGAACGCTGCATTACAAGGGAATCCCGCGAAAAAGAGCCAGTCGAGCCTGACCACTGCTTTTCAAGGAGGGCGGATCGTCGACCATTCGGGTTGCCTCGGTGAGATGAGGCGAAGTGGAAGCCAAGCCCCGAGGTCATGGATATCGAGAGGCCTAGATCTACGGGAGAGACCTCGAGCGAGTCACTTTAGGAGGCGTTGGACAAGCCGTGTTTTCTGCATCCTGATAGTGCTCACACCATCCGTCAATGTTACATCCTCCAAGTCTAGTTGGCCCAGGAGGCACAAAACCCCCGACCCCCGAGGGGCCAAAAGAGGAGGGTTGGGGACACGAAATGTCAGAAGGAGGATCGTCAAAAGGAGGATGGCTTTAAAGAGCCAACCCACATGGTTAACATGATCCTCGGAGGAGGCGGCCTTGGAAAGTCGTCGACAATGGAAGCTCCTTTCCCGACGAGTGAACGCCATCTCCACCGAGCCGCCCGAACGCCTCCGGTGGTCGGAGGTCCTGAACTCCTTTTCTCGGGCCAACCAGTGGGCCGATGTCCCAAAACCGGGGCGGTTCCCACCGGTAGTGGACCCGGTGGTTCCCACTGGAGCCTTGGACTCAGCGTCACCCGCGTCAGGGCTCACCGCCAACCCCGCTGAGTACAAGGCCATTTCCCTCTCCGACACCGACCCTTCCAAGATGGTGCTGATAGGCTCTGGCCTCTGGGATAAATAGGAAAGCGTGCTCGTCGATTTTCGACGTGCAAACATTGACATGTTTGCTTGGAAACCGGCCTACATGCCAGGAGTACCTAGGGAGTTCATCGAGCATGAGCTCCACGCCTTCCCCGACGCCAAGCCCATCAGACAGAGGCTGCGGTGATTCGCCCATGAATGCAAGGATGAGATCAAGAAGAAGCTAACTAGGCTTTTAGATGCGGGTTTTATTAAAGAAGTGTACCACATGGAGTGGCTTGCCAATCCGGTTCTTGTAAAGAAGAATAACAGGAAATAGATAATGTGTGTTGATTATACCGATCTGAACAAACACTGCCCTAAAGATCCATTCACTCTTCCCCGCATCGGCCAAGTCGTTGACTCCACCGCGGGGTGTTGCCTCCTGTGTTTCTTGGATTGCTACTCAGGCTATCACCAGATTGGCCTCAAAGCCGCCGACCAAGAAGAGACGTCTTTCGTCACGCCTTTTGAGGCATTTTCTTACACTACGATGGCCTTCGGCCTTAAAAACGTCGGGCCAACTTACCAACGAGCCAGATCAACCGCAATGTAGAGGCCTACATCGACGATGTGGTGTTTAAGACATGAAACACCAATGACCTATTGGCCGACATCACCGAAACCTTCAAGAATCTCCACATGTACCGATGGAGGCTTAACCCCGAGAAGTGCGTCTTCGACGTATCATCCGAGAAGCTTGTTGGCTTCGTTGTCTCTAACTGAGGAATTGAGGCCAACCCGGAGAAAATCTCAGCAATCCTAAACATGGGCAAGCCGACCTGTGTCAAGGACGTCCAGAACCTCACGGGATGTATGACGTCTCTTTGGAGGTTTATCTGTCGACTCGGTGAGTGCGGAGCACCTTTCTTTAGGCTAGTCAGGAAGGATGCAGAATTCCAGTGGTCGGACAAGGCCAGCCAGGCCTTCGCCGACCTCAAGCGCATATTGGCTACGCCGCCGGTACTAGCCATGCCGCATTTCGGAGAGCAACTGCGCCTATACGTTGCTGCGACCACCTCGGTCGTGAGCACAGTGTTGGTTGTCGAACGCCCAGAAGAAGGCCGCACCTACCCGGTGCAAAGGCCAATCTATTATGTTTCCGAGATCCTCGGTGCATCCAAGGCTCGGTATCCTCGGGTGCAAAAGTTGTTGTACGCCATCCTAACCACCACCCGAAAGTTAAGACACTACTTCCAAGCCCACCGGTCGAGTGGAAAAGTGGGCCATGGAAATGGGCGAGTTTTCCATCGATTACAAGCAACGTAATGCCACCAAGTCCCAGGCCCTCATCGACTTCGTGGCCGAATGGACTGAGATCCAACTCCCGCCGTCCTCCGTGATTCGGCCGAGCTGGACCATGTACTTCGACAGCTTGCTCAGCATCGACGGTGCCAGAGCTGGTGTGCTTTTGATCTCTCCAAAAGGCGAGCATCTTAAGTACGCCCTCCAGTTGCTCTTCAAAGCGTCAAATAATGCCGCAGAGTATGAAGCCTTGCTCCATGGACTTCGGATCGCCAAATCCATTGGCGTTGAGCGCCTTATGGTGTACAACGATATGAAGCTGGCGATCAGCCAAGTCAACAAGGACTGGACCTGGTCAAGTGAGAAGATGGACGCGTACTGTGCCAAGGTTCAGATGGCCTCGAGGTTCAGATCAACCATGAGGCAAGTTCAATGGCCTCGAGTTCTATCATGTTCTCCGTGATGCCAACATGTCGGCCGACCAGTTGGCCAAGCTTGGATCCTCTCGGGCTGCCGTCCCACAGGGGGTCTTCTTCTAGGAATTGCACAGGCCGTCAATTAAGGAGGCCCAAGCACCCGCGCACACTTGGTCGTCGCTAGGTGACATGGTACTCGTTGTTACCATCGCCTTGGGTGACAAGCGTCGGGAGCGTGTCGATTACGTCACCACCAAGGTACTGCTGCCTGATAAGGTCTCGATAGAGTGCATCGTTCGACGTTGCAAATTGTATGTGGTGGTGGGCTCTGAGCTATATAAGCGCGCTGCCTCTAGACAAGTGCTCCTACTATCCGTCCGTTGGGACCGTAGCGTCCAGATCCTCAATGAAATCCATTCGGGCATCTACGACAATCACGTGGGTGCTCGAACGCTGGTCGAGAAGGCATTCCGCTTGGGCTTCTATTGGCCGACTGCCAACGAAGACACCAAGGAACTAGTGCAGCGCTGCACTGTGTGCCAGTTATTTGCTAAGCAGCATCATCTCCCGGCTCAAGCTATCCAAATGATCCCACCATTGGAGCCATTTGCGTGCTGGGGGCTCGACATGGTCGGCCCGTTCCCAAAGGCACAACAACGCTTCGATCGCCTTTTCATAGCAATCGACAAATTCACAAAATGGATCGAAGTAATGCTTCTGAAGACCTGCACTACAAAGAAAGCAACTGACTTCATTTAGAGCATCCCTTATTGTTCCGGTGTCCCAAGGGAGATCAATACCGACCTCGGCACGCAGTTTACCAAAAATGATTTTTGGGAGTTCTGCAAAGACAGGTGACAGAAGGTCAACTACGCCTCGGTGACCCATCCCCGAGCCAACGGCAGTGTGAGCGTGCCAACGACATGATCTTAAACGGCCTGAAGGCTCGGATCTTCGACCCAGTCCAGAAATAAAGAGGCCGGTGGTTGTGTGAGCTAACCACCGTACTCTTGGGGCTCCGCAACCAGTGTGGACCCCCGTTTCTGAGGACGGGAATCATTCGTGTTCATAGTACCATTTCCCTGGATCGAGTAATTTGGTACCCACGAATACAGTACTGAATTATCAGGTGCAAAGTGCACGAATAGACTTACAACAAAAGGTATTACAATAATAGGCCCGAAGGCAATATCCAATACATATAGGACCTACCGGTCCGAATACAACCAAAAACAAAAATTAGATAAGATAGCAGACGGAAGGCAGCGGCATGTCGATCGCCTACAGGCAACGACTGGGGGCTAAGACCTATTGCGCTCCATTGTCTTCATTCATCCTGGTAGTATGCGTACGGGTCCTCCAGGTCTTCCATGCCTACATCTGTAGGTTTGTGCGTATAGCAAGGGTGAGTACCCAACGTACTCAGCAAGCCGACACGTAACGATGCACATGATAGGGTCATTCAAAGCATGGCTATGGTTTATTTGCACAAAGCCAATTTTCACAAATCATTTCACAAACCTAACATCTAGCCAGGTCAAGTTTTAGTTCCATAGTATATTAAGTCGGCGACGTTTCTCTACCATCCATCGTGATTCCAAGGATGGCTTCCCGCCTCCGGTTCGTCATGGTTTTTCGGGGTGTCCACCCCTTCTTGCAGTTCGAGAAGTTGAGTCCACTAGCACACAAAATCATTATGCATTCCCACCCATCATTTTAAAATTTATGAGTCTAGCCACGGGAGAAACTTGTCATGTCGCTCATTATCCGCGAGCACGGCTATTCGAATAGATTGATTTACTCACACTGCAGTGGATGTACACTTTACCCGTACTCCGCAACTGCTCATTGAATGAGCTTTCATCCCTTCATATGGGATGGTCATGGCAAAGCCTTTCGATAACTTCGCTTTGGCAGTACCCGCTCCATGAACTTAAATTCTCTTGCACTCTAGCCGTCCTTTCTTAGCAGTGAGAGGAGTTCTGGCGCTCCCGGGGTAAGAGGGAAAACTCACTTAATCTTTAAGTCATTGTTAAGTTCAGTTTATTATTAACATAAAGGCCTTTTGTCTCATCACAATTACGGACACTCTACCATTGGTAGGCCCAGGACACTCTACCTATTGGTAGGTCCTTAACTCAACACCCACACCTGAACCACTATGCAGGAATACTGCCTCCGCTCGGCTCTCTACTCCGCTAGGTCTATACCCATTCGAGAAGTACGGTTGTACTGGCTAGTTCTAAGTTGTAAGTACTATGGCTCAGTCCTTAATTGACCAGGGACGGTACTAGCCTTTGTCAGAATCCACCCAAATCCATCCATCCGCCCCTGTCTAAAAACATTAGTTTTGTATTTTCTTTTTCCATCAAAACTATTTTCATCATGTTCAAGGCAATGTGGCGCTCATGTCTCCACCTGCCGTATCTCAACTACCTTCCCTAAGGTATCTGCCCAAGCATATAGCTCATTGTAAAAGTATGAGTATGCAAGATTCTAGTATAAGCATGACAAAGCATTTTACCGAAGGTATTCTCCGGTTATATCACATCGAGGGTTACAAAGAATATTTCTAAGGGTAATCAATATCAAGGCATGGTACATCAAGCATAGGTATTCATTTGTGTATAGCATGCATGTTTTGAAGTTTAAATCAACATCATTTTGCAAAATAAGATCAATATGTTCAAACGAAAGTGTTGACTTGCCTTGCTCGCGCGCTTGTTGGACAGGGTCTTCAACGTATGCTATGAAAAATTTATTGAATTTGATCAGAATTCAATAAAAATACCAAGAGATCAAAAAAAAATCATAAAAACAACTCCAAATATTTAGCCTAAAATTTTAATCGAGTTTGGGCGAGAGTTTTGGGATGAAATCGGATTTAAGAAGCGAGTTTGGAATTCTTAGGGTTTTCGCAAAATATCGATCTAATTGATTGAGGTGATAAACTTAAAACGCGCTGATCAAAAAGAATTGCTATTCGAAGTTTTGGAAGTCCGAATACCAAAAGAATATATTTTTAATTGCAAAAAGAAAATAGATAAACTCTGAGTAAAGACGACGCGAGAACGAAATCTCCGAAAATCCTATTTTTGAATTCCGAATTTGCTCACAGAAAATACATGAGGAAACATTATATTTTTGCCCAAATATTTTCCCAAATACTTCCCAAAAGTTTTTCCTAATTTTTGTCTAGATTTTTCCTAATTTTTCCCTTTTTTTCTCTTTTTCTTTCTTTCTTTTTCTTTTTATTCCTCCTTTTCTTTTTCTTCTCTCTTTTTTATTCTTTCCTTTCCTTCCTTTCCTTCCTTCTCTGTTCTGCACGCGCACTCTCTCTGTTTTTGGCTGGCGGCCGGCGCAAGGCGCAGGGCGGCCGCCGCCGGCTTACTGGCGGCGACGGCGACGGCGAGGGCGCGAAACTCCGGGCGCACGGTGGACGACGGCGGGCGGCGTGCACGGCGCACGGCGGCGGCGGCCGGCACACGGCGGACAACGGCAGCGACGGCTTGCGGCGAGGAAAACCGGCGAGTGAGTGAGGGAAAGAGGGCGGCGAGGTGGGGAAGAAACGGAGAGGGGCTCGCCCTTTTATAGATGGCCGGAGAGGGAGAGAAGGAGGCGGTTACGGCGCAGCGCGCGGTGGCGCGGCACGTGGCAACGCGCGGGCGGGGTTGGGCGAGGCGGTCGCGGCGCGGCGTCGTGAAGGTGGGGGCCGTGCGGCGTGGCACGCGGCGCGGCGCGGGAGGACGGCGGGGTCCGGGCGCGGGCGCGCGTGGCGCGCGTGGGGCGTTGGGGTCCGGGCGCGGAGGGCGCGTGGCGCGCGCGGGGCGACGGGGTCCAGGCTAGTTTAGCACGGCTTGGTGACATTACTTTCTATGATGAGTAAAACAGCCAATTTGGAATGCTTACAAAAGAGAGTTCAAGAATATTGCTCAACAAAGAACGATATTGGGGAAACTATAGAGGATTTTGACGAGGTAGAGAAGCTCGGTCAAGGGTTCACATCAGCCGACCCATTAGAAGAAATAGATATAGGAGATTGGAGCGTACCAAGACCGACCTTCATAAATAAAAACATGAGAGCCGATCATAAGGTTAAGATGATCGGGTTTCTTAGAGAATATAATGACTGTTTTGCATGGGAGTACCATGAAATGCCTGGACTTAGCCGTGATCTTGTTGAGCATCGGCTTCCGATAAAGTCAGGGTTTAGACCTTATAAACAACCTCCTCGTCGGTTTAACCCACTTATATATGATCGTGTCAAAGAAGAAATAGACCGATTATTGAAAGCGGGGTTTATTAGGCCATGCCGGTATGCAGAGTGGGTGTCCAATATAGTACCGCTAGAAAAGAAGGGGAGCGGCAAAATTAGGGTTTGCATAGATTTTAGAGATTTAAATAAAGCCACTCCTAAAGATGAGTATCCTATGCCTATAGCCGACATGCTAATAAACGATGCCTCAGGTCATAGAGTGATTAGCTTTTTAGATGGCAATGCCGGCTACAACCAAATCTTCATGGCAGAGGAGGATATGTATAAGACAGCCTTTAGATGTCCAGGATTTGTCGGGTTGTTTGAGTGGGTAGTTATGACATTCGGGTTAAAGAATGCCGGTGCAACGTATCAAAGGGCGATGAACCTAATTTTCCATGATTTGTTAGGTTTTATCCTAGAAATCTACATTGATGATATTGTAGTCAAATCGGATGATATGGATGGACATATGGCTGATTTGAGGTTCGCTTTTGAGAGGATGCGTCGGTACGGTTTGAAGATGAACCCACTCAAGTGTGCCTTCAGTGTGTCAGCGGGAAAATTCTTAGGATTCATGGTGCATGAGAGAGGGATTGAGATCGATCCTAAGAAAGTTGAGAAGATTCAAGACTTCAAAGCGCCGGCATGCAAGAGAGAAGTTCAAAGGTTGCTAGGTAAAGTAAACTATTTGAGAAGATTCATATCTAACCTAGCAGGTAAAATCGATGCTTTTGTGCCTATTCTACGCTTGAAAAAAGAAGCCGATTTTACTTGGGGGGCATCACAACAGGAGGCGTTTGAACGTTTGAAGAAATATTTATCTACTCCACCCATGGTGCGAGCTCCTAAAGCCGGAATTCCGTTTCGACTGTATATTGCTGCTGAAGACAAAGTTATTGGAGCCGTTTTGACACAAGAAGAAGATGGCAAGGAGTACATAATTACTTATTTAAGTCGCCGCCTTCTGGATGCCGAAACGAGGTATGTATTTGTAGAAAGGCTTTGTCTTTGCTTGTACTATGCTTGTACCAAGTTGCATCGTTACTTGTTATCTAGTACATGCATAGTTGCTTGTCAGACCGATGTCATTAAGCACATGTTGCAAAGGCCAATTCTAAGTGGTAGAATTGGCAAATGGGCATATACATTGATTGAATATGATTTGGCCTATGAATCATTGAAATCTATGAAGGGCCAGATTGTAGCGGATTTTATAGTAGATCATCATGTAGACGTTGATTGTGGAGATGAAATCCATGTAGTAGTGTTACACCTTGGAAAGTTTATTTTGATGGCTCTTCGTGTAAGGAGGGTCAAGGCATAGGTGTAGCTTTAATTTCGCCCAATGGTCAATGCTTTGAAGCATCGGTTCGTTTAGAATATTATTGTACAAATAATCAAACCGAATACAATGCTTTGTTATTCGGTTTACAAGTAATGGAGATCGTTGGAGCTACACATGTAGAAGCGTTCGGTGATTCCGAATTAGTGGTGCAACAAGTTGCCGGCGTCTACAAATGCTTCGACGTATCATTGAACAGGTATTTAGATCAATGCCTAGATATTATTGCCAGTTTCGATGAATTTACATTAAGCATATTGCTAGGAATGAAAATTCTAGAGCAAATGACTTAGCTCAACAAGCATCTAGTTATAGCATCAAACGAGGTTTATTTTTCATATTAGATCAACCGGTGCTTAATTATAATCTTTTGAGTGAAATTGGCAAGGAGGCAGACCGTAGGTGGTCTGACCGGCGTACTATCGCTGGTCTGACCGTGGATGCCATCGGTCGACCGGCCGTGGCTGGCCGACCGCGGGTGGTTGCCGGTCTGACCGGAGTTGCTTGGCCGGTCAGACCGACTTCACAGAAGGTGCTGGGGGGGCACAATCTTCTCAATACAGAGGCCGAATTAAGTGATAATTCGGACATGTGTGCCCTGGGAACAGTAAATGATTGGCGAATTCCTTTGATTAGCTATTTGAAGGATCCTAGTCTTAGGGTTGATCGGAAAGTTCGGCGGCAAGCGTATAAATATACTTTGCTTGATGAAAGCTATATCACCAAAATATAGATGGTGTACTATTAAAATGTTTAGATACCGATCAATCTAAAGTTGCTATGGGTGAAGTTCACAATGGAATTTGTGGGACTCATCAATCGGCCCATAAGATAAATTGGCTGTTCAGAAGAGCGGGGTTCTATTGGCCGAGGATGATTGATGATTGCTTCAGGTTCTATAAGGGATGTGAAGCTTGTCAACGGTTCGGCAATATTCAATTGGCACCGGCTTCGGTGTTGAATCCTATAATTAAGCCATAGCCGTTCCGGGGGTGGGCTTTAGATTTTGTTGGTCAAATTTATCCTTTGTCTTCGAAGGGGCATCGGTTCGTGCTAGTTGCAACGGATTACTTCACCAAGTGGGCCGAAGCCGGGCCGCTCAGGAATATGACGCATAAGGAGGTAATTGATTTTATTCTGAAGCATATTATTCATAGATTCGGCATTCCTCAAACATTAACTACAGATCAAGGAGCTTCTTTTATGTCTAAAGAGGTGAAAAATGTTGCCGAATCTTATGGAATTAAGTTGTTGAGTTTGTCTCCCTACTACGCTCAGGCTAATGGACAAGCCGAGTCTAGTAATAAGACGTTGTTGAAGCTAATCAAGAAAAAGGTCGAGGAACATCCGAGGAGGTGGCATGAGGTGCTTTCTGAAGCTTTATGGGCGCATAGAATATCCAAGCATGGTGCTACCAAGGTGACCCCTTTTGAGCTTGTTTATGGACAAGAAGCTGTTTTACCGGTTGAGGTAAATGTTGGTTCTCTTCGATTTATAAAGCAAGACGATTTGTCAGCTGAAGACTACAGGTTCTTGATGGGTGATAATCTTGATGAAGTAGTCAACAAACGTTTGAAAGCTTTGGAAGAGATAGAAAAAGAAAAGAAGAGAGTGGCCAAAGCATACAACAAAAGGGTGAAGGCAAAGACGTTCCAAGTGGGAGATCTAGTATGGAAGACTATTTTGCCTTTGGGTTCCCAATCTAAAGAGTTCAGTAAGTGGTCACCAAGTTGGGAGGGACCTTATCGGATATACGGGATCGTTTGAGGCAATGCATATTTCTTGGAGACACTTCAAGGAGAACGGTTTCAGCGGGCTATCAATGGTAAATATCTAATGAAATACTTCCCGAGTATTTGGCAAGATGCTTAGGGAGTTGTGTGGCTGATAATTGAGTTATCATCCCAAGTTAAAACATGTCTTATGCTTTTAGATTCACGATGTTCATCATAAAAGGCAGGGGGCATGTGTTTACACCCAAAATTGGCACTTAGGAATCAAAATAGGAAAGATTGACAATATTTGGAAATTTGCCGGTTTCTTCGGAGAGGTCGGTCTGACCGCCGTGTATAGGCCGGTCAGACCAGGCAGTGGGGCCGGTCAGACCGAAGGCATATGGCCAGTCTGACCGGCAGAGTCCGAAACCTAGACGACTTCGTCGGTATTCGGGTTTTCTTTCTCCATACGATGTATCTCGGGTTTCCTAAGGTGTTTATCCCGAATAGGACGTGGAGAAGGGCCTATAGAGGGTAGGACCAACCCCTATATAAGGGTCAAGGCCGGTTCAATTGTAAGAGACAATCAACACAACATACAATACAATCTAGAATCATTTTTTCTTTACTTTTCAGCCATATTTTTCTACTTTGCCCTAGTTTAGTCCATCTTTGTCGGTTTGCGCCGTAAACCGTCCGCCGCCGCTACGAGAGTGCGACATCCCTTTGTAGGTTTGTCCCGAAAACCTTCCATTCGCTCACGAGACGAGTAGTTATCAATCCATCTATCTAAATCGGTTCCGCTAGCCGATTTAATCTTCAAAACCCACTTTGTTCTAGTTTTTGCTAGATTGAAGTGGTTGGCAACTCCGTACCAAGAACCACCGCAAATCTTTAGGTGAATCGATCGTGTTCGTGCCTTTGTCAAAAAAGGTGCCAACACCTATTTAATTCAATTCTTTTCTAAATTCAAGAAAATGTGTCTTTAATTAAAAATAATTTTCTAAACCTCATATATATCCTTTTTTAAAACTATTTTATCGCTCATTTTGCTCACTAATTAATATCACACCAACACAAAACAATGTTTCGAACCAAAGTATATTTTTACAGTGTATTTTGTAAATTCACCACCCTTTCCTATTTTGTATTAAAATTTCCAACTCTAAACTTCGAAATTTTTCTCTCCAATGGAAATTCAAGTCGTTTTGTTTTTCTCAAACATCAAGATGAATCACTTTCTTATAAATTTTATGCAACAAAGCTGGCAAATAAGAAGCAATAAACACGATGAGAAGCAATGAGCCAAAAGTTTTTGTGAGTTCCGATTTTTAATTCCCAGTTTCAAATTCTTCAATTTTCGGGGTGTTACAACCAGCCAAGCCGAGCAACAGGCCGGATCCCGTTCTTCTTGGTCTATGGTTTGGAAGCTGTCTTGCCGGTCGACATGCTCTACGACTCCCCGAGGATTCGCCACTATGATGAAGGCACTGCTAAACAGATGCGGGATGACGACATCGACAGCCTGGAAGAAGCCCGGATGGCCGCTGTAATCTAGATGGACCGCTACCAGCAAGCCCTTCGTGGTTACCACGACAGGAATGTCCAAGGGAGTTCTCTCAAGGTCGGTGACCTTGTGCTCCGCTAAGTGCAGTCCTCGGCAAGCATGCACAGATTGTCGACCCCTAGGAAGGCCCCTTCATTGTCTCTACCATCACACACCTGGGCTCCTACAGGCTAGTTCATGAAGATGGTCGAGAGGTGCCGAACTCGTGGAACGTCGAGCACCTGCATCGATTCTACGCTTGAATTCCTTCAATAATACAATTTCAATTCTCCATTGATCTTTTTGCAGGTCACCTTTTTCTGATCCCCGGATAGCTCGGGGGCTCGGCAGCCTTCCCGGGCAGCATCGGTGGCCAACCCGACCCCTTCCTCGCAAAACGTTCAAGGCTAGCCCTGAACAATGCGGTCCCGCTTGTTAGCTTAGGGTTCTTTGGAATAGTTCACCGGCACACTCGAGCTGCCCGGGAGCTCATTCTTTGCCCATTCTAAATGAATGTGATGGCTCGAGTTGACGTCCCTCGGGAAAGGGGCCAGACCCCTCCACGAGGCTGGCCAGGGTCAAGACTAATCATGTTTCTATCGGGTGCTTGGTGAATGGGCTCGGGGATCTTAACGATTGTATCCTGTGTAAACGACTAAGATGGCTAGGGCTCAACTCAGTGTCCATCCGAACTGAGGTCTATTGATGGCCCGAGCCGCCCTACTTTGAGGGCTAGACATGCAGTGAATAGACGGTCGTCGACCATATGTTCATCTGCTACATAAACAATTATCTGGCCCTAGCTCGACTAGAGATCCCCAGAATCTGTTCCACTGGCTTCGGCCGCTTACCCACAATGTTCATACACGTACCGGGTGATCGTTCATCTCTCCCGTCCGCCTTTTCACTTTGTATAGGGCTAAGTTGTCCAAGCTTGATTGGGAGTTCTCCAGATCCATCTGTTGAGGCCCTAAGCCGCTCGACTTCGAAGGTCAGACACGAGGTGAAAGGGCGGCTGTCTCTTCACGTACCGACCCACTATGAAAGGGATAGTCTTGCTCGAGTTCGACCGAGAGCCCTCCGGATTCATTCTATCGAAGGCCTAAGTCACTCAGCACAGTCTGCCACGTAGCAGAAGGTTGGTTGTCCAATTTTGTTGCACATTTCGCAAATCAAAGACTGCATTCAAAAGAATTGAGGTTCTATATCGCACTAAAGATAAAGTTTTCATTACAAAAGGGTTCAAGGATCATACACGAAGTTTGGGGTTCCCTAAAGCTACAAGTCCATGTCAGCGACAATCTTCTCCACTGTCGGCTCCATGGCGGCGTAAATGTCTTCGACATTGGCATCGGCGACGCCGACCGACCATCCTTCGGCGACCGCCTCGATTTCCGTCGGGGTACAACTTATGCACTACCCCGAGAACATGCGCCACTACAGTCTTTGCCACATCCCAGCCATAAGCCTGGAGAAGCTTCCTCCCGTCGAGAAGACGCGCCATGAGCGTGTCCTCGGTCGTCTCCTTCGATGCCGATTCAGGATCGATCTTGGCAAGGAGCGCCGAAACTCCATCCACGTAATGCGGCCAGCGCGTCTCGGCCACCTCCGCGCGAACCTTTAGGCCGCCGACCTGTCGGTGGAGGTCCCACAATTGGCATGCTCAAAAGGAGGCCAGTCAAAGCACGCATCAAAACAGAAAATAAAGGAAAAGAAAATATGCCGATAATTACGGTTATCCTCCTCCCGCGCTGCCTCCACTTCCGCCAGCCTAGTTGCGACCTCAGTCCTGGCCGCTTCAGCTGTTGCTAGCCTTTCCTCTACCTCGGCCTTCCCCAGCTTGGCTGCTCCTGACCTCGCCTCGGCATCATAGAGGGCAGCAACCAAGTCTTGGAGATGACTTTCGGCATGCTGCCGCTGAGCCATGAGCTCCTCGACGTCACCTCGGGAGGATGACACCTCAAAGCGAGGGTCGATGTCCATCGACTTTCTGCTCAAAACTACTAATCAGTCCATTTAACAAGAATGACCAGAAATACAACGTAAAATGCTGAGACTCACCTATTTGACGCTGTGAATTTAATAGCACACCGGCGTGGTTTCTTCCTCGTAGGTTCTGACGTTTCCGCCCCTGACACCCTGCGTGAGCTCTACCCTTCCTCAGGGGAGGTGCTCAGCATCTGTTTCCCTTCGGATCAGTTGTCATGACAGGGAGACGGATCTCCACAATATCCTGCCTTGGCAGAAGGGCGCGGGCACTCAAATCCTGCCATGGCGTCAGCACCTGGCATGTGAGGCTTTGGTAGAAAAAACAAAAGAAGACGAGAAAAAGGGAGAGAGCAAAGCACATTCGGGCAAAGGACAGAGCCTAGGATGTTACCGGCTGTTGCTGATCGCCATTGGTCTTGCTCCAGCTTTCACTTGTACTCACCAAAGAACTCCATGAGGGCTCCATGAGTCGCAGTTGGGTTCGAAGTGGTAGAAAGACAAGGAGCAGGCGTGAGAGCTTGGATACGAAAGTTTTCGAAATTTTTTGGTGATGTAAAGGCAAAGGAGGGCGAAGCGGCGGAGATTTAAAGGGAACAATGATTTTGAATATGATTATTATAATTTAAAACTGTTGAAATATTTAATCCTGGTTTTTAACACAAACCGGGACTAAAGATGAATTTGGATGGACGGAAAAACATCTCTAGTCTCAGTTGATGGCTTAAACCAGGACTAAAGATGCCCACCTACCTGGGACACGTGGCTGCCCCGCCATCTTTAGTTCTGGTTGGAGCCACCAACCAGAACTAAAGAGATATCTTTTGTCTCGGTTGAAGCCACCAACCGGGACTAATGTATCTTTAGTCCCGGTTCATGGCTTCAACCGGGACAAAAGAGCCCGTTATCTATATATAGTAGGGGCCGCGGGGATCCAAACACTTAGCCGTTTCATCATCGTCTTCGTCTTCGTCGCCGTTGCCACCCTAGGACGCCGTCGCACTGTTGTCTTCGTCGCCACGGGCCGGAAGCCAAAGCCGCCGCGCCTCCGTCGCCGGTGTCGCTGCGGGTTAGCCACCGCCGCCGCGCCTCTTTTCGCCCTTATGTGTGATGATATGTTAGGGTTTAGGGTTTTCGGGGTTTCGGGCCGGGAGGCATCGCCGCCACCGTCGTTGCCGCACGCACGCGCGCATGCTGCACGCCCCCACGGCACCGCGCTGCCGCCCCTGCCCACACGCCGCGTCGCCCCTGCCCTGGACGCCACCGCCGCCGCCGCGCGGTGCCTCCCGAGCCCGCCGCCGCCGCTCCTACCCACCCCACCCGCCGCCCAGCGCCGCCGCTTGCCTCCCTCATTAATTAGAATTGTGTAGAATTTTGCAAATTTTTATTAATATGCATATGTCAAATTTTGTATTTTAGAATTTTGTATGAATGTGTATGTTAGAATGAATGGACTTTATGGACTTTATGGATATATGTGTATTTCAAATTTTGTATGTATATATATGTAAATGGACTTTATGGACTTGTGAATTTTGTAAGTTTATATATGTGTAAATGGACTTTATATATGTGAATTTTGTGAATTTCGTATGTTTATATATGTGTAAATGGACTTGTGAATTTTTTACGTTTATTTATGGACTGTATGTTTAGAATTTTGTATGTATGTGTATGTTAGAATGAATTTTGAATTTTCAATGTGTATTTAATTTTGAATGCATGAATAAATTTAAATTTGAATGTGAATGTGACTTGTGAATTTTGTATTTTTGAACGAACGAGAACGATATAATGAACGAACGGACGTGAACGAACGAATGTGGATGAACGAACGAACGAACAGACGAACGAACGAACGAACGAGTTTCGTTTGGTCGTTCGTTCGTTCATTCGGTCGTTACAACGTACATACGATAGAACGAACGGACGAACGAATGAACGTCATCCTCCTCTCTTTCTCTCCTCTCCTCTTATCTTCCTCTCCTCCAGACGATAGAACGAACGGACGAACGAACGAACGGACATGAACGAACAAACGAACGAATGAGTTTCGTTCGGTCATTCGTTCGTTCGTTCGTTCATTCGGTCGGTCGGTCGTTCATTCGGTCAAACGAATGTATCTCGGCATGCAACGTCCTCTTTCTATCCTCTCCTCTCCACTTCCTCTCCTCTCCACCTTATCTCCCTCATGTCATCCTCCTCTCTTTCTCTCCTCTCCTCTTATCTTCCTCTCCTCCAAACGATAGAACGAATGGACGAACGAACGGACGTGAACGAACAAATGAATGAGTTTTGTTCGTTCGGTCGGTCGTTTGTTCGGTCGGTCGTTTGGTCAAACGAACGTAGTTCGGCATGCAACGTCCTCTTTCTATCCTCTCCTCTCCCTGAATAAGGTTAGGGTTAGGGTTAGGGTTAGGGTTAGAGAAACAAAAGAGAAGAAGAAGGAAAATATAGAACGTAGTGTCTGCCGGATTTCAACTATTTTCCATCTTCTTCTTTTTGTCTGCGTTTTTTCTATGTAGACATACATGATTTCCCTGAATAATTGATACATGTATTAACCGAATAATTTTTTCCTTTTCAGAATTATTTGATTAAGTCCTCAAACCCACAACAATCAAATGGCTGATTGTGACGACGAACAGTTTCTCCTTGACGAGATCACACACGGTAGCACACAGTTTTACACCGAGGAGGGGACCGAGGATCCAGATTAATACCTCAACGAGGAGGGGAACGAGGAGGGGAATGAGGGCTCCTCATGAGTTGGACAGAATAGGGCACGCGGGCAACGTGGAGTCAGCAAACGCATTGAGGGTTGACACGTCATAACAGAAGTAGCACCGGACTGTCGACCAAGTGCCCCAGCGGACGCCACATGGAAGTTTGTGGCACACAGCGGATGGGTGGTGAGGGACCACATGCCCATCAGCGTTGTCAACTGGAGGCGATCAAGGACAGGAGGAGATGAGCAGAGCTATCTCCTGGACACAGAGAAAGAGATGCTCTGGACGACAATGCTACAGACGTTCACCATCCCAGACTCCAATCTGGCAAAGGTCAAGGATTGGACGTGAAGAAGATGGCTGAGCTCTTCAAGAACTATAAGAAGGAGTTACACAAGAAATACGTCCTGAAGGGCCAGACCCCAGACTTCGACAAGTTTCCAAAGCTCAGAGATCACTGGGAGGCCTTCGTGGAACATAAGACTAGGGAAGAAGCGCAAGCCCTATTTGAAAAGAACCAGGCTAACGCAGCCAAGAAGAAATACCATCACAAATTTGGGTCGGGCGGCTATCAGAAGGGAATGCAAAAATGGGAGAAGATGGAAGCTGACCTGGAAGCGTGAGGTATCGTTCCGGGCACAGCCAACTGGCTAGAACGATCAAAGAATTGGTTCTATGCTCACGGGGGATCGCTTAATCCCGGAGATGGATCAGTTATCTACGGTGCTCAAATCCAAGAAGCCGGGCGAAGATTAGAGGAAGCGCTGGAGGCCTCTGCCTCGGGCTCATTCAGGCCCGACAGAGAGAAGGACGAGCTAACACTCGCACTCCAGAACCCAGAGCATCCGGGACGAACGCGAGGAAAAGACGTCGTTCCCTGGAAATACAGGTTTCAAGCGGACATCGACACATACAAGAGCCGCATGAGGTCAAAGCGAAAGATGGATGTGAGGTTCGCAGAAATGAAGATGCGGCTCTCGTAGATTGATCAGATTGTGGACCAAAGGTTGAACGAAAGGTTGGCAGAGAAGCAGAGCCATTGGGTTAGCCAACAGCCAGATCTAGCAACAACGGCTCAACTACAGCAGCAGCGCAGTAGCTGCGTGTCAACAGGAAATGAAGGCGAGTTGGCACCACAAGCTCAAGTGTGTCCGCCATGTCCCGTGGATGATATCACGCAATGGACACCGTGTGAGCTGCACATTCCGCTCAAGAAAATAACGATAAAGGTATGTTCGTACTTTTATGTTGCATATTTCCTTGAATAACTTGACAATCAAGGTTCGTTACTAACTAATAAGCAATCTTCTCGAACATGTTGCGTCGGGCATGGCGATTCCAGTAGAATGAGACGACACCTACCACTGCAGGTCCGTTCCACCTACGTACTCAAAAGTGGAAGTTGAACAGGTGGAACGCGGTTACGAAGATCTTGAGCTGGATATCCCTGGAGGAGACGGGGAGATGACGCTAGGAGAAACAACTCACGGAATATTTCTTTGGAGGAAGCCCTTCATCATATTCCCAGGACGAACAACGTCTCCTATCGTTCCACCGTCGTCGCCTCCACATGGACCGTCTCCTCAGCCTCCTTCGCCTCCTCCGCCAGCTCCGCCTTATGCGTCGCCTCCACGAGCACTGACTCCTAAACGGTCGTCTCCAACTCCACCTCCTTCTCAGCCTCCTCCGTCGCCACAACGAGCACTGACTCCTAAACGGGCAGCATCTCATCCTCCTCCGCCTCCGTCGGATCCTAAGGGCGTGCAGTCAATATCAAGCGGTCTCCCAAGAAGAAAGCTTCAAAGAATTGAGAAGACTCCGCCACCCGTACAAAAGCTCTCATATGAGAAGAATGATGAGGAGCTGCGCAAGGCCGTCGAATCTGAAGTCAAGGCCCACTTCAGAAAAAAGTCTCCTAAGAAGCCTCCTGAAATCCTCCAGGAGACCAAGGACTTCTTCAAGAAGATGTACGACTACGACAGGACTATTCGGAAGTCTGCTAGCAAGGCGAAGAGAACGGTCAAAGATGTACCTGAGCTCGGCATGCAGCCTCAGAAACCTCTGGAGTTCAGCACAGTTCCAAATGTTAGAACAGAGTTAAGACAATTTATGGAATCTGCTGGAATTTCAATGGATCAATTACACGGCCGTGCTCCCTTGGCGAAGGCTCCACTGAAATACAAGTTCAAACTTGGAAAGCCTCTTGTAAAGCCGGATCAAGTGAAAAAGCTACATACACAGATGTACCGCTTCCACAAGTGGTACATGCAAGAATCCAGCAAGGGTGGAGAGATGCTAACGGGCAGATATTTTCAATGCACTATTTCTTCGATGGAGGTGACCACTTCTATATCCGATTCGAAGACATATTTGACCTGTACTAGCTTGATGCCCTCGACGTCTCACTTCTAGCCACGCGGGTTCTGTAAGTATCGTTCTGTTATTTCGTTTCTTACCTCCTATTTAGCTGACTAAAATTCTTTTTAACTGTTGTAGAATAGCGATCCAATACTGCAACAAGCATGACTGTACCAAACATGGATTTATGGATCCACGCAAAATCAACGATGTATTGGCTGATCAATTTCCTGATCCAACAGTGGACAACATATACAACGCGCTAGTGCAAAACCACTTCCGGTCGTTTATCCTTCTGCCCTACAACACTGCGTAAGTTTTTTCTTCCTTCCGTATAGATTTCAATCCCGTGCATATATAAAGTTTCATATGTGTCATCTAAATCAATTTGCATATTCCACTGGGTTCTGTTAGTAATTGACATGGATCACACATGAATCCATGTCTTTGACTCAATGGATAATCCAGAGTCCACGTACTCAAAGATATTTGAACTGTTTAACAGGTAATGTCATCTTACTTGCTATTGCATATATGCGGTTCTCGGATAATTACTAGCTAGCTAACTTTCAACTGCACGTAGGGCAATGGAACAACTTCGGGTGAATGTTCGCGGAAATTGAAAAGATAAGCTCTCTGTGAGAATGAACTTTCCAGTGAGTAACATGCTCCAAAGTTGTATTGAATCATTACTTTGTTCTAAAATATAAAATATATATTAAATCTGTCATCATTTCTCCTTTTGTGTGCAAAACAGTCGCAGGGCACTAACTTATACGGATACTACGTCTGCGACTACATTCACCGTTTTATGATCAATTTCATAACTATTGACGATATAGATGTACGTATAATAGTCATTCATACATTACATCTCAATTTCTTATTTACTTCATATATTTATTTCTCGTTTATTCGATTTAATGATAGCTTATGCGAGTAAGAGACAATCTTTCCCATGAGACTTTCATACAAGCTGCTCAGGAAGAATTGATGGGATTTATAAACGAGCAGATCATTGATCCCGTGGGGAGTTCTACTTTCATTTAAGTAACTTAACCACTGGATCCACAAAATAGACAATTTTTTTGTAACATATGAAATATATGTGGATATTGTACATATGTGTACATATTTTGGTAATATATGTATATATTTCCTTTCTTGAGTTCATTTATATGTGTGTAAATTATATATTTATATATATGCATAATATATGTGTGTAAAATATGTATGCACAATATAATATATACAAGTGTAATATATAGGCAGCAAGCTAGCAGCTATAGCAGGAGCAAATAAAAAAACATTTAGTCCCGATTGATAACACCAACCGGGACTAAAGATGACGGAGCCAATCACGTGGCGACGCCATCTTTAGTCCCGGTTGGTGTTACCAACCAGGACTAAAGATGCATCTTTAGTCTCGGTTATTTCAACTGAGACTAAAGATGACGATCATTAGTCCCGGATTCATAGTCCTGGTTGTGAAACCAGGACTACAGGGGTTACCAACCGGGACTAGTATGGTAACTATACGAAGCTTTTCGTGTTAATTTCCTTGAAGGATTCAGGGTCTCATCTCCCATAGGACATTTGAACCAAGCAGAGTTCGACAAACATTTGGAAGGTTTGAAACAAAGGTTTGGATTACCCATAAAACGAGCATCATTCTTCTGTACCAGCAAAAGAACATCAGGGCAAAAAAATGCAAAGATATATCATTGGCAGATAGAGCAGGGGTTAAATCATCATCATCAGCAGCAGCAGCAGCTCATGGTAACATATAAGGTCAACTGTACAGGTATATATTAATGCATGTAGTTTGGAACATGCACACACAAGAACAAGAGAGGCATGCATGTGGGAGCTCATGCTTGTCGCCCAAATTATTCCTCACATGGAATCCACATAAACAATAAAAACAAGTCACCTTCAGGTTGATCCTAAACAATGCCGACGTGGATGCGAAATCCTTCGCGATTACTGCACTGATATGTATATCCTCTTCAACAAACGGCCAGCCCAATCATGGTCGTCGTTGGCTTGAGCTGGTGTCACCATGGGCCAGATTGTATGCACTGCTACTTTTTCAGAAGCCACCTCTCTCTCTCTCTCTCTCTCTCTCTCTCTCTCTCTCTCTCTCTCTCTCTCTCTCTCTCTCTCTCTCTAGCTGCCTTTAATTCGATCTTCATCTTCTCCTCCTCTTCCTCGATGGTCAAGTGATCTTACTACAATGGCCATGCCGTGGGAGACGGTGGCGTGCATCCTGCGCAACGTGTGGGCGCTGCTCGACGGCTGGATCTCCGTCTGCTGCCTCGCCGCCGACGAGCTCGCGGGCCTCCTCCGCTCGGCGGTCGGCTGATTGATCGATCGGTTGATCGGCGACGCGTGACCGATCGATCGAGTTAACAAAACTGCAAGTTCGTCGGTTGCTATATATATTCCATGCTCCGATTGATCTTAATTTGGTTAATTATATTCCTTCTGAAGTAATGATCTGTGCCTGCATATTCTGGATAATGCATGATTTTTAGTTACCCCATCTCTCTCTGCTTAATTAGACGAGTAGTAGAACTTTTTTCACATGATTCATTTCTTTACTGACACGTGGACCTTAATTGGCTCACCTTGTTAGTGCGAACAAACTATTGCGTTGTTTAAACACGAATATTAAGAAATAGACGAATTTAAATAGAAAAATGTTACGATTGATTAAGAAAAAAATACATTTGAAAATATTACTATATTTTAAAATAAATTTTAAATGCTAATTATTGTATCTATAACTATCTATAAAGCAAGTAGTGATTCCATCCAAATTTTGTTTTGCCTGACTATTTTGTAGAAAACCTCTTGAGTTTTTTCGAAATTGATCCGCAATCCACCTGGCTATTTTTAAAAAACCAAGTTATACAATATGATATAGCTTATCTTAACTACTTAAAAAATCTATAATTTTTTTTATCATCAAATCGGTTTTTCGTCCAAATCTATAAAATTTTCGATCCGTATAACCTCTCGTTCCATTGTTGCCTCACTTTCCTCATCTCCAGCAGGCGAGCCTAACTTACGCGCCTCTTACATTGCCGTGCATTGCCCTGAGCGACGGCCGAGCACACGCTGCACGCGTGAGCTAGCGCGCCGCCATCGATATACATGCAACTTTTTCTATTCATCAATATACTTTTCTAACTAATAATATATGAGTCATAAATATTTTAAACTTTTACCAAATTTTTAATCAGTTTAAAGTATCAGTAAGTCAATATCTATTTTTATTATATTTTTGACTTAATTTGATAAAATTAAATTAACTTACACTAAATGTCTATACGATACAATTTCTTAATCAAGGTCCAGTGGTACGTAAAGATACCCTTGCTTTCAAAGTTATATTTATATATAAAACTATAACAAGTAGTGTTTCTATACAAAATTTTCGTTCGTCTCTGGTTATTTTACGAAAAACCCCTTGAGTATTTATAAAATTAAGCCGCAATCCCAATGCTCAACGAAAGGGAAGGCTTGGATGAAAAAAGACCTCCTATGTCCCTCTCTTCCATCCCCATCCACGCCGCACCCCACGCCATGCTGCGCCCTCCCCGTCGTTGCTCGGAGCTCCCGCGCTACCGCCTGTACCTTCGCCCTCCGCCTGCTTCCCTCCCTGCGTCGTCGTTCCGTTGCAACGCACGGGCATTTATATATAACTATTTATAAAGCAAGCAGTGTTTCCACCCAAATTTTGTTTTGCCTGACTATTTTGCAGAAAACCCCTTGGTTTTTCCGAAATTAACCCGCAGTCTACCTGACTATTTAAAAAACAGTTAAAGAAGAAAAAGGGGTTATTTTGCAGAAAACCCCTTGAGTGTATAAAATTAACCCGCAGTCCCAATGCTGAAAAGAAAGGGATGGTTTGGATAAAAAAGAAAGATCTCATGCGTCCCTCTCTTCCGTCCCCATCCGCGCCGCGCCCTGCCCCGCGCCTACGCCTGCGCCCGTCGCTGCTCGGAGCTCCGTGCCGTCGCCTGGACCTTCGCCCTCTATCTGCTTCCCTCCTTGCGGCGTCGTTCCGTTGCAACGCACGGGCATTTTGCTAGTTTTAGAATAAAGTGAGCAATAAATTTAAGACATAAAAATGTTCAGCTCATGCATGAAAGGAGGGGCCCAAGAGATTACTAAGTAAAAAACAAGGCCAATTTGAAGCCATCTGCATATTACGAATAAGCAAGGACATGGTAGGGTGTTTGCATATGCTACCACAGAACATATCATCTGTGTCGGGTCGATTTGTATCGGAGAAAAACTTGTTTAATAGAATTCCACGTTTACGGAGAAACCATCGTCATTTCAGCGGAAAACACAAAACATATTGGGATCCGGATTAGGACATATTGAAATAAAAGTCTGGTCTGCTTTTATGTTTAGCGTTGACCTTTGTACTCAGTGAATTTTCAGGGCCAGAACTGGATTTCTTTTTTGAAGTAAAAAAGGCAAATTCCACATAAATTTTCTTTACATTTTCTTTTATGCGGAGGGAAAACATAAGCTTTGACTGAGTATGCTAGTCAATAGAAGAAAAAATGGTCCGTTTTCACTTAACCCATAATTTTTTTTCTAATTTTTACTCCTAAACTATTCACGTTATTTGTTTAATAGTATTTCTCTTTTTTGTTTGTATATCTTTTTATACAAATCGTATTTTAAGTTAAAAATTTTTAAGAAATAGATGACACCATTATCAAATTTTCATAACTATTTGCTTGAATTTTGAAACATTAATGTTTAAATAAGTCTAAGTACCTTCAACCTATGTAAACAGTGGTACAAAAATTTAAAAAATGTTGAGAAGAAAGTTATAAGGCATCTACACAAATTTTTATTACAAAATATGATTTGTTTAGAGAGAAATAGAAAAAATAAATATTGTTACGAGTAGAATGAACCATTTTGAATAGTTCGAAAATGTGAAATAAACTGAGAAATTTTTAGAAATTTTTAGGAGGGTTAAGTGCTTTAGCAAAATAGTTTAGGCAAGTAAAATAGATTTGTTAAGCCCCTTACTCTTTTAAACAGAGCGACCAAATCAAAGAAATCAGATATATAGAAATGATTCAAATGTGAAATTCATTGTTTCTTTAAACGCCAGTGGTATATCCAGAAGATTGTAGGTTATAGATGTCCATGTAAAATCAAGGTATTAATTTAGTATTGGTGATGAACAATTGTATTGTTGGCACAAACTGCTGGCCTCCATCCAACCAATCAAACCAACCATGCGTTTGAAATAGTCAGAACATGGCCAGATGGCCACATGTATATACATGTGCCAATATGTATAATCACATGATCGAGTTAGTAGCTTTGTCGTCAGTCATGTAGTAACTGAAACTTGACGGTCGTCAGCTCTAATTAATCTGGTACATGAGTCAAATTATGTCATTTGAAGATTAAACCGGTCGGTTTGCGCGTAAACCGTCGGTGCAAGGGGTCTCGAATTTCGTCCCTTCCCTGAACGATCTTGTAATCCCTGGAAATTAATAGTAACTCGTTTTTGTTCTTTGCATTGCAGCTCTTGCGTGTCGCCTGGGATCGATCGATGTACAGACTTTTCTTTTTCCTTGTTAAATATAAATGGTGAAACTGCTCAAACGTTTTTCTTGTGAGGAAAAAAAGATCATATTAATGTACAGAACGTACGTACGTGAATATATGTAGAATATACAATATTGTAATTTGAAATTTTTATATATGTATTAATTGTAAATCATTTTATACACAAGGCTTTTTTTACCAGACCGCTACTTGCTCGGTCATAATTTGAAAATATGCTACAGAGCGGTACTACTGAAGAAATGATTTTTCTGAATGAGGCCCGCAGAAGGTTTTAGGCGGGCCATAAGTAGTCGCGCTTGGAAAAACTGGTCTCCAGGGGGCTGGTTGCTGAACCGCACGAGAAGATGCATTATCCCGTGCGGTCCACTTAAGCGACCACATGAGAAATTATCCCATGCGGTCCACTTAAGGGACCGCACGAGATAATGCACATTATCCCGTGCGGCCCACTTAAGCGGCTGCACGGGATAATGTGCATTATCTCATGCGGCTTACTTAAGGTCCTACACAGGATAATACATTTTCCGGTGCAGGTCCTTAAGTGGACCGCACGGGATAATACATTTTCCCGTGCAGTTCATTAAGTGGGCCGCACGCGATGATGAGCCATAAATATCTACCCAACCCGACTGTAGCCATTTTAAACTTGGTGTTTCTCTCTGAAAAAAATCAATTATAGGGGAAGGTTTTCAATTCGAATTCTTTAATTACAATCAGTAAAAAAGGTAGCATGCTTGATGTTCTCTTTCATTTGCTTCCACTTTTGTAAAATTTTGTTGGTTGAATTTGAAGATATTTAAACTTTTTTTGACTTGGTGTTTCTCTCTCAAAAAATAGACAATTTATTAGGGGGAAGTTTTTTGACTCCAAATCTTCAATTGAAATCAATATAAAAGGTAATATGTTTGATATTCTCTTTTATTTGCTTTCGTTTTTATAAAATTTCATTGGTTGAATGTGAAAATATTTAAACTTGTTCAAATAGGTCATTTTGAGCTATTTTTGTAATTTGTAGGTCAAATATATTGTTTGAATGATAAATTTTTTGGTAATTACTAGTGTATTAATATTATTTTTTTTTGTGAATTAGTGTTTACTTATAAATTAGGATTTATGTTTTTGTTTATGTAGAAACACCTGCAATATAATATTTTTATTGCTATGAATTTTTTAGTTGGATAAGACATGGATGTATGAGACACAGAGAACTCATCCGGTGTTCTTGAGAGAAGCATCAACATTTATTGATAAGGCTAAGGCACACGCTTTGAGGGAGAATAGGAAAAATATTTTTTGTGCTTGCTTGGATTGCAAGAATCAAAAGATGTGAAAAAATCCAAATGTAATTTTGGGACACATAATTCAGCATGAATTTGTGGAAAAATAAACAGTTTGGACTTATCACGGGGAAGTCGCTGCTCTTGAAGAGATTTATGAAATTTACTTCGATGAGGTAGAGAATTTTATAATTGAGGACATGTCCCGTGAATTGACGGATGATTTTGGTGGCTCTGGTTTTGACTATGCAGAGGTTGACATTGATCTTGATCTTGAGATTTGTTCCGGCACGCTGAACTAGAGGTCCTAACAGAGAAAGCAAGAGATTTAAACAATTGGGAAGCGTTGCAGAAATTAGTAAAAGATCTTTTATACGATCAAAGGGATATGACATGGATTGTACAGTGTTGCGGTCGGTGCTAGAACTTTTTAGATTGAAGACCAGTCACAGATGGTCTGATACTAGTTTCAACGACTTGATGGGTCTCCTGAGAGCTATGCTTCCTAAGCCTAACTTATTGCCAGCTAACACCTATCAAGCCAAGAAACTGATATGTTCATTATCTCTTGGTGTTGAAAAGATCCATGCATGTATTAATCACTTTGTACTTTATCACAAGGATACGCTGACTTGGACAAGTGTCCAATGTGGGGCGAGTAGGTACAAAACAAATAACAGTGCCACTGATAGTGATGTTGCTGAATCAAATGCATTCGTCGAGCCAGAAAAAAGATTTCGGCCATGGTGATGTGGTACTTGCTAGTGAAAGATCGCATGAAGCGATTGTTCTTGAACCCCACTGACGCTGAGTTGATGAGATGGCATCAAGAGGGTCGAAAGACAGATGGTATGATTCGACATCCCATCGATGCTCAACAATGGAGAAACTTTGATTCAAAGCACCCAGAATTTGCAAAGAATATGAGAAATGTCAGGTTTGCGTTGAGCACAGATGGAATGAATCCGTTTGGTGACCAAAGCAGCTCGCACAATACTTGGCCTGTTCTACTCACCGTGTACAACCTTCCTACATGGTTATGTCAGAAGCGAAAGTATATTTTGTTGACTATCCTTATACAAGGGCCAAAACAGCCTGGCATTGACCTAGATGTGTTTCTTGAACCTTTGATGGAGGATATGCAAGAAATGTGGGAATAGGGTCTATGATTGTTTGATGCGTACCATCGGGAATATTTTACTCTGCGTGCAATCTTATTCTTTACTATAAACGATCTACCACCAAAATTTTCCCTCTCAGGACATATTAAAGGAAAGACCGGATGTCTACTATGTCTGGACAACACATCGTACATATATCTGACCTCGTCAAAAAAGTTAGTTTACATGCATCATCTTTGTTTCTTACCACAGAAGCATAGGTATCATGCGGTGGCTACCTTTTTTGACAAAACTGTTGAGGAAGGTACTGCCCTAGAATCAAAGGATGGTTCCATGGTGTTCAAGCTGACAAAGAGCATAAAAGGTTGTGTTCGGTAAGGGAAAGACTCCTGCAGGCAAGAGAAAGAAAGAAGTGGTAGAAAACATGCTGCCCTTCAAGAAATATTCAATCTTTTTCAAGTACCTGACGTACTGGAAAGACCTGGAGATTCATCATGCCATCGATGTCATGCACCTCGAGAAAAACATGTTCGACAGTACCATCGGGACTTTACTTGACGTCCCTAGTAATAAAAAGGATGGATTGAAGTCACATAACGACTTGGTCAATTTGGGCATAAGAAAAGATCTCCACCCGATAGAGATAACGAATGGTAAGATTGAGATTTCATGGACATGCTACTCAATGACACTAGAAGAGAAAAATGCTTTATGTAAATGTCTTCATGGTTTGAAGTATCGACTGGATTCTCATCGCATATCCGAAAACTAGTATCAATGAAAGATTTGTCGATTTCTGGATACAACGCTCATGACTGTCATAAGATGATTATGATATTCCTCCCTATCGCTATAAGGGCGGTGAAGCCAGTGCACACCAAGGTAGTGATAACAAAGCTATGCTATGTTTTTAATCGAGTTTCATAGAAAGTTTTTGATCCAGAAGAATTAGGACCCCTTAAGAAATTCGTAGTCGAGACAGCTTGCCAGCTAGAGATGTTTTTTCATCCATCGTACTTCGACATGATGGAACATCTCATTGTTCACATTGTCCCTCAAATTATTGAACTTGGTCCTCTATACCTACATCAAATGTGGACGTACGAGCGATACATGGCTGTTCTGAAAGGGTATGTCCGTAATCGTGCTCATTCGGAGGGCTCGATGATAGAGGGTTACACAACTAAGGAGGTTTGTCGAGTATTGCCTAGATTATATGAAAGATGACAACCCCATTAGGATACCGATGCATCGACATGATGGAAGGTTATCTGGAAAGGGGACTGTGGGAAGAAAATGCTTCTATGACAATGATTACAAAGCGGTATCAGATTCACACAACAGTGTTCTTCAACAACTCGCCATCCTTGAGCCCTACATTGAGCAACACTTTTCTGAGATCAGAGCATGCAATCCTAGGCGATCCGACGATTGGGTTTCAAAAGAACAGAAGCATAGTTTTCCTCAATGGCTGAAGGATCAAAAGCTACTGTTTGGTGAATCACTTGAGGAAAAAACAATAGAAAGACTTGTAGCTGACCCAACAAGCCTTGTGACCTCATGGCAAGGGTATGACATCAGCGGATATTCTTTGTACACAATCAGCAAAGACAGGAAAAGCTCAGCACAAAACAATGGGGTTCATGTCGAAGCGTTGGACGCAACAGGGCAGAAGAAATCTTACTACGGGATCATACAAGAAATTTGGGAACTTGACTATGGTTTAAACATTCAGATCACTGTTCTCAGATGCCAATGGGTCAAAGCTAGCATGGTAGATAAATTTGGATTTACGTGTGTTGAATGGAGTAAAATTGGACACAAGGATGATCTAGGTCCATGCTGAGCGTGTTGCACAAGTTTTTTATGTGAAGGACCCTTCCGATGAAAAGATGGACATTATTATATCGGACAAGCAACACATCATTGGTATTGACAACATTGAAGACGCGTATGATTATAATCAATACGACGCCATTTTGTTATTCACAGATCTTCCTACAAGGATCAAACGCATTGAGAGTGTACTCGACAAATCAAAGTTTTTATCCGTGCGGAAGGATGTTAATCCAAAAATTGTGAAACGTTAGTTTGTTTTTGTGTACAATATTTTTTTTTGAGAGAATGTATGAAACTTATGGTGTTACGAGTGAATGTGTGGTTCTATATCAAACTTATGGTATTTGTGTGGATGATTAATATGCTAGTTAATTAATATGTGTTCAATTGATATATTAATATGTGATGAATTTATATTGATTGAATTTTTTGTATGTGGGATAGAATCAAATAAATGAATAATTAAATATAGAATCAAAATTAATATTTGCATTGATATTTTTTAGTTTTATACGTTCACATGGAATAATTAATAAATGGAATAGTTGATATTTTTAGTGCATTTATATGTTTTAGTTTTATAGTTTCACATGGAATAATTAATATGATAATTAATTAATATGTGATCAATTGATATATTCTGACTGGATTGAAATCGATTGAATTTTTCGGATATGGGATAGAATCAAATATAGGAATAATTAATAAATGGAATAGTATTTACATTAATTAATAAAATTAATATGTGCATTGATATTTTTAGTTTTATAGTTTTACATGGAGTAATTAATAAATGGAATAATTAATATGTTAGTTAATAAAAATAGTATTTACCTTAATTAATAAAATTAATATGTGCATTGATATTTTTTTGTTTTATAGTTGAAAAAACCATATAAGTTGTCATGTCAATTAATAAATGGAATAATTACTAAATGGAATAGTTGATATTTTTAGTTTTACATGGAATAATTAATAAATAAAATCTATATCTATAACTATTTATAAAGCAAGTAATGTTTCTAGCCTGCCTATTTTGCGAGAAAACCTCTTGAGTTTTTCCAAAATTAATCCGCGATTAGGGGTGGATCTGAGCCAACTCGGCTCGGCTCGGCTCGTGAGCCGGCTCGAGCAGCTCGTTTAGCTCACGAGCCACTTTAATGCAGTGCAATTTATGTATAAATTATAATTGAAAAAAGTAAAAAGTGATATATTAAGTTCATAATTAACATAATAACACTTGTCCATCGATAATTATCCATGCAAATGTAATGATGTAACTAGATTAGATATTATTACTATTATAATCTAAAGCATTAGATCCATATTGACCATCATAAAATCATAAAAATTATTGATTTATTATCACATCAACAACAAAACAAGCAAAAGAATAACAAAACAAGCAAAACATTAGGCCCTACTTTGTACATTGCATCTGGCTCGTTGAGCTTACGAGCAGCTCGCGAGCTGACTCGAGCTGGCTCGTTATAGCTAACGAGCTAAACCCTTGGCGCAGCTCGTTAGCATTTCTCAACGAGCCGAGTCGAGCCAACCACGAGCCAAACGAGCTAGCGAGCCACGAGTATTTCGTCCAGCCCTACCCGCAGTCCCAATGCTGAAAAGAAAGGGAGGGCTTGGATGAAAAAAGACCTCCTTCGCCCCTCCCTCTCGTCCCCATATGTGCCGCGCCCTGCGTCGCGCCTGCGCTCCTCCCTCCCATCGATGCTCGGAGCTCCCGCGCCCCTCCGTTCCATTCCCATCCGCGTCGCGCCTCGACTTCACCCGTTGCAACGCACGGGCACAAATTGCCAAATTGCTAGTAATTAATATGTTAATATGTTAATTAAATTAATATGTTAATTGATATTTTATGGGCATTGATATTTTATGTACATTGATATTTTCTGTGCATTGATTTTTTTTAGTTTTATAGTTTTAATATAAGGGTGGCGATTATCCCGTGCGGGCGGCGTGGAAATGCTATCTTTTCGTGTGGGTCGCTTAAACCGCGTGCACGGGAGAATAGTCTTTCCGTGCGGGCGGTTTAAGCAGCCCGCATGAAAAGATTATTTTCCCGTGCGGACGCTTAAGCCGCCCGCACGGGAAAATCCCCGCCTGTAGTCGCGCGGGCTCCCCAAATTTTCTAAGTCCCCGGTGAAAACAGATCTAGCGCCACCAGGCTGCCGAAATTTGGAGCAACCACCTCCCACCGCCACCGACCGACGATCGTCGTCGGATCCCCGCCGGATCCCTGCCGACTCCACCTCCCACCGCCACATCCCTGCACGCCGCCACCGCTAGCCGCTGCCCTGCACGCCGCCGAGAGCTGCTGCCGCCGTTCTCTCTCTCTATCTCTCTGTCGGCCGCTCTTTTCGACCGTCGACCGTGCACCACCGACTGCCGGCCTCACCTACAACCGCCGGCCTCACCGACGCCGACGCCGGCCTCACCGACCTCGACCGCGCGCGCCATCGACCACCGTCGGCCTCAACCGACGCCTCTCCGTCGGGCGCCAACCGCCGCCCGCCGCCTGCATCGCGCCACCGACCGCCGCCTGCCCTACCGCACCACCGACCGCCACCTCCGCCTCCTCACCGGTTAGTCATTTGTTGCAAATTAACTTGTGTTGATTCTTGTAAAATTTGTGATATGTGTTGTGATGTGAAATGTGATATGTGTTGTGATGTGAAATTTTTGATATGTGCGATGTGATGAGAAATTTGTGATATGTGCTGTGATGTGAAACCATGTATATATGCATCCCTACCTCTCTTTCTTCTATCTCTCTCTGTACACTGCACACTGCTATGAGTTAACTATGAACTATGCAATAAAAAAAACTTGCCTTCTTGTTTCGTACTGTGAGTTGGACACTGATTAAGACACCATATACACACTGATAAGGTCATTAGCATGTTATATTTGAAAATAATTCTATGTACCATTGGATTTATATTTTATCTTTTCATATTTCTCCCTGTATATTTTTAAGCATTTTATATGTACAGTGACCGATGGTTGTTAATTAGAGCAAATTTAACACTAATATGCTATGAGTTAACTATGAACTCATATGAAACAGAATGGAAAAAATAAAAAGTATTAATTACATGCTAAGTATAGGCTTATGTGGAGAAAAAATAGGAACAAATTGTTAGCTTTTATGTAAGAGTTAGCTTTATACATGTTTCAAGGTAAATATATTAATATATTAATTACATAAGTGAGAAAGAAGAGAGATGAGAAGAAAATTAGAGACATTTTATAGTTAATCTGTTAGCTCTAATACTTCTTGAAGATTGGCTTATAGCAGCTCTACACTTAAACTTGCTCTAGTAGTATCTCTCAATTTCCAGAATATATATATATATATATATATATATATATATATATATATATATATATCCTACTTAAATGCTTTGAAAGAGGCCGGTGATGATGATTTACATTTTTTTGTTTTCGTTTGTGTTATTAACAAGAGAAGATATTCTAGATTAAACCTTAACCAGAAGTGGATGCTGATCGATGTTTGATTGCTTGAAATTAAGAAAGAAAGCTCGCGTGCACACTGCTGAAGAACCCCACAATAGTCCCGGTTTGTAAGTCCCTGTAGTCCCGGTTCTCGAATCGGGACTACGAAACAGGGACTCGAACCGGGTGAAATAACCGGGACTAACAGTTTTTTTATTTTTTCCGCTAACTGCTAGCTTGTTGTTTGTTAATTATATATTATGCATATATATTTTACACACATATATATTTATACATATATATGCAACATGCATATATATGTATAAATATATATTTTACACACATATAAATGAACTTAATAAAGGAAATATATACATATATTACCAAAATATGTACACACATACAATATCCACATATATTTCATATGTTACAAAAAATTGTGTACTCTGTGAATCCAATGGTAAAGTTACTCAAACTAAAGTAGAAGTCTTCCACGGGATCAATGATCTGCTCATTTATAAATTTCATCAATTCTTGTTGAGAAGCTTGTATGAAAGTCATGTGGGGTGGTTGTCTCTTACCTGCAGAAGCTGTCATTAATTCGAATAAACAAGAAATAAATATATGAAATGAATAAAAATCGAGACGTAATGTATGAATGGTTGTTATACGTATATCTATATTGTCGAGACTTGTCACTTCGGTAACAAAGTGGTGAATGTATTCGCAGACGTAGTAGCCGCATAAGTTGGTCCCCTGCGGCTGTTTTGCACACTAAAGGAGAAACGACGACAGATTGAATATACATTTCATATTTTAGAATAAATTAATGATTCAATACAACTTTGGAGCATGTTACTCACTAGAAAGTTTATCCTAACAGTGAGCTTATCTTTCCAATTTTTGCGAACATTCACCCGGAGCCGTGCCCATGCCCTACATGCAGTTGAAAGTTAGCTAGTAATTATCAGAGAACCGCATATATGCAATAGCAAGTAAGATGGCATTACTTGTTTAACAGTTCAAAGATCTTTGCGTATGTGGACTCTGGTTTATCCATTGAGTCAAAGACATGGATCCGCGAGTGATCCATGTCAATTACGAACAGAGCCCGGTGGAATCTGCAAATTGCGTGAGATGACACATATGAAACTTTATGTATGCATGGGATTGAAATTGGTATGGAAGGTAGAAAGAAACTTACGCTGTGCTATAGGGCAGAAGGATAAACGTCTTGTAGTGGTGCTGCACCAGCGCATTGTATATGTTATCCTTTGTATGCTCCGGATATTGATCAACCATTGCGGTGTTGATTTTTCGTGGGTCCATGAATCCATGTTTGGGAGATTCTTGCTTGTTGCAATATTGGATCACCATTCTACAATGGTTAAAAGAATTTTAGTCAGCTAAATACAAGGAGCTAAGGAACAAAATAAATATAACTGAACGATACTTACAAAACCCGCGTGGCTAGAAGAGAGACGTCGAGGGATCCAGCTGGTACAGGTCAAATATGTCTTCGAATCGGGTAAAGAATTGGTCACCTCAATCGAAGAAATAGTCGAGTGAGTATTTTCCCACAACCATCTCTATACCTCTGCCAGATTCTTGCATGTACCACTTATGAAAGCGGTACATCTGTGTAGGTAGATGTTTAACTTGATCCGGCTTTACAAGAGGCTTTCCAAGTTTGAACTTGTACGTCAGCAGAGCCTTCGCAAGGGGTGCACACTCAGATAATTGGTCCATTGATATTCCAGCAGATTCCATAAATTGTCTTAACTCGGTTCGAATAGTTGAAATCGTGCTGAACTCCAGGGGTTTTTGAGGCTGCATGCCGAGCTACGGTACATCTCTATCCTTTCTTTGCGCCTTGCAAGCAGCCTTCCGGATAGTCCTATCATAGTCAGACTACGGTTGTGGTTGTGGTTTAGGTTGTGGTGTTAGGTACGTCTTCTTAAAAATGTCCTTGGTCTCCTGGGCGATTTCAGGAGGCTTCTCAGGAGACTTGTTTTTGAAGTGTGCCTTTACTTCCGCTTGGACGTGTGGACCCCCGTTTTCGGAACGGGAATCATTCGTGTTCATAGTAACATTTTCCTGGATCGAGTAGTTTGGTCATGGCCTTCCTCCAATGGGATCTCAAGCTCCCATGTTCCGATCTAGTCATGGCCTGACATCTGTTTTTGAAAACAGCTTAGAGTTTAGAGAGGGGTAGCAGCAAAACAAATGTTATAGAGAAATAAGGGGACAAGAGTGTAAGGAAAAACACATTTTGTTTTGTAAACATAGTTTTTCATTTTAAAAATAATCCTAAGTAGGGATCTCTCCCTTTAGCCAGCTATAAGGGGGGTGGGGCGCCATTGGTCTTATCCTACAGTCACACGCTCTGATACCAGCTCTGTGGACCCCCGTTTTTGGAACGAGAATCATTCATGTGTTAGTGATATTCCCTAGAGGCAACATGGAGATGTTGGATATCACGTCAATGTTTATGTATTTATGAATAAAGTGTTATTCAGTTCCATGAAATAGACATCTTGTATTGATCAATAAGTACGTGACTTATTTATGAGACTCGATATGTATGACTCTATTTCTAAACGATCCATCATATGTCATATTGTTGGAACAAATATGATTCTAAGATCGACATGTTTATTGATTGATGATCATGTCTCATAGATCATGGGTATGGAGATACCAAATCAATAAACATGGACACATGTGTTGGAGAACACATTGTTGGATAGACCTACCATGAGACAATACAGGAATTAATGTGTCATTAGTTGGTCTCGGGTAATGTTGGTACAAACTCCTTAGACCTGAGATCACCATGGATTCTAACATGTGTAGTAGCCTACTTTGGGACTACCAAACGCTATTCCGTAATGGGTAGTTATAAAGGTAGTTTTCGGGTTTGCTATGAAACATGGAGTGGGATGTGAGTGATCAAGATGGAATTTGCCCCTCCTTTGGAGAGATATCTCTGGGCCCCTCGAGGTAATGGATTATGGAAATACATGGCCATGCTAAGTTGATTGAGGAGTCAATCAACGGACGGATAATCCAATACGGTTCGAGAGAATGGTTAAGCTATTGAAGGGATGGCACACAACTTACCTATAGCTTAACCGGTATCGTGAGGCAAAGGGATTTGTGTACACATTACGGGTTCGAGCCGATATTATATTCTTGTATACTATGGTGTCAATATGTGCTTGCTAGGCGCCGCGTGACGTGTCGGCGAGTTGGACTCGAGCCGACGATCGGCTAAGTTAGACTATAGCCGAAACCTAGTATACCGAACCTACGGGTCGCACGCTTAAGGAGATAAGAACGGGCATCCGAGTTGGACTCGAATACGGCTCGATCGGATAGGGATCCGATCGGATAGAGTCCTATTGTCTTACGACGTATGGGCGGCCAACTCTGTGAGATTCGGATAGGATCCGATTCAAAATAGAGTCCGATCGGCCACTAGTCCCGTCGGCCAACTCTATATAAAAGGGAGGGGTGGAGAGCTGCGACACGTCAATTGCATCGCGTGCAACGAAGTCGCCGAGATCAATCTCCACGGAAACCCTCCCCACTTTCAAGCCAAACCCTAGCCTTGCATCGCGTGCTAGCACACGGGTGCTCGGCGTTCTGTCCCCGGACGTGTGGATACCCGTAGAGGCGCTCCTACGTTGCACGCTTTTCATCGGCTGTGGAGGAATCGGCTGCGGTCGAGCGCATCGGAGCGAGGCGCGAGAACACAGTCGGACGACTCGGATCGGCTACGGCATTCGCGAATCGGCTGATTGGTGAATCGGGCTGTCCCGAGAATCGGCCGACATCGGCTTGCACACGGTTCCGATCGGATTGCCACGATTGGCTATTCCATTGCACTCTTCTCCAATCGGTAATGATCTATCGGCCCTTACTTGCAAGTGTTCCTGGTTTGCGCGGTAACCCTTCGGTGGTATCGAGCTAATCTTGCTTAGTTCGGGGTTTAGATTGGATCTGGAACAAGTTTTGCGCACGGGTTGATTAGATCAATCGGTTTTACGGGATCTGTTGAGGAGAGTTAATGGTAATTGCGTTCCTTGATAGTGTATCGGAACGGCGTAATGTGATTACGTCGAAGCAATATCCATAGAACTCGGTTTGAGTCGGCTTCGAGATAGCGTTCCTTGATAGTGTATCGGAACGGTATAATGTGATTATGCCGAAGCTATCTCGTAGTCCGATCTTGTTTACTACCTCGCGCCTGCGCAAACCATCTCCCTTGATAGTGTATCGGGACGTCATAATATGATTATGCCGACATGGTTTCCGTAAGCGATTTCATAGATTGGATCTATGAATTTCGTGTGGTGTTCCGGGCGCTGCCCGGAAGCCCGCGAGGGGGCGGCTTCCCCTTATAGGTCGTCTCGATGCCGTTTCTCGTGATAGGTAGAAAACGTTTCTACGCCTAACTTGTTTTTGTAGAGAATGCTTTGAGATGGTATGGCCCTATTGTATGTATGAGATGCATGTGATGCATGTTCTTTCATATGTGCAATCCTGTAATATTCTTTCAAACGTGCAATGCTTGTAATATTCTTTCACGACTGCGAGTCGATGTAATCTTCAATTAGAGCTTCTATAGTAGTAGCTTAGTTTGAAGAAATCAAGCATCATGCACATTGGAAGATGGTGCCGAAGATGGAGATCCTCAGCGCCGACATGGAGATGGAGATCACCATGTGAAGGGGGCCATACTATTTCATTATATGCTATTCTACCGCTTTCATATATGTGATATGTTTGTTTGATAGGATAGCATCCCTCGCAAAATTAAGTAGTAATGATGCCCTTCCAAATGTTGCACCCGTCACCGTTATGCTCGTCAATGGTGGGTCCGCCAAAGCGAGTGCCATTCTCTATCATAACACGAGGGGTATATGTCGGACATATACGCGGGAGCATTTGGTTTACTTAACAAGGCTATCAAAACAGTTTTGGGCCTTGGGGCATAGGTTGGGGCCGGGGCATGGAGATGCCACACCAACAACAAGAGTCACGTAGAGATGTGATTAGCAAGGAGTTGCTTACCGATGTTATTAATTTTCTAGCGGTGATGCCAAAGCTCACTAGAAAATTAATTAACATGTGGATCTTGACCCAATACGTAACCTAGAGGGAAGGTGGAAAATACGTAATGGGAGTCTAATGTTAAATTGTTTAACAATAGACATAGCATAAACATTGTGCTAAACTTTGCTTTTTCATTGTAGAATAAATGGCGGCTAATACTACACCCAGTACCTTTAATTTGCGATCTATTCTCGAAAAGGAAAAATTAAATGGAACAAACTTTATAGATTGGTATCGCAACTTGAGAATTGTTCTCAAGCAAGAGCGTAAGGAGTACGTTCTTGAAGTACCCTATCCGAGGATTTGCCGAATAATGCCACGCAACCGCACGGAGGGCTTACGAGAAGCACACTAATGATGCCCTAGACATAAGTTGTCTCATGCTTGCTACAATGTCCCCGAGCTTCGAAGCAATATGAGAGCGGCGATGCTCACACTATTATTCGGGGACTGCGTGGCATGTTTGAGAACCAAGCTCGGGCCGAGAGATTCAGCACCTCAAAGTCCTTGTTTGCGTGCGAGCTTGTTGAGGGAATCCCGTCGATCCGCATGTGATAAAAATGATTGGCTACATTGAGAGTCCGGAAAAACTAGGTTTTCCCCTTAGCCAAGAGTTGGCACGATGTGATTCTCCGTCGCTCCCTCCGAGCTTCGAGCCATTCATATTGAATTATCACATGAACAATATGGATAGAACCTTGGCTGAATTGCATGGGATGCTAAAGACAGTGAGGAGAGTATCCGAAGAATGGTCATCATGTGATGATGATGCGAAAAGCTAAGTGCAAACCACTGTCAAGAAACATTGCACCAAGAGGAAGTTAACTCCCGATGAGATCGCGAGTGCCTCCAATGCAAAGAAGGGCAAGAAGGGGTCGACGGCATCGATGCCGTTTGCTTCTATTGCAAGGAGACAGCCCCGGAAGAGGAACTGCAAGAAGTACATGGAGGATCTCAAAAGAAGCAAAGTACGACTTCGCTTCGGTATTAACGTTATAGACATTAATCTTGCTACTTCACCTACGACTCTTGGGTATTTGATACCGGATCGGTAGCTCATATTTGCAAGTCGTTGCGGGGAATGAGAAGAAGTAGAGGATTGAGAAGGGGCGAGGTGAACGCGCGTCGGCAATGGAGCAAGCGTTGCTACGGTTGTTGTCGGCACAGTACCACTTCATCTACCTTCAGGATTAGTTTTGGAATTGAATAATTGTTATTGTGTTCCAACACTATGTCAAAACGTTATTTCCGCTTCATGTTTACAAGCGGAAGGATATGATTTTAGATCAATGAACAATGATTGTTCAATATATCTCGAGATATGTTCTATTTTCATGCTCCATTGGTGAATGGATTATACGTTTTGAATCTTGAAGCATCTCCCATCTATAACATTAATACGAAAGGCAACTCTCTAATGATATAAACCCCACGTTTATTTGGCATTGTCGCTTAGGCCATATAAATAAGAAACGCATGGAGAAGCTCCATAAGGATGGACTGCTTCACTCTTTTGATTTTGAATCATTTGAGACATGTGAGTCTTGTTTACTTGGTAAGATGACAAAGGCACCTTTCACGGGACATAGTGAGAGAACAAGTGACTTATTGGCACTCGTACATACGATGTATGTGGACCAATGAGCTCAACGGCCGAGGTGGTTATCGGTACTTCATTACCTTCACGATGACTTTAGTAGATATGGTTATATCTACTTAATGAGGCATAAGTCCGAATCTTTTGAAAAGTTCAAAGAATTCCGAATGAAGTACAGAATCATTTAGGGAAAACAATCAAGCTTCTACGATCGATCATGGAGGAGAATACTTGAGCCAAGAGTTTGGTAATCATCGAAAGATTGTGGAATTGTTCCACGTTGACTCCGCCAGGGAACTCCACAATGGAATGGGGTGTCCGAACGAAGAAATCGCACCTTGTTGGACATGGTACGTTCGATAATGAGCCAAAGTGATCTTCCGTTATCCTTCGGGGATATGCTCTTGAAACATGCGCTCACACTAAATAGAGTTCCATCTAAATCGAGTTGAAAAGACACCATATGAGATATGGACAGGGCAACCCCCTAGTTTGTCTTTTCTCAAAATTTGGGGATGTGAGGCTTATGTAAAACGTTTCATCGACAAGCTCACACCCAAATCAGAAGTGCTTCTTTGTGGGATATCCTAAGAAAACTAAGGGATATTACTTTTATAATCGGGAACAAGGCAAAGTGTTTGTCGCCCAACACGGTGTCTTCTTGGAGAAAGAGTTTCTTTCAAGAAGGGTTAGTGGGAGCGGGTGCATCTTGAAGAAGTTCAAGAAACACAAGAAAATGTTTCGGCGACCACGAACCACAACGGAGGAGGAAAAAGTGTTGCGCCACCGGTTGTAGATACACCGCCCCACGGAGGTCGGAAAGATCACGTCGTGCACACGACAGTACAGTGCGGAACAACGTGATATTTTGTTGTTGGACAACGATGAACCTAAGACCTATGAGGAAGCGATGGTGGGACCCGATTCCAACAAGTGGCTTGGAGCCATGAAATCCGAAATAGAATCCATGTACGACAATCAAGTTTGGAACTTGGTTGATCCACTGATGGTGTCAAAACCATTGAGTGTAAATGGGTTTTTAAGAAAAGGCCGATATGGATGGAAATGTTCACATCTATAAGGCGCGATTGGTGGCGAAAGGTTTTAAACAGATTCAAGGAGTTGATTATGATGAAACCTTCTCGCGTTGCAATGCTTAAGTCTATTCGGATTATCCTAGCGATTGCTGCATATTTCGATTATGAGATATGGCAGATGGATGTCAAAACGGCTTTCCTAAATGGAAACCTAAGCGAGGATGTATACATGATACAACCTCGGGGTTTTGTCGATCCGAGATCGCACGGAAAGATATGCAAGCTACGAAATCCATTTATGGATTGAAGCAAGCATCTCGGAGTTGGAATATTCGTTTTAATGAAGTAATCAAAGGGTTTGGTTTCATAAAAAATGAAGAAGAGGCCTGTGTTTACAAAAGGGTCAGTGGGAGTGCAATTGTATTTCTAATCTTATATGTGGATGACATATTACGATTGGAAATGATATCCCTATGCTTGAATCCGTCAAGTCTTCATTGAAAAATAGTTTTCCATGAAAGACTTAGGGAGGCATCATACATATTGGGCATTCGGATCTATAGAGATAGATCCAAGAGGCTAATTGGATTAAGCCAAAGTACATACATTGACAAGGTGTTGAAACGGTTCAACATGCATGATTCCAAGAAAGGTTTCTTACCCATGTCACATGGCATTAATCTTAGCAAGAATCGGTGTCCTCGGACACACGATGAGCGGAATAAGATGGGTATGGTTCCATATGCTTCGGCAATTGGATCCATCATGTATGCCATGCTTTGTACACGCCCATGTCTCGTACGCTCCGAGTGCTACGAGCGAGATACCGATCGAGATCCAGGTGAAGGTCAGCTGGTGCCGTAAAGAATATCCTTAAGTACTTGAGAAGAACTAAGGATATGTTCCTAGTCTATGGAGGTGAAGAAGAGCTCGTTGTAAGTGGTTACACCGATGCTAGCTTCCAAACGGACAAGGATGATTATAGATCGCAATCGGGTTCGTGTTCTGCCGAACGGAGGCGCAGTCGCTCCCTCCGAGCTTCGAGCCATTCATATTGAATTATCACATGAACAATATGGATAGAACCTTGGCTGAATTGCATGGGATGCTAAAGACAGTGAGGAGAGTATCCGAAGAATAGTCATCATGTGATGATGATGGAAGCTATGCGCAAACCACCGTCAAGAAACTTTGCACCAAGAGGAAGTTAACTCCCGATGAGATCACGAGTGCCTCCAATGCAAAGAAGGGCAAGAAGGGGTCGACGGCATCGGATGCCGTTTGCTTCTATTGCAAGGAGACAGCCCTTGGAAGAGGAACTGCAAGAAGTACATGGAGGATCTCAAAAGAAGCAAAGTACGACTTTTGCTTCAGGTATTAATGTTATAGACATTAATCTTGCTACTTCACCTACGACTCTTAGGTATTTGATACCGGATCGTAGCTCATATTTGCAAGTCGTTGCGGGGAATGAGAAGAAGTAGAGGATTGAGAAGGGGCGAGGTGAACCTACGCGTCGGCAACGAGCAAGCGTTGCTACGATTCTTGTCGGCACGCAGTACCACTTCATCTACCTTCGGATTAGTTTTGGAATTGAATAATTGTTATTGTATTCCAACACTATGTCAAAACGTTATTTCCGCTTCATGTTTGCAAGCGGGAGGATATGATTTTAGATCAATGAACAATGGTTGTTCAATATATCTCAGAGATATGTTCTATTTTCATGCTCCATTGGTGAATGGATTATACGTTTTGAATCTTGAAGCATCTCCCATCTATAACATTAATACAGAAAGGCAACTCCCTAATGATATAAACCCCACGTTTATCTGGCATTGTCGCTTAGGCCATATAAATAAGAAACGCATGGAGAAGCTCCATAAGGATGGATTGCTTCACTCTTTTGATTTTGAATCATTTGAGACATGTGAGTCTTGTTTACTTGGTAAGATGACAAAGGCACCTTTCACAGGACATAGTGAGAGAGCAAGTGACTTATTGGCACTCGTACATACTGATGTATGTGGACCAATGAGCTCAACGGCCGAGGTGGTTATCGTACTTCATTACCTTTACCGATGACTTTAGTAGATATGGTTATATCTACTTAATGAGGCATAAGTCCGAATCCTTTGAAAAGTTCAAAGAATTCCAGAATGAAGTACGAGAATCATTTAGGGAAAACAATCAAGTTTCTACGATCGGATCATGGAGGAGAATACTTGAGCCAAGAGTTTGGTAATCATCGAAAGATTGTGGAATTGTTCCACGTTGACTCCGCCAGGAACTCCACAATGGAATGGGGTGTCCGAACGAGAAATCGCACCTTGTTGGACATGGTACGGTCGATGATGAGCCAAAGTGATCTTCCGTTATCCTTCGGGGATATGCTCTTGAAACATTGCGCTCACACAAAATAGAGTTCCATCTAAGTCGGTTGAAAAGACACCATATGAGATATGGACAGGGCAACCCCCTAGTTTGTCTTTTCTCAAAATTTGGGGATGTGAGGCTTATGTAAAACGTTTACGGTCGACAAGCTCACACCCAAATCGACAAGTGCTTCTTTGTGGGATATCCTAAGGAAACTAAGGGATATTACTTTTATAATCGGGAACAAGGCAAAGTGTTTGTCGCCCAACACGGTGTCTTCTTGGAGAAAGAGTTTCTTTCAAGAATGGTTAGTGGGAGCGGGTGCATCTTGAAGAAGTTCAAGAAACACCGAAAACGTTTCGGCGACCACGGAACCACAACGGGAGGAGCAAAGTGTTGCGTCACCGGTTGTAGATACACCAGCCCCACGGAGGTCGGAAAGATCACGTCGTGCACCTGACAGGTACACAGGTGCGGAACAACGTGATATATTGTTGTTGGACAACGATGAACCTAAGACCTATGAGGAAGCGATGGTGGGACCCGATTCCAACAAGTGGCTTGGAGCCATGAAATCCAAAATAGAATCCATGTACGACAATCAAGTTTGGAACTTGGTTGATCCACTGATGGTGTCAAAACCATTGAGTGTAAATGGGTTTTTAAGAAAAGGCCGATATGGATGGAAATGTTCACATCTATAAGGCGCGATTGGTGGCGAAAGGTTTTAAATAGATTCAAGGAGTTGATTATGATGAAACCTTCTCGCCCGTCGCAATGCTTAAGTCTATTCGGATTATCCTAGCGATTGCTGCATATTTCGATTATGAGATATGGCAGATGGATGTCAAAACGGCTTTCCTAAATGGAAACCTAAGCGAGGATGTATACATGATACAACATCAGGGTTTTGTTGATCCAGAATCGCCTGGAAAGATATGCAAGCTACAGAAATCCATTTATGGATTGAAGCAAGCATCTCGGAGTTGGAATATTCGTTTTGATGAAGAAATCAAAGGGTTTGGTTTCATAAAAAACGAAGAAGAGGCCTGTGTTTACAAAAGGGTCAGTGGGAGTGTAATTGTATTTCTAATCTTATATGTGGATGACATATTACTGATTGGAAATGATATCCCTATGCTTGAATCCGTCAAGTCTTCATTGAAAAATAGTTTTTCCATGAAAGACTTAGGGAGGCAAGCATACATATTAGCATTCGGATCTATAGAGATAGATCCAAGAGGCTAATTGGATTAAGCCAAAGTACATACATTGACAAGGTGTTGAAACGGTTCAACATGCATGATTCCAAGAAAGGTTTCTTGCCCATGTCACATGGCATTAATCTTAGCAAGAATCAGTGTCCTCAGACACACGATGAGCGGAATAAGATGGGTATGGTTCCATATGCTTCGGCAATTGGATCCATCATGTATGCCATGCTTTGTACACGCCCGAGATGTCTCGTACGCTTTGAGTGCTACGAGCGGATACCGACGATCCGGTGAAGGTCACTGGACTGCCGTAAAGAATATCCTTAAGTACTTGAGAAGAACTAAGGATATGTTCCTAGTCTATGGAGGTGAAGAAGAGCTCGTTGTAAGTGGTTACACCGATGCTAGCTTCCAAACGGACAAGGATGATTATAGATCGCAATCCGGGTTCGTGTTCGCCCGAACGGAGGCGCGATCAGTGGAAGAGTTCCAAGCGGATACGTTGCGATTCTACAACGGAGGCCGAGTACATTGCTGCTTCGGAAGCGCAAAGGAGGCTGTTTGGATCAAGAAATTTGTTTCTGAGCTTGGTGTGATGACTAGTACGACTGGTCCAATGTCTCTCTATTGTGATAATAGTGGAGCCATTGCGCAAGCCAAGGAGCCGAGGTCACATCAGAAGTCCAAACACATACTTCGGCGATATCATCTCATCCGCGAGATAGTGGACAGAGGTGATGTCAAGATATGCAAAGTGCACACGGATCTCAACATAGCCGATCCGCTGACAAAACCTCTCCCTCAGCCGAAGCATGAGGCGCACACAAGAGCAATGGGTATTAGATACTTACATGATTGACTCTAGTGCAAGTGGGAGATTGTTAGTGATATGCCCTAGAGGCAACATGGAGATGTTGGATATCATGGTCAATGTTTATGTATTTATGAATAAAGTGTTATTCAGTTCCATGAAATAGACATCTTGTATTGATCAATAAGTACGTGACTTATTTATGAGACTCTATATCTTTGAATCTATTTCTAAATGATCCCTGATCATATGTCATATTATTGGAACTAATATGATTCTAAGATCGGCATATTTATTGATTGATGATCATGTGTCATAGATCATGGATATGAAGATACCAAATCAATAAACATGGACACGTGTTAGAGAACACATTGTTGGATAGACCCACATGAGACACTACAGGGAATTAATGTGCCATTAGTTGGTCTCGGGTAGTGTTGGTACAAAGTCCTTAGACCCGAGATCATCATGGATTCCAACATGTGTAGTAGCCTACTTTGGGACTACCAAACGCTATTCCGTAATCGGGTAGTTATAAAGGTAGTTTTCGGGTTTGCTATGAAACATGGAGTGGGATGTGAGTTATCAAGATGGAATTTGCCCCTCCTTTGGAGAGATATCTCTGGGCCCCTCGAGGTAATGGATTATGGAAATGCATGGCCATGCTAAGTTGATTGAGGAGTCAATCAACGGTCGGATAATCCAATACGGTTCGAGTGAATGGTTAAGCTATTGAAGGGATGGCACACATCTTGCCTATAGCTTAACGGTATCGTGAGGCAAAGGGATTTGTGTACACATTACAGGTTCGAGCCGATATTATATTCTTGTATACTATGGTGTCAATATGTGCTGCTAGGCGCCGTTGTTGACAGGTCGGCTGAGTTGGACTCGAGCCGACGATCGGTTAAGTTAGACTATAGCCGAAACCTAGTATACCCGAACCTACGTGGTCGCACGCTTAAGGAGATAAGAACAGGCATTCGAGTTGGACTCGAATACGGCTCGATCGGATAGGGATCCGATCGGATAGAGTCCTATGGTCTTACGACGTATGGGCGGCCAACTTTGTGAGATTCGGATAGGATCCGATTCAAAATAGAGTCCTGATTGACCACTAGTCCTAGTCGGCCAACTCTATATAAAGGAGGGAGGGGTGGAGAGCTGCGACACGTCAATTGCATCGCGTGCAACAGAAGTCGCCGAGATCAATCTCCATGGAAACCCTCCCCACTTTTGAGCCAAACCCTAGCCTTGCATCGCGTTGTAGCACACGGGTGCTTGGCGTTCTGTCCCAAGACGTGTGGATACCGGTAGAGGCGCTGCTATGTTGCACGCTGTTCATCGGCTGTGGAGGAATCGGCTGTGGTCGAGCGCATCGGAGCGAGGCGCGAGAACACAGTCGGACGACTCGGATCAGCTACGGCATCCGCGAATCGGCTGATTGGTGAATCGGCTATCCCCGAGAATCGGCTAACATCGGCCAGCACAGTTCCAGATCGGATTGCCCTGATTGGCTATTCCGCTGCACTCTTCTCCAATCGGTAACGATCTATCGGCCCTTACTTACAAGTGTTCCTGGTTTGCGCGGTAAAAGTTTTTGTTTTCGGCTAGCGTAGCCTCCGCGTAACCCTTCATTGTGTTCATAGTACCATTTCCCTGGATCGAGTAGTTTGGTACCCATGAATACAGTACTGAAATATCAAATGCTCGTGCACGAATAGTCTTACACAGAATATATTACAATTTAGGCCCGAGGGCAATGTCTAATACTAGGGACCACACGGTCCAGATACAACCAAAGGCAGAGTTTAGATAAGATAGCAGACAGAAGGCAGCGATCTGTCATTGCCACCGGCAACGACCAGAGTCTAAGACCTATTGGGCGCCTTCGTCTTCCTCACCCTCCTGGTAGTAGGCATACGGGTCCTCCAAGTCTTCATTACCACCATCTGAAGGTTTGTGCGTATAGCAAGGGTGAGTATCAACCATACCCAGCAAGCCACCACAACAAGATGCATATGATAGGAGTATTCAAGGAATGGCTATGGTTCATTTGCACAAAGCCAATTTTTGTAATTCTTTTCACAAACCTATCATCTAGACAAGTCAAGTTTTACTTCCATGGTTCATTAAATCGGCGACGGTTCTGTCCACCATCCATTGTGATCCCAAGTATAGCATCCCGCCACCGGATCATCATGGTTTTATGAGGAGTCTACCCCTTCTTGCATCTCGAGAAGTTAATCCACCAGCACATGAAATCATTATGCACACCATCCCATCATATTAAAAATTATGAGTTTAGCCATGAGAGAAACTTGTCACGCCGTTCCATATCCGCGAGCATGGCTATTCGAATAGATTGATTCACTCACACTATAGTGGATGTACACTTTACCCGTACTCCGTGACTACCCAACAAATGAGCCTACGTCTCAACACATGAGACGGTCATGGCAAAGCTTTTCAATAACCTCACTTTGGCACTACCCGCTCCATGAACTTTAGCCCTCTTGCACTCTAGCCGTCCTTTCCTAGTAGTGCGAGGAGTTCTGGCACTCCCGTGGTAAGGGAAAACTCACTTATTCCTTTTTTTTCACACTAAAGTCCAATCTCAATTCAGGCACCCACCAGCGGTAAGCCCCGCCGGTAGGCCCTTAGCCTCATCTCACACACATAAGAACCACTATGCAGGGATACTGCCTCTGCTCGACTATTTACTCCGCTAGGTCTATCCCCATTCGAGAAGTATGGTTGTACTTGCTCGTTTCATGTTATAGTCTCATGGCTCAATCCTTAATTGACCAGGGACGACACTTGCCTTTTCCAGAATCCACCCAAATCATCCAGCCGCCCGAGTCCAAAACATGGGTTTTGCATTTTCAATTTTCATCAAAACTCATTTCATAATTCTCAAGGCGATGTGGCGCTCATGTCTCCATATGTCGTATCTCAACTACCTTTCCCAAAGGTAGTTGCCCAAGCATATAGCATTTTGTAAAAGCATGAGTATGCATGAATCTAATAATAGCATGGCTAAGCATCTACCGAAGATTTCCTTCGGTTACATCGTATCGAGGGTTACAAAGATTATATCTAAAGGTAAACAATATCAAGGCATGGCATATGAAGCATAGGTATTCTCTTGTGTATAGCATGCATATTTGAATTTTAAATCAACATCATTTCGCAAATAGGTTCAATATGTTCAAAGGTAGTGATGACTTGCCTTGGTTGTAACCTTGCTAATTGAGATCTTCCGCGCAGTCAACAGCTTCCTCGGACACTATCCGTAAGTGGGAAAGACATGATTGAATTCGATCAGAATTCAGTAAAATCCATCAAAAGCCAAGTAAAATCATAAAAGTGATGTCTAAAGCTAGTGTATGATTCTAGGTGATCGTAGGTTCGACTAAAACCACTTTTGAAGATGGGAGAGAGTGAGAGAGGTGTAGTTGGAAGTACTTTTATGTTTTTGAAGTCCCGCAAAAATACCGATATCCATAGCAAGGATAATACCCCAAGTTGGAAGTACCTTTATGTTTTAGAAATACAAAAATCAATGACTTTGAATAGTATAAAAAAGAGCAAAGTAAAATCTAGTTATGAATCCTAAATTTTTCTGAAATCATAACCCGAAGGATAAATTAGATTTCGAAATAACTACCCTAAAACATGATATCGAAATAATTTGGAAAACCCACTTTGGAATGTAGGATATATGGCAAGGATCAGCAGAGTAGTAGGTTAGGTTGTATCGGATTAAAACCTAGCTAGGTTGAATCACCTGAGAGAAGGGGGCATGAGTGCTCAAAACACCGGAACTTCCGGCCGGTTCCGATCGGAACTTCCAGTTGCTCCGATTTCTCGGACAGAGAGAATTGACCGGTACTTCCGGCCTGCTTCATCGGAACTTTCGGTGAGCACTTCGGGCACCTATGGCGCCGCGGCGCGGTGGCGCTTAGAGAGGCGGGGAGGCGAGGTGCGGTGCGGGCGGAGTGCGGGAGGTTGGGTCCTTTTATAGGCGGTTGGCCAGCGCGGGGCGGCGCTATGGCGACGGCGGCGTGGTGGGCGGCGTTGTGGGTGCGCGAGGTACGGCTGCGTGGCGCGCGGGCGGCGTGGCATGGCCGACGCCGACGCGGCACGGCTACGAGCGGCGATGGGACGGCGGCGTTGACGCGGGGAGCGATGGGTACGCGCGTGCGCGACGCGGCGGTAGGGCGGTGACATGCGCGACGTGCGCGACGTGACGGCTCAGTTGACCGGGTACCAAACCTTCCGGTCAATCTGGCTCGAAACTTCCAGTCATACTAGACTTAGGATAGTTTTCCTATTTATTCCCAACTCTAATCTCATATATATATATATATATATATATTCCCAAAATAACTTTTGATCTTAAAAATACATTTTCACAATCCTAAGAATTTCCAAAATATATATTTATATTTTTGATTGTTTTGTAGCCGCTCATTTTAGAGATCAAAAATCATTTCTAATTTTCTTTTCAGTTACCAAATAAATAACACTTTATTTATAACAAGCAATAGAACTCTCAAATAAGAAGCAATAAGATCCAACAGAAGTCAATAATGCAAAAGTTTTTGTGAATTCTGATTTTTAGTTATCGATTTGTAGTTTCCGATTTTTAGGGTGTTACAAACCTACCCCCTAACAATAAATCTCGTCCCCAAGATTTCTTACCGGTCGTTGAGTAGGTGTGGGTACTCGGTCTTTAGAAAGTCTTGTACATGCGCCACGTCTTGGTTCATGTTTTCTTTTCTGCCTCGTCCAAGATTTTCACCGAATGTTCAGGGTATGTGAGATCTTCGTTGATAAGGATATTTTCTGAGGGGGCTTGCTCTTCTGGCACTCGCAAGCACTTCTTTAATTGTGACACATGGAATATAGGGTGCACATCGGAGATGTTTTCTGGTAGCTCTAGCTAATAGGCCACTTCGCCTCTTCTGGCGCTTATCGGGAATGGTCCCACATATCTTGGCGCAAGTTTTCCTTTGACCTTGAACCTCTTGGTTCCCCGTAGTGGCGAGACCTTGGTACACGTAATTGTTAGTGATATGCCCTAGAGGCAACATGGAGATGTTGGATATCACGTCAATGTTTATGTATTTATGAATAAAGTGTTATTCAGTTCCATGAAATAGACATCTTGTATTGATCAATAAGTACGTGACTTATTTATGAGACTCGATATGTATGAATCTATTTCTAAACGATCCCTGATCATATGTCATATTGTTGGAACAAATATGATTCTAAGATCGGCATGTTTATTGATTGATGATCATGTCTCATAGATCATGGGTATGGAGATACCAAATCAATAAACATGGACATATGTGTTGGAGAACACATTGTTGGATAGACCCACCATGAGACACTACGGAATTAATGTGCCATTAGTTGGTCTCGGGTAGTGTTGGTACAAAGTCCTTAGACCGAGATCACCATGGATTCCAACATGTGTAGTAGCCTACTTTGGGACTACCAAACGCTATTCCGTAACGGGTAGTTATAAAGGTAGTTTTCGGGTTTGCCATGAAACATGGAGTGGGATATGAGTGATCAAGATGGAATTTGCCCCTCCTTTGGAGAGATATCTCGGGCCCTCGAGGTAATGGATTATGGAAATGCATGGCCATGCTAAGTTGATTGAGGAGTCAATCAACGGACGGATAATCCAATACGGTTCGAGTGAATGGTTAAGCTATTGAAGGGATGGCACACATCTTGCCTATAGCTTAACGGTATCGTGAGGCAAAGGGATTTGTGTACACATTACAGTTCGAGCCGATATTATTCTTGTATACTATGGTGTCAATATGTGCTAGGCGCCGCTGTGACGGGTCGGCTGAGTTGGACTCGAGCCGACGATCGGCTAAGTTAGACTATAGCCGAAACCGAGTATACCTGAACCTACGGGGTCGCACGCTTAAGGGGATAGAATAGATATTCGAGTTGGACTCGGATACGGCTCGATCGGATAGGGATCCGATCGGGTAGAGTCCTATGGGCTTACGAAGTATGGGCGGCCAACTCTATGAGATACGGATGAGATCCGATTCAAAATAGAGTCCTAATCGGCCACTAGTCCCAGTCGGCCAACTCTATATAAAGGAGGGAGGGGTGGAGAGCTGCCATATGTCAATTGCATCCCGTGCAACAGAAGTCGCCGAGATCAATCTCCACGGAAACCCTCCCCACTTTCGAGCCAAACCCTAGCCTTGCATCGCGTGCTAGCACACGGGTGTACGGCGTTCTGTCCCCGGACGTGTGGATACCGGTAGAGGCGCTGCTACGTTGCGCGCTATTGATCGGCTTCGGATCGGCTGCAATCGGAGCGATCGGCTGTAGTGGAATCGGCTACGGTCGGGCGCATCGGAGCGAGGCGTGAGAACGCGGCCGGACGACTCAAATCGGCTGATTGGTGAATCGGCTGTCTCCGGGAATCGGCTACACTGTTCCGGATCGGATTGCCCTGATTGGCTATTCCGCTGCACTCTACTCTAATCGGTAACGATCTATCGGCCCTTACTTGCAAGTGTTCCTGGTTTGCGCGGTTAAAAGTTTTGTTTTCGGCCAGCGTAGCCTCCGCGTAACCCTTCAGTGGTATCAGAGCTAATCTTGCTTAGTTCGGGTTTTAGATTGGATCTGGAACAAGTTTTGCGCACGGGTTGATTAGATCAATCGGTTTTACGGGATCTGTTGAGGAGAGTTAATGGTAATTGCGTTCCTTGATAGTGTATCGGAACGGCGTAATGTGATTACGTCGAAGCAATTTCCATATAACTCGGTTTGAGTCGGCTTTGAGATAGCGTTCCTTGATAGTGTATCGGAACGGTATAATGTGATTATGCCGAAGCTATCTCGTAGTCCGATCTTGTTAGCTGCCTCGCGCCTACGCAAACCATCTCCCTTGATAGTGTATCGGGATGGCATAATATGATTATGCCGACATGGTTTCCGTAAGCGAATTCATAGATTGGATCTATGAATTTCGTGTGGTGTATCGGGACCGCCGTGTGCGTACCCCTTACAGGTCGTCTCGATGCCGAATCTCTGCGATAAGTAGAAAACGTTTCTACGCCTAACTTGTTTTTGCAGAGAATGCTTTGAGATGGTATGGCCCTATTGTATGTATGAGATGTATGAGATGCATGTGATGCATGTAATATTCTTTCATATGTGCAATCCCTATAATATTCTTTCATACGTGCAATGCTTGTAATATTCTTTCACGACCTGCGAGTCGATGTAATCTTCAATTAGAGCTTCTATAGTAGTAGCTTAGTTTGAAGAAATCAAGCATTCGGCACTCGAAAGAACGGTGATGAAGATGGAGATCCTGTACACCGGCATGGAGATGGAGATCACCATGTGAAGGGGGCCATACTATTTCACTATATGCTATTCTTCTTGCTTTCATATGTGATATGTTTGTTTGATAGGATAGCATCCCTCGTAAAATTAAGTAGTAATGATGCCCTTCCAAATGTTGCACCCGTCACCGTTATGCTCGTCAATGGTGGGTGCAAAGCGAGTGCCATTCTCTATCATAACACGAGGGGTATATGTCGGACATATACGCGGAGCATTTGGTTTACTTAACAAGGCTATCAAAACAGTTTTGGGCCTTGGGGCATAGGTTGCGCCGGGGCATGGAGATGCCACACAAACAACAAGAGTCACATAGAGATGTGATTAGCAAGGTGTTGCTTACCGATGTTACTAATTTTCTAGCAGTGATGCCAAAGCTCACTAGAAAATTAATTAACATGTGGATCTTGACCCAATACGTAACCTAGAGGGAAGGTGGAAAATACGTAATGGGAGTCTTATGTTAAATTGTTTAACAAAAGACATAGCATAAACATTGTGCTAAACTTTGCTTTTCGTTGTAGAATAAATGGCGGCTAATACTACACCCGTACCTTTAACTTGCGATCTATTCTCGAAAAGGAAAAATTAAATGGAACAAACTTTATGGATTGGTATCGCAACTTGAGAATTGTTCTCAAGCAAGAGCGTAAGGAGTACGTTCTTGAAGTACCCTATCCCGAGGATTTGCCTATTAACGCCACTTTGCAAGCGCACGGAGGGCTTACGAGAAGCACACTAATGATGCCCTAGATATAAGTTGTCTCATGCTAGCTACAATGTCCCCGAGCTTGAAGCAATATGAGAGCAGCGATGCTCACACTATTATTCGGGGACTGCGTGGCATGTTTGAGAACCAAGCTCGGGCGAGAGGTTCAACACCTCAAAGTCCTTGTTTGCGTGCGAGCTTGTTGAGGGAATCCCGTCGGTCCGCATGTGATAAAGATGATTGGCTATATCGAGAGTCTTGAGAAACTACGTTTCCCTCTTAGCCAAGAGTTGGCTACGAGACGTGATTCTCCGGTCGCTCCCTCAGAGCTTCGAGCCATTCATATTAAATTATCACATGAACAATATGGATAGAACCTTGGCTGAATTGCATGGGATGCTAAAGACAGGAGGAGAGTATCCGAAAAGCTGTCATCATGTGATGATGATGCGAGAAGGCTAAGTGCAAACCACTGTCAAGAAGCTTTGCACCAAGAGGAAGTTAACTCCCGATGAGATCGCGAGTGCCTCTAATGCAAAGAAGGGCAAGAAGGGGTCGGCGGCATCGATCTTGTTTGCTTCTATTGCAAGGAGACAGTCACTGGAAGAGGAACTGCAAGAAGTACATGGAGGATCTCAAAAAGAAGCAAAGTACGACTTTTGCTTCGGTATTAATGTTATAGATATTAATCTTGCTACTTCACCTACCGACTCTTGGGTATTTGATACCGGATCGTAGCTCATATTTGCAAGTCGTTGCGGGGAATGAGAAGAAGTAGAGGATTTGCGGGGAATGAGAAGAAGTAGAGGATTGAGAAGGGGCGAGGTGAACTGCGCGTCGGCAATGGAGCAAGCGTTGCTACGTTCTTGTCGGCATAGTACCACTTCATCTACCTTCGGGATTAGTTTTGGAATTGAATAATTGTTATTGTGTTCCAACACTATGTCAAAACGTTATTTCCGCTTCATGTTTGCAAGCGGAAGGATATGATTTTAGATCAATGAACAATGGTTGTTCAATATATCTCGAGAGATATGTTCTATTTTCATGCTCCATTGGTGAATGGATTATACGTTTTGA